>OY982950.1:20002251-20603199 GCA_963890685.1 Plagodis pulveraria | reverse complement strand
GTACCTGCAGAGTCTCCTGGCTGATTACCTGGGAGACCGAGCTGTCCTCCTGGTGGACCGCACTGGCAGATTTCGCAGGTACGGCGCGGGATCCGGTGTTCCACAGGGGTCTGTCCTGGGACCGCTCTTGTGGAACATCGGATTTGATTAGCTTCTGCGGGGAACTCTCTTCCGTGGCACGAGTGGCATTTGTTATGCTGATGACACTCTTCTCACCGCCCGGAGGAGGAACCTGCGAGAGGCGACAAGTTTGGCCTCGGCCGGCGGATCCCTAGTCACGGGAAGGATCCGCCGACTAGGATTGAAGGTGGCGCTGCATAATACCAAGGCCGTGTTCTTCCACGGGCCTCAGCAGCGCATTCTCCCTGACGCCCATATTGTCGTTGAGGGCGTCAGGATCAAGGTGAAGGCCCATATGAAATATCTGGGCCTAGTTATCGACAGCCGGTAGCGCTTCGGCCCCGCACTTCAGCGGGCTGTCGACGCGCCTGCTGAAGGTTGCGGGCGCCCTCTCGTGGCTCCTACCAAATATAGGGGGGCCCAGGGCACGATGCCGGCGCTTGTACGTCGGCATCTTGAAAAGCATGGCCCTATACGGGGCCCCAATCTGGGCTGACTCCCTCCAAAGTAGGGAGAACGCTACTTCACTTCGCAGGCCCCAAAGGGCAAGATTGGTTAGGGCGGGCCCCATGGCTTCCTCTCGTTCCATCTGGTGCAGGTGTTTAACGGGCATGGGTGCTTCGGCTCATACCTGCACCGGAATCGGAAGGGAGGAAGCAGCAGCGTGCCACCATTGTCCCGCGGCGGAAGACACGGCGCAGCGCACCCTAGAGGTGTGTTCGTCGTGTCTTCCGCTATTAAATTTTAATGTTATCGGGCCAGACCTCTCGCTTCCCAGCGTGGTCAATGCCATGTTGGGGGGTGAGGAGGTCTGGACAGTGGTCGCCTCCTTTTGCGAAGTAGTTATTTCTCAAAAGGAGGCGGCAGAGCGTGCAAGGGAGGAAGACGATAGACGATAGACGCGGAGCGTCTTCTCTCGCATTGCACATACTCACCACCTCCGTCGGGCGGGAATGGCCAAGCATTCCTGGTCATTCCCAGGCCCCTCCCGTCAGGAGGGGCATGTAGGCCCCGCTGTAAAGGCGGGCGGTCGTCGGCGAGGGACTGGACGTAAAGGCTCTGCCAATCTTCCAGCCCTTCTCTACACAGACGATGCTGGAATGCCGCTGGTTCGTTTAGTGGGTATACCGGTCTTCTGCCGGGGAGTCCCACATACACCCTCCATTCCCCGATGGGGAGGAATGCGTAATGCATTTATCCCCAGAATCCAAAAATAAAAAAAATATAAAAATAAAGGTTGTCAATTGGCACATAGCTATTCATTCTGCTGTTTTAGTGGCAGTGTGCAAGAAGACATAACTAAGTACCTTACTTATAACATAAGCTTTCCTATATATACTAAAAATTTTACATGGACGGTATCTGTCAATGCGGATACAGCTGAGATTTGACTTACGGTTTTATGAGGATAAGGTTATCTTTTATGTATCATTTTATTATACTTATATACAAGCCAACTTCATGGGCTACGTCAAAAACGTTTAAGGCTTCCTTCCTGTACTCTTTCATAATATCTATGTAGTGGAAATAATACTAAGCAAAGTTATTTTGATGGCATTAACAGACAAAGCTGGCTTACCTGTACGTATAACCTTGCCTTCTTTTTTCCAAACGATAACGGGATCTGGAAATCCAGTTACGTTACACGGGATGACGAGTAATTTGTCGCCTTCTATACCATAGAATATGGTTTTATCATTAATCATAACGGGTGGTTCTGGAAAATCAAATTAACATTATTGAAGCGAACTAAAAACAAATAATTGATATAGAACAATAAATTCATGTATGTATCATTTACCTTCCACTTCAACGTATAAGTCTCGTTCAGTGCTTCCCAGAGCATTTGTTGCCATACATTTATACACGCCAGAATTTTTAAGACCTAACTCGTAAATATTGAGTTCTTCTTCCGATCCTGGTATATTTTTAAGTGCGGTAAATCTTTTTGGTTGGAATTGCCAGGAAATAGTAGGCTTTGGAACACCTTTAACTCTGAAACCATGTCAATTTTTAAAAGATAAAACTATGGTATCATGAAACAACTTTTTGAGATATAAATATTTAAATCGCGGACACCATATTTTTATCCCTTTGTTTAAAACTCTGACTACGATCGCTCCAAACTGAGTAAAATATCTAGATAAAAAATAATTATGACTTTTCGCTTTTCACGGCTTATATAGAATAATTTTTTCGTCAGTATTCTAATTAGACAAACATTATTTATATCAGTGTATATATTTACTTACTTTTATTTTATGTGTTTTATAATATTTGAGTGAAGTTATATAAATAATATAGCAAACACGTATTTACCTGCAAATAACCTTGAGGTGTTTCCCTTTTATAATAGTTGTGGAATGAGTAACTACTGGACCAGCTGCGAATGAAAAACAAAATTGAAGAAGTATGAAACAAGTTATGATCTAAAAACTGTAATTGTACAATTTTTGAATATACTCGTAGAATCATGTTCCAAAACTAACCAAGCCCGTCTACATGTACGTTAGTGCTGAAGCTGACTCTTTCATTCGGATCAGATATAAGAGACGCTTCACATGTATATATTCCATCCATGTCTAAATCCATAAACTTGATTTTTAGTTTAGTTCCATCCTCGGATACGGCGATGTGTTTATCGTTCGAAACAATAGGTGTTCTGCTTGATTTTAAATCTTTATTTTGTTTAAACCACAAAATTTTCATCTGGTGAGACGATTTAATGTTACATTGAAGAGTTTTTTCCGTTCCATAATAGACTCCGGTATCCCCTGAATCGCAATCATAATATTATATAAAAATAAAATAAAAAGTACAGTACGTCCAACATAAGAAAAACAATTCGTATTATTAGAAATCATTGAAAATAAACTTTGAAAACATTATTAATGTTTAAAAGGTGTTACTCACTTATAGAAGTTGGATTGGTTAAACTATTGTATAATTCTACCATGCAATAAATTGACTTTCTCTTGGACTTTTTGGGACGTTTTTGCGTTGCGTTTTGCTTTGCAGCGGGTGAGACGCGTGTGGAAAGTCCTCAAAAAGCAAACTATAGTTAGAACGATCCAATTACTATACGCAAGTAACCCTATTAATAATTTTATATTAATAACACATCTTAAAATATGCAATTTTTTTCGTATGAAATAATACCATTAAATTATCATTGCAAAAATACGGCTCTAAATTAAATTTTAATAAGGAGAGAGGAGAAGGAGGCTAAAAGCGAATTCGGGCTCTGTTAGGGTTCCGAATTGTAAAAAAAAAAAACTTGTTGATTTTGATCATACCTTTAAAACTACATTAAATATCAATATTTTCTATACCACTATACGCTAGGCTCTGCTAGCCCCACTTTTTACAGCGTAGTCCTCATATATATGTCCCCTTAAAATAATTCCCAAATGAATTTCAAGTCCGGTAGTCATCTTTGTAGCCCACTACACCCAGGACTTACAAACAGACGGACAGACAGACATACACACAGAAAAACAAATAGCAGTCTCACTAATAGGATAGCGGTTTGCCCTTTGGTTACGGATCCTTAGAAATAAAATATAGCACAAGCCATTATAAAGACTCACTTCAATAAAAACTAAATTAATTGAGTACCTGGAAGAGAAGATGACCATACGAAGGCAGACTTTCTTTGTACTTCAGTTTTGCTTGTCGTGGATCCCTTCCTGTTAGTAGCTTTGCAAAAGTAAGTTCCAGACTTCCTTACATTCATCAGCTTTAAGTAGCTTATGTACAAAGGATATTCAATCTCAGAGCTCTGAAAATATTGTGTTGAATGCAATATAATTTACTTGGACGATCGATCCCTATTGTTATAAAACCATCATCTTAATACTTCGTAAAGCAGTTACACCATGTCACATGTCCTCAGTATGAAAAGATAATGTATCCAGCAAAATTAAGGTCACATAGAAAATGGTAAAAATATGTCAAGTATAGTTGGCGCAATACAGTCTGGAAAGTTTCCATACTGTATTTAATGTCCAACTTAAAATATGTAGCTAAGCACCTAATTAGTAATTTGGAAACTTTATTTTTTTTATGCCTGATAGGTTAGCCTTTGACCACTATCTCACCTGATGGCAAGTGATGATGTGGTCGAAGATGTTGTTCAGACTAACCTAGAGTTACTGGCTCTGAAGGACAGCTGCCGGAACACACCGTTAGATGTTTGGCGACAGATTTTCTACTTAAATGTGGTAGCTAGCTAGGTGGGCATTCGCAAATTACCCTACCACCATGCTATAACGACTGCCTAACTAAGATAACAAGCGGGACCGACGGCTTAACGTGCCCTCCGAAGCACGGAAGCGCTCAGTAGTAATGTCACTAGCGGTCATCCATCCAACTCATGACCGCGGGCGACGTTGCTTAACTTTGCTGATCGGTTAAGAACAGCTTAGTAAACTTCGCTAAGAGCGCTTCTAAATCTGGTTTTGAGAGTCAGTGCTCATTCTAGATTATGCCTGTTAACAGTCTTCATCATCATTTTAATTTGCCTTCAGATGAAATTGCTGTTAATAAGTTGGCATCGTACTGGACCACTGTGTCCTTGTTATGAATGAAATTCTATTGTTATCATTATCGCCGATATCAATGGGTTAGTGCTAATTGCTACCAATAAGAAAAAACGAATGCAACTGCAATAAGAAATTATGCAGGAAAGTGAAAACTTGGTTCGGATTATCTAATTATCAGGGTTATTTTCAATTAGATAAAACTATAATATATGTAACATCATCACGTTTTTATATCCCGAAGTGGTAAGCACTTTATCGTTATGCCAAACTACTAACCAGGTTGTCAAGATTGACATAAAGAAATACTTGTTTGTATTAATAATTGACAGTTGAGGAAATGTCTAATATGGTCCAGTAGAAATAACCATGGACTGCCACCTAACAATGTTTTCAAGCAGCCGCTGTCCTTCAGAGCTAGTTACTATTCTATTCAAAAACCATATTAGACCATAATTATTATCACATAAGCAGTTTGTACAGACATGAACAAAGATCAGCCTGACAGCAAAAAAATATAAGGTGTTCAAAAATAGGTTTATATGACAGCAATTAAGTAAGTTAGTAAGGTCACTTTCCCTAAATTATTATATTAATTAGATAGACACGTTTGTTACTATTGATTCTCCTGATATTGACTGATTGTTACTATTGAACTACTTAAAAGAGTAGTAGATTTGTGTGATTAGTTTGAAGCGCTCGTAGCGAAGTTTACTTAGCTGTTCTCAACCGATCAGCAAAGTTAAGCAACGTCGCGCGCGGTCAGGAGTTGGATGGGTGACCGCTAGTGACATTACTACTGAGCGTTTCCGTGCTTTGGAGGGCACGTTAAGCCGTCGGTCCCGGTTGTCGTCTTAGGATGGCAGTCGTTATAGCTTGGTGGTAGGGCATTTTGAGAATGCCCGCCTGGCTAGCTACCACCCTCAAGTAGAAAGTCTGTCGCCAAGCACCTAACGGTGTGTTCCGGCAGCTGTCCTTGAGAGCCAGTACTTCTAGGTTAGCCTGAACAACATCTTCGACCACATCATCACTTACCATCAGGTGAGATAGTGGTCAAAGGCTAACCTATTAGACATAAAAAAAAAAAAAAAAAAAAAAAGATATAGTATATTATAGCATAACCATAGTAGAAAGAGTGGGGAAGTAGGCCATCTCCGGCCCAATCCGAGATATAATTAGCCTACCACACTTGCCTGTCTCAGGGTTGTCACTTTTAGCAAAATTTTAATTCAGTGCGTAGAAATTGGCAAGGGCCGGGAAGTTGTGTTTTTTACTTATGTTCAAAATATTTAATATTATCATCTTTCATAAGAAGTGATTAAACTATTACATAAAAAAAAACATCGTAATACAACCTCAAAAACTAACGCCCCTCTCTTAGACCATAATTAATATTTGTTGTCGTTACGAATGGTTACGATTCGACCTTTGCTCTATTTATCTGATTCACAATTACGATTTTATAACTGTAAGTATTTAGTTACTATACCTACCTACAATACTGAGAAATCGACATGACTAAACGTAAACAAATCAATAGCGGCATATCAATTGACAGATAAAAAATACCTAGGTAATACATTCTAGTGGGAAAGTAGGCCTGCCTACTTCATCCGTCTGATAGAAAACAACCTAATACAATCTATAGGTATCTCACTTATCATCCAGTAAAAATTATAGGTATGCTATAATAAGTGACTTGCTTACTTTTCCTGTTCAGTAGGTAATCTGCACAGGGACAACTCTAGAATAGATGAATTGTTTAAACAGCCAAACACACACAGCAATAACTTCTCCTGCGATTATCACACATTTTTAATTTATTTAGACGTGCCGACCCTCAAACTTTGTGCGGTGTTAGCCCCGACTGGCGCACTGTAAAACGGTTTGAGATTTTGTTAGTGTGCGTGCGGGACGCATAGATACTATGGCGCAAACATACAAGCCGCGCGCGGTGCGTTTGTATGAAGATAACTTACTTCCCCACTCTTTCTACTATGGCATAACTGTCGGTATTAAGAAACGAAAATGTAAAGCTATATATTATAGCTGCCGTGTGTAGTCACTTGCCAATTTCTATGGAAAATGTGTTGAGATGTATTGAAATATATCGAGCTATAAATATATAGCCTTATATTATAGCTGTCGTCTATAAAACGCTAAAATAGGCCACCCAAGCCCGTAGACGCGTCCGTAGGCACGTAGTTCCACGCGAAGAACAAGCATGACGGAATCGAGAGCGCATTACATTCGTGATTTTTGAAGAAGTAGGACGTGAACATCAGATTGTATATTAGTTTTTATATCTATAATGTGTTATGTGTTTTAAGGGTGATATTATAGTGAAATCTATCTATATTATTGGCGTTTGAAATTCCACGTGACCTTTCCCAAAACATTATTTATCGTAATATCATATTAAACATGTATAAGATATGAGAATACCTGAGACGGTAATAATGTGCCATTGCTTGTCAACCACACTATCTCAGCTTTGGGATGAGCATTTACTCTACAAGTCAACGTAACATCTGATCCATAGTTGACTTCATGAACTTTTCCATCAATCTCATGTACAGGAGCTGTCTCGGGAACTGAAAAATAGAACAGCTTTAAAATTATATTGTTTTTTTATAATTGCAGTAACTACAACACAAATTATTTGTGTAATCCGTTAAAAATGTATAATTCTCAAAACAAATTTTCCAAGATCAAGCATCCGAACCGATCAAAATGATGCATAATAAATAAGCTCAAATTTTCTAATCAAGACCTAATTTCAAATATGGTTACATATTTGAGCCTTCTGGTGTTGTTATTTGAAACGTTGGGTCCATGGGGACCGGGAGCTCATCATATTTTCCAAAACTTATAATTGCGTTTGGTCGATGCCACGCGTGATCAAAATGCTGGCACCTATTTGGCACAACGAATAAGCATTGCAATTCAACGGGGCAATGCTGCCAGCATGATGGACACGCTGCCAATTGGTAGTGGGCTGGAGCATTTGGATTACCTGTGAGTCTGCAATGACTTGTAGGTTGTCCAAATGCTTTTATTGTAGTAGCTGTAGTGCTGTATATAGTTTGTAGTATTTTGTTAATAAAGGCATACCGCCGGGAATAAAAATAAACAAATGTTACTGATGTAGGTATCAACAGATTTATATCGACACTATTATTGGTTATGGTTAACAAAGCACCTAAATATTGTTGCAATAGGATGAATACCCATTTATCTATTCTACTTGTTTTTATATTTTTGTAGATAATACACTTACTTGGAGGAGGTGTTGGTATAATTGGTTCTATTGCTGTCTTAGAAATTCTGACGATGGGTTGACCTGTAGATTTTATATTTCCTTTAACCTGAAAACAACATGGGTTTTAATATATTAGGTCCTTACATATGAAATTGGCGTTTTGTATGGGAGGAACAAAAAGTCGAATATTTTTTAATATAATATATTTAATTAATCAAAGTATGAACCATTATTTTCTATGCACTTTTGCCATCTCATAGGTAGTTCATTGATCCCTTTACTAAAAAAACCAGTCGGACGGGAATCAATAAAATCTTTGAAGGCGATTTGGACTGCCCCATCGGAGTTGAATTTTTTCCCTTGCAAGAAGCTATCCAAATTTCGAAAAAAATGGTAATCTGTTGGAGCAAGGTCCGGGGAGTACGGAGGATGTCTTAGACTTTCCAATTGAAGCTCTTCTAATTTAGTAGCCGTCTGTAGCGCAGTGTGTGGTCTAGCGTTGTCGTGAAGCAGCAGTGGCAGTGGTTTGAAGCGCTCGTAGCGAAGTTTACTTAGCTGTTCTCAACCGATCAGCAAAGTTAAGCAACGTCGCGCGCGGTCATGAGTTGGATGGGTGACCGCTAGTGACATTACTACTGAGCGTTTCCGTGCTTCGGAGGGCACGTTAAGCCGTCGGTCCCGGTTGTTCTCCTAGGATGGCAGTCGTTATAGCATGGTGGTAGGGCATTTTGCGAATGCCCGCCTGGCTAGCTACCACCCTCAAGTAGAAAATCTGTCGCCAAGCACCTAACGGTGTGTTCCGGCAGCTGTCCTTGAGAGCCAGTACTTCTAGGTTAGCCTGAACAACATCTTCGACCACATCATCACTTACCATCAGGTGAGATAGTGGTCAAAGGCTAACCTATCAAGCATAAAAAAAAAAAAAAAAAAAAAAAAGTGGCGTGGAGCGATTGACCAGCCTAGGTTGTTTAGCCGCTAGCTTTTCCATCATGGTTTGCAATTCCTGACAATAGACATCAGCCGTAATAGTCTGGCCAGATTTGAAAAAACTGTAATGAACAATACCGGCACTAGTCCACCAAACGCTTACAAGTAACTTTTTTGGGGTTAATTTTCGCTTGGGGCAGGATTTGGCTGGCTGGCCAGGATCTAACCATTGCGCTGAGCGCTTCCGATTATCGTAAAGAACCCATTTTTCATCACAGGTAATGATTCGGTTTAAAATACCTTCATTATTGTGCCGGTTTAGTAATGTAACGCAGCAGTCGACGCGCGTTTGCCGGTTTGTTTCAGTCAATTCGTGAGGTACCCACCTTTCAAGCTTTTTAATCTTCCCAATTTGCTTCAAGTGAATTAAAACAGTTTTATCACTAACATTGCAGCCTGCAGCTAACTCGGACGTGGTTTGCGATGGATCCGCTTCCACAATAGCCTTCAACTCTTCATTATCAACTTGAGTCTCAGGCCGTCCACGGGGCTTGTTCTGCAGGTCGAAATTTCCAGAACGAAAACGTTGGAACCAAAAACGAACTGTGTTTTCTTTTGCAACACGACCGCCATACACATCATTCACCCTTCGAGTTGTTTCCGCAGCACTAGTGCCACGGCGGAACTCGTACTCGTAAATAATGCGATATTTAAGGTTTTCCATTTTGTAAAATGAGTGACGCAAACAGAAAAAAACAGAAGAAAAAAAACAAATGAATGACGATCATCGAAGCACAAATACATGAGTCTATAGCTGTACAAATTTGAATTTGGAATTCCTTACCAAAGAGGAGAAATTCGTGATTAAAGTGGCCACTACGAAAAACGCCAATTTCATATGTAAGGACCTAATATTTGGCTACAAGCACTATCTCATGCTAAGAGAATAATGTCATTTTCATATTTTAAGATATATTTTATCAAAATTGTACTCTAATTGAAGAAAAAATTGTAATATGACATTAGCGTCACATTTAATCGAGCTTGAAATTATATTTTCGAAGGGTAATGACGTCATAATGTTTAGAAGGAGGAGAGTAGTTCTAGTAGTAACAATGGCCGCACCGTTCCTCATAATGGTTACATAATAATTATTAGAGAACACAATTAGCATTTCATTTCACTAGTCTCAGTGGCCAAGGGGTTAAGGCAACCGTTGCGTAAATATGAAAGAAGCGGGATTAATAATGTAGCCCACCGCCAAGTTATTTACATCCATTTTTTAAATGAAATTCTCGTGAGTTTCACACATATTTAAATATTATAAATTAAACCGGTAAAAACCACCAACATGAGTGGAACGTTCTCCTACATATCTTCCGTTTGTAAGAAGAAGAATGGACAAAATCGGATATCTCTTACCACGGAAATATGATATCAGAACGTTTTTCCGTCCACCCGGTCAAATAAGATAGATGATGCGTTCACCGAAGGAGAAAGACCGCCTTAACGTACCGGGCGCATATAAAGTACCATGCGACTGTGACAATAGTTACGTGGAAGAGACTCGACGCAACATCGCTACTAGACTGACTGAACACATTAGGAGCATTAAGAACATGGACATGACTAAATCGGCCCTCGCGTCACATGCTCATCTCGTAGACTCCAATCATGATATTCGTTTTGATAAAGCTATATTATATGAGCTAAAGAAAAGTTTTATGTGCTTTGTAAAATACGTGAGGCTATAGAAATCAACCGACATCCCAAATTTTACAGAGATGGGGGTAGGAGGCTACCACCAGTTAAGGGTAGGAATCAATGCGATTCCTACCCTTAACGTCACCCCGACGCAGAAGTTGTCGGGCAGTCTAGAGAGCTACACAGTCAGTTTTGTATGTCACGTTACGTGTGCTGATTATGATGATGATGCGATCACAGAAGACGAAGTAGAAAGTAGTATAATATTTAAATTATTTACACCCATATGGCGCTAGGTGTTTGTTACATAAAAAAGACAGTTTTGCGGATTACTTTCTTTTTGAACTACATTTAAGACAATGTGATACAGTGTAGTACATGAATGTCGAGAAATAAGAGTTTACGAATTCCCAAGCAATCCTGAAAGAGGAAACCGGTAAACAATTAATAAAAAACTTATGAAATTGTAGGATTTTTTTTACTACTGTGAGATTCCAAATAAATAATGAGGTCAAGGCATTTAGCGCATATCCGGGGATTCCGGGTTAGATTCCGATCGGGACAATAATTTTGACTCTAATCATTTGTAAATATGGTTTTACTCAGCATGCGATAGTCCTTGTAGATATTTAGAATCATGTTTTTATTATAGTAAGGATGTACTGCTACAGCTATAGATTCAGTGATTGCTTGTATTTAATGAAAAGAAACTGTCGTGAGCAGTGGAAGGAGTATTATAACGTACGGTCCCGAGAAAAAGGAATATGGTTTAAAACTATTGTACCTCAGCCATTCAACTCGCCATGGATCGATAATAGTACATTATGTAGCCAAGATTTAATTTTATTACTTCGACTGCGTTTCGGACACATTCCATTAAATAAGTTTGCCCATCTTATGCGTAAAGTAAGTTCGCCTCTGTGCAGTACGTGTAATAAGGAGGACGATATATACTTTATCTTAATGGAATGCGTCCGAAATCAGGGCCCCAGAAAGTTGTTACTTCACGGCAGTTCCATTGGATTATGTAATAGCTATTTATCGTTCCCAATGAGCCTTGATACCAAAATGATATTAGCCATGGTTAAATTTTGTCTAGAAACAATCCCCCAGAAGAGTTCCCGCCTTGTCGTGGCGGTGGGGCTTAGTAGTCGTGGCTTCGTCACCCACGGTGAAGCGAAGAGGAACCAGGGGGCTGACTTGGGCAGTCGGCCGGCCCCAGAGGGGCCGCTCCACTGGGCTTTGCCTCTAAGTCCAGACTGGAGCGGCAACGGGTAGGCTGCGGTGCTGTATGGGCAGCACCGCATCTGAGGCGGGCTGTGGTGTTGTATGGGCGACACCACAGCTGACGGTGAGGGGCCACGGCGGGAGAGGTGTGCCGGTATCACGGTGCGCCGCTCTCCCTACATTCCGTGGCCACGGCGGGGCCGCCACCGTTGGATGGCGGACGCGGAGGGGCCGCAGGGGAGGAGGAGTGTTGGTATAGCGAGGCGCCGCTCTCCCTATCCTCTGCGGCCGAAGTAGCAGGCGACGGGGCTACTCATCTGACCCGTCGCAGGGGGACCTTGGGCGTCGGAAGCGGGGTCGTCTGACGCCCATTTGCGGGCTTGGTCCCCGGGTGGTAGCGACGTGCCATGTGTTCTGGTGCGTCGTGAGGGGTAGCACCCCAGGAGGGGTCCGGCAACGGACAACCGTGGCGGGTTCGTGGTTGAGTGCTAAAGCGACCCTGCGATCCCGCCGAGAAGCGGTACAGATGGAACACCGTGTGTTATTTAGTCGGTGAGGGCACTTGCTGCTGTGGGAGTAGTTGGTGTCGAGCCCGACATATCCCGGCCACCTTCCCCGGGGTGGACGGGAATGCGTAAATGCATTTTTCACAAGTTAAAAAAAAAAAAAAAAAAAAAAAAAAAAGGTCTACAATCAAGGCCTACAAATACCTCATACTAAAATGATGAATATGCTGAAGTATTGTTATAAGCCTTATTAATTATACGAATGTATACTATTTTTTGTTGATGCCGAGAGACAGAGCGGCATATTCGCTTAAGCGAAAAATCTATTTAAATAAAGAAAAAAAAAAGCTACAGATACAATCTTACTCAATTTTCTGGTTATCATGGCCTCAATCAAGAACCATATTTACACCAACAGTCAACGATTTTCAATAATTATATATGTAAAGTTTTTATATCGAAAGGTGCGTTACAAGGGAATAATGGTGCAATTAGAAAATTATAATGATTTATGTCATAGTTAAATCAAAATCATTCATTAACATGAGGATTTTAAATAAAGACTATTACAAATTTTACAAATAAAATATTCTACCTCAACGTTTATAAAAATTTATCATGAGTCAATGAGAAGGGGATTCCGAACACAGATCTATCCAAGTTATACTAAAATATCTTTTATTACAGTTTTACCAAATTTTTTTCGACGTTAAACTCAGACTTGATGCTATATTTTGGTATATCATGTATTAATGTTACTGAGTGGTGTTTTTAGTTACATACCGCGATCTTAAACATTTGCGTGGGTGCCACAAAACGATCCGTTGTGTAAAAGTTACCAGCCCTTTTCTTTAATTGCAATTCTCTGATGACGTTTTCTTTCATGTCTAATATTTGAGCTGTTTTAATGTCTACTGAATGTTCTGGATCTGTGACATTAATGGACAGATGTTGTAATTCACCTGAAACATAATTATTTTATATTAATACGTACTATAATTGTTGCATGCAAGGTAAGCCCTTGCATAAGGTTACAATTTCACATGGATAAGGTGTGGAATGAAACGGGGGTCCCAAAGCCACGCCCTTACAGCAGAGGTTGAAAGTGAACTTTCACCGTCAAGCATGGTTGATGCCATACTAACCAGTGAGCGGCGCTGGGAAGCAATGACCTCCTTTTGTGAAGAGATCATATCACAAAAGAAGGCCGCGGAGCGGGTCAGGGAGGATCGTAAACTCGATGACCCGATCTGAAGGAGGAGACCAGGACGGAGAAGGCACTGATATGGGACTTTCGCCCCCTTAGAGGAACTGCCCACGTAGTGGGTCGGAGGACTCACCACTAATGAACAACAAGGGTGAAGAATACCCCCCATGGAGGGGTGCCAAAGCCAGGAGGCTCCAGGGAGACTAGCGTCGGGGTAATTGAGGTAGAATGCGCAAGCGACCCTGCTTCACCCCACATAAGACGTACAATTTTACTAAAACTGTTTATAATTTTTAACCGACTTCCAAAATAGGAAGATTGTGATGTTTTTTTTTATAAGGTCAAAAATGTCTTCAATCTGGTGCCTATATGGCAATTTTATCATAATCTGTTGAGTATTTTATAAGTCTCAAATGATCTGACTTTGCCCTAGATTAGCTATTGCCTACGCGTACTATATTAGATTCTTTGCATTATTTTATAGCAAAGCACTAGGCAAAGCACTTCGAAGATGCCGTGGTATCTGTCAAGCGTAGGTAACACAGATATGTGTACGAAAAAAACTCTCGCTCTCTGCGTCTTCATTTACTTAGTGGTCTATCAATATATCTATCACAATCAAACATGGCAGATGAGAACATTATAATCTCAGTCATTTAACTGTAAAATGTCTATTCTTATACGTCTATTGTTATATATCTTGTCGATGGTGAACAGTATTTTAGAGAGCTCTTGTAAGTTGAATGTATTCCTGAAAAGAGCTACAAAAATATATAAAAAAACGCACTTGATTTCCAAAACTGGAAAGTATAAAATAACTTGTGGATGTTGGACTATGACAGTGTGAGGTCATTGTTTGAGCATGATACTTCCGACTTCACCAAGTTATTTCTTTGTGTTCAGTGTTGTAAGTAGGGTACATCAATTTACAAAAGTTTTTGTAACCTTATTTACAAAATCATATGAATCTGTTACACAGTTAATATGTATGTATATATTATTTATCGACAACACAAGATAATTTATATTGATTTATTTACCCAACCCGTATATGTGATATGCCAGTTTTTATAGTCTACTCTCTTTGTCTGCCTATCACATAAGTTTACGGTTGTGGGCAACAGCAGTATTATATTGAATAAGTTTAATAATAAATGTCTTGCTTACCTGATAATGGTTGAGTCGTAGTATCTTTTATAGATGCAGGTTCCAGGATGGAGAAACCATGATTAAATGTAAAGTCAGTTCTTGCATATATTACGACTGAAGTAGAACTTTTACCCCTGACCCAGGCATAGTAGTTTCCAGGCTTTAGGTTGATGATCTTCAGGACCTAACATTATTAGTACAATTTTAATATTATTGAGTTTTATGTCTCTCTAAAAATCAATAAATATAGAAACCTAAATGCATCAAATTTTTCTGCTTCCTGAAGTAAGTCAATATTTGATATGATCAATAATTCATTTGGGTTAGCTACTACCAGTTGGGAGCGTGCGCTGCATGCTGCCAGTATTGGACCGTTGAAGTGCAATGCTTATTCGTTGTGCCCAATAGGTGGCAGCATTTTAATCACGCGTCGCATTGACCAAGCAATCTGATAAGTTTCGGAAAATACGATGAGCTCCCGGTCCCCATACTAAGTGCCGCCCTAACTTCTACGGAACCAAAATCACGTCATCAGTTCTTTTAACATCGTCACGCATAAAACCATTTGGTTAGAGAATACTACTTACATTGAAAAATTTGGTTTTGATCAAACTATTCAACCATGGCCAATAATAAGCTTTATCATTGGACTTTGTCCCATAGACAAATTCATTGCATGGCTCTACATATCCATATGAACCAACCCTCAACTAATCTCTATCCCCTACGCGTAACTTTGTGTCATAGTACCCAATAACAATGGCGATATTCACATATTCACACTTGCGAGTTACTGGCACGTTGATTCAATACAAATTCGAAGGACAGGGCTAGCGTTGCAATGGCTTTTCGGTGAAACGGACGCTCGAACTAATGGCTAGTCGAAATTGTGGTACATCGATGACATGGAATTTCGGCAATTCGGACGCTCGAGCTAATGGCTTCGGGGAATCAGCCATCGGGCACATGACATTCGAAATCAAGCTGACCTGCGGACCCCCGTTACCTGACCTGCTATCTTCTGCTAGATAACTTTTAGAGTATCGTACTAGCAAAAAGGAACCCTATTACTACACTTCGGCTCTTCGTTTCGTCCATCTTTCCGTTCGTCTGTCCAAACTTTAAAAGGCTTGCTAATTTGAAAATGTGAATAGGTAGCCGATTGAAATTTACACACAGTTGTGATCGTATGGTAGATCGCCTAGTAAATAATGGCAATATTAACACTTAAGTTAAAAATAAACGACTGTTCTGGAAAGTAAACATTATTTCTACTCTTTATTTTTGCTCTTTAATTAAAATTTCTACAAGTGTCAAACTTCTTTTTTTTTATGTTATTGTGAAGGAACAAGCGCGAGGCTCACCTGATGTTAAGCGGTATCCTCTGCCTATAACAGATGCATTTTATCACAAGTGACGAACTGCACTGCGCCCATCACCTTGAGACATACCTGTTAAGTCTCATTTTGCCTGTTATTTCACTGGCTCTCAAGGACTGCTGCCGGAACACACCGTTAGGTGTTTGGCGACCGATTTTCTACTTGGTCGCTAGCCAGGCGGGCATTTGCAAAATGCCCTTTCACCATGCGGTGAAGCTCAAGCTCTGGGCGGGATTCGAACCGTGGAACTGCTGTGCGGCAGTCCATAGCCAATGCCACTGAGCCATCACTGCTTCAAACTTGGTATATTCCAATATATAACAAATAAATAATAAAAACCGGCCAACTAACCTACATGGTCAGACAAAAGATATCGAACTGTATTTAAAAATTATCAATTTTATGATTCATTATGTGTTTTTACGGAGCCCTCGGAGTAGTAAGACTCAAATGTTTTATCTAATATAACAAAAGCGGGTGGATATTTTTTAAACCGTTAATTTCACCCAGCATACTTGCAAATTTTAAATTGCAAATAACTGAATACTAAAGCAATAACTGAAAACTTCAAGCGGATTTTATTTGAACAGTATACTCACTTTTCCGTTATCATTCCACATGATCTCTTCCTTATCTGGTTCTGGGCCATAAAATTGCTTTGTTTTCGTTACCTTGAGTTCTACATATGAACCAGAAGTTGAAACTATAGCATAATCAGCTTTTTCGTCAATGGTGAACTGTAAGGAAGTTATATATATATTTTATACATTTCGGTACAACATAATTTTGCTAACAGTGCAGAATAATAACACAACACCATAGAGTCACTTGGAAAATCTCGTTGTTACTACACCCACTACAAGTCGGTGGCAAGAGCGCAAATTATTGTCGACTCAGCAGGAGCATAATGATACTTGCAAAAAATTTTATTTGTGCGTTTGTACGTGTTTAGAAATATATTACCTACTACATATTACTAAACGGATTCTAACAGAGAATTTTGTACTTATACAAGTCTGTTTTATAAACGGTAAAACATGCTTGACAAACAGATACTTTTTCACTCTGTACTGGAACATTCCCACATTATATAATTATTATAAATTAACCGACAAAAACAATCACGGCTTAGGGTTCGAATACGTTGACCCGGGTTTTGAGCATATCGGATGCGCCAGTGCGCAGCTGCGTCTGCAAGCTCCCGGTGGGCACTTTGCCGGTTAATTTATAATATTTAAATATTATAGATTATATTAATAGGAAAATATAGACACTGTTAGGGTGTTCCATACTTCACCCGTACGAATTATGAAGCTGGTTTTAAACCTCTTCTTGCGTATTTTAGGTATAAGTGAAGCCTGTTAAATACCATTAATTTCGTAAGAGTTATATGTTTGACGCTTTGGAGTATAGCCTCCAATGAGCTTCTTTGCTTAATTATCTATGGAGTCCAAGGCTTCAGGATGGTATTTAGCCGAACCATCCCAGAGGTAGCTGCAGTATTCCATACCATTATTCCTAGCTTGATTAAGGTTAAAAAGTTGTCAGGGTGTGTAATACCATCCATGGTACTTTGTTTCCAGTTTGGAATCGATATACGCAAGAGTAAATATTTTTTCCGCATCGATTTAAACTAATATCTTAAAAACAGGAAATCTGGCATATTTGAGATAACGGTAACGCTGAAGACAGGTGTCATCGTACAGAAATACACATGACCCACCACGTGGCTCAAAGCTACAGGACGAAACCAGGGTTGTCAAAATCATCAATGTCAAATATGACGCGTCATGCAGACATCTCATTTGCGTCTCCGCAAGAAATAATAGGTGCAGTTTCATAGTCTCAAAGTGGTTATGGACTGGGATGAGATTATATTGTAGGCCTCAGATGTTAGAGAGTTAAACTTTGTTTGATAGGATTTGCATCCGATGATGTGAATCATGTAGTGTAGAGTGAGGTGAGGTAGATGGGCGGCGTAGGGACACGAGGTGTTACCTACTGATTCAGAGACTCCCATTCTTATTCTTATTCTAATTGGGGGCGATATGTCCTGCACTGATGTCCCGCTTGGGGTGTATTGTGCATTTCCCCCGCCAGCTTCTACCCAAGCCATCCCAACTCCTTAACGTAGCGGAGAAGGACTCTGGGTCGCTGGCATAGCTGCTCCAGTGACGTGTGTGGTTGTGGAAAGGATTTTGATGGTGAGAATGGCTCACATAGACTTAATTATTATGTATGTATATATTTCTTATTTGTTCCGTGGCTTCACAGTGCAATAGGACGTGCTCCACGGTCTCTTCTTCACGCATACAGCCTCTACATAGGGGACTGTCTGTTGCTCCCGTTTTATGCAGAAAGTAGTTCAGGTTGCAGTGACCCGTAAAGAGGCCTACAACAAGGTGCAATTCATCCCGCTGTAGCTTTAGCAAGTAATTTGTCAGCTTCTTGTTTAGAGTTGGAAGCATGGCCTTCGTATGTTTACAGTCTTCTAACTTATCCCACAGGTTCTGTGGTTCTCTCTCGGAGAGACTCCCATGTAAGGTGCTGCATCAAAGGATAGCTGGTCCGGAGACCACGAGTGCAACAGAAAAATGTAACTTATTTCTACCTGTGGAGCCACCGGCAGAAGTTTTTTATAATACCTAATAAGTATAAATAATCTTACCTCTATTGGTTCATAATGAAGTCCCCTGGGTAGTATTAGCCATTTCATGACGGAGTGTTTGCCTGATATCATAGTTTTTATAGTTTTCAGCACCTACAAAAGTAAAAACATATATCAGCTATCCACAAATTATATGTCAGGCCAGGTCTTATGCCTGCAGTAAAGAGGTTATAGATATCACTTCACGTTTTCACTAAATTCTATTTATTTAAAATTATTTGCAGTAATATTGGATATAAAATTTAAACATGGAGTACAAAATATTTCACCACGAGCGGGAATCGAACCTGCATCTCCTCATTATACGTACTGGATGTCTTAACCACTGGGCTAGTGTGACTGGCCCTACGGAGCCGATTTCTTCTAACTTGACTTAACTAATTGAATTGCTTTGACTATCATAGGGAACGGTGTTGTCATACTAGACTGCTAAGTTTCATCTGATCGAAAGAGGTAAACAAAATTGTGCTTGAAAAATGTATGAATGCGACTTTCGCTTAGCACGCTATATCTATAGCGTATATTTCTGGATATTTTATCATTTTACAAGTTGCATATTTCGATTTTGGCACCTTTGAAAAATAGAATGATTTGCGCCGTTTGCCAGTACTTAAGGAAAACACTACTAATAAAGATTACGTTTCACCTGCTTTTCACATGCCTAGTAAAATAATGAGAAAGCCAGTAATATTATTGATGTTTAACTGCTTGATTTTAAGCATAATATCATTTTAGTTCATTACTACGGATGTGAGCTTTTTAGGAAATTACCAGAATGTAGTACATGTTCATCAAAAATGGCTGAAGATAATAATAATAATAAATAAATGCTTTATTTTCATAAACTACATGTATCCATATAACATTGTGTAGAGGCCCTCTTTTAAGTAAATGTATACCTGTATCAGAAGACCTCAAACGAACGAAGATGAACCCTGATCACTACTTGTAAATACTGAACCAAAGTAACGAGAGAAAAAATCACTAATGTCCTGTCCAGAAGACGATGAGTCACTTCCGAATTTCATAAAATTGGTATACAAGTCCCTTCTTGTTATGTACGAACCTCCAGAAAAGTTTGAAACGTTTTTGTCCATCGAGCCTTCAATTGATGTGGCATATTTGTGAAAAAAATACAATCAACCATGTTTCTAAATCTTTCACGGAGCAGTTAAAATGAATCAATCGCGGGATTTACTTGTGGTATTTTTTCCTCATTACGTTTCACTAAAACTATACTAATGGGATAAGTTGAAATCTTCATAGTCATATCCTAATATGTATATAAGGTGAATATAGTTTTTTTATAATTTCAAACAATCGAAGACATGTTTTCGTACTATGGTTAGAAAGTTGATTTCCAGATTAAATTTATGAAAGCGACCTAAATTTTGTTTTATTATTATAATTCTTAATAGTATTATTGGTATAAATGTAGTTAAAAGTGTACTTTATTGTACTTAATAGTATTATTAGTAAAGGGTTTTTCAATAAGGACTTGACAACTTTTTTTCAAAATATAATGCAAACCATTTGAGATATTTCAAAAACTTTAGTATCGGGTTGAAGTACAATCAAAACATTTATGAATGGAATTCGACTTCGTTCATATGACCACCGCGGGCACGTTTGCAGCGGTCGATTCGTTGGACCCAATATTCGATGACTCGGCCACACATTTCAGCCGAAACGGCTGCTATTTCGCGTTCAATGTTGGCTCTGAGCTCTTTCAACGTCGTTGACTTGTTGGCATAGACCAA
Source organism: Plagodis pulveraria (assembly GCA_963890685.1). Taxonomy (NCBI): domain Eukaryota; kingdom Metazoa; phylum Arthropoda; class Insecta; order Lepidoptera; family Geometridae; genus Plagodis; species Plagodis pulveraria. The sequence goes on along the minus strand of OY982950.1, from coordinate 20,582,749 downwards.
TGGCCTGACGTAGTCCTAAAGAAAAAAGTTTAGAGGCGTTAAATCGCACGAACGAGGCTGCCAATCGACTGGTCCATTTCTTGAGATAACGCGCTCATCAAACTTACTCTTCAATTAATCGATTGTAACTTGTGATGTGTGGCTTGTGGCACCGTCCTGTTGAAACCATATGTTGTTCGAGCCCATATCTTACAATTCTGGCCAAAAATAATCGGTAATCATGGTGCGATAACGATTACCGTTCACAGTTACGTGACGATCATTATCGTCGACGAAAAAATATGGCCCTATGACGCCGCCGGCATGCAAACCGCACCAAACAGTTATTTTTTGTGGATGAAGTAATGTCACGAGGCACATGTGGATTTTCACCCGACCAATAACGCATATTTTGCTTATTGACGAACCCATTCAGCCAAAAATGAGCTTCGTCACTAAAGATGATTTTGCGAAGAAATTGATCATCTTGGCGCATCTTTTCCAGAGCCTAATCGGAGAATATACGTCGCTTCAAATGGTCCATCTGCTTCAATTCTTGAGTCAACTTGGTCTTGTATGGGTGCATACCAAGATCCTTACGCAATATTCGCCATAAAGTGGTCTGTGCGATGCCCAACTGTTGAGAACGCCGTGGAATTGACTGATTTGGATCATTTGCTACGGACGTTTCAACGGCAGCGATATCTTCGACACTTCGACCAACCCGTTGTCTCACTGGCATAACAACATCACACAACGAATATGTAGACTCAAATTTTTGCACTAAACTTGTTACTGCCTGTCTACTAGGACAAGAATTACGACCGAAAATCAGAGTTAACGCTCTTAAAGTAGCGGTCACCGACTCCGAATTTCTGTAGTACATTTTTATAATTTGCAGACGTTGTACGTTCGTGTACTTTACCGGGATGAAAATGTTAAGTTTATTGTATAAATCGACAGTGAAAGTTTGATGATTAGTGAAAGGGTGCGTTCAGAAATTTAATTCAAAGTTGTCAAGTCCCTATTGGAAAACCCCTTATAAGTGATAACTCCTTTCATTGCCTACAACTCAATTGGATCAACTGTAAATAAGTCCCGTTTTATACACTTAACTAGCTGTATTATTTTATAGTTTTAAGCGCTCAAAGCGCTATGATTTTGGAAGTATTAATATCTGACCAATGACCACTGATATAATACCACAAAAGCGTGATGCTGGAATAAATATCTGAGCAACTAATTCAGGATATATACAGCAGAATACGCTCGGAAAAGAGCCACTGCCACGCAGAATTCTGATCTCACTATATGTGATTTATTGTAAATGAGGTACCTACACCCCGCATGAATAAGCCAGGTAGATCCAACTGTACATATATATAACCACAAAAAGAAAGGACTGTTTTAACTCTTGCTAAGCATTATGATCGAAAATAATGTTTTATTATTTATTAATATAGGTGATAACTACAATGACATCACAAAACTGTGGACGAAAGGTCAGTTACCAAAAACACCAATGTAAAAAGAGCTGAGTGATAGCAAACTAACGTTGATAAATGCATTTAAATTCATTAAGTATTCGTAGCTATGTAAAATAAAATTATCTGAATTTGAATCGTATCATCATTATACTACAACTTAATTTTGCTTGCAATAAATTAACATAAAGATGTTTCAGTCGTTGTGCGCAGCATTTTATTTAAAGGACTAGCGGCCCACACGGCTTTGCACGGGTATTTAAGAAAAGTATAAATTGAAACATTGCAGTTATTGTGACATAACTGTCATAGTTAGACATTTGGTATTAGGGATTTATTTTTGGATATGGATGTCCTCTATAAAATTGTAATACATCACTTTGCTCCTTCGAGAAAGTTAGTTCCTCGATGCTTTGTTCTATTGTCAACAATTTCCGCAGCGTACGCCATATAACGATTATTTTTCAAATTGGTCCAGTAGAGTTTGAGTTTATTTGTTACATACAAGAATAAAACTCTTTCCTTTTTATAATGTTAGTTCGAGTACAGATATACAATAGGTGTCTACAATATGTTTCACTGGTTTCACGCTCTTTGAGTCCATAGTTTTGTTATGTTATTAGGTGGCTTATGTCTAACTTACCAGCTTACAGTAACATAATAATATAACACACGAAAATAGAAAATTACTACCAAAGTTAATCCTGCGTTTACATTACAAATTTACAACATCTCGCTATCCTATTTAGGCAAAATGACTTCAAATAAATTATTATTAACCCAAAAGTAGTAAATGATCACCAAAATTAAACTTGCTATATTTCTTCTGCCGCCACGCCAGCCCCAATTGCAGCACGCTCGCTTCGCTCGCTCGTTTTGCGCGTTGTTGTGGTCACAAGTAACCTAACGCTCCTCTTCGCTTCGCTCGTCGTCGCACCTAAATATGGCTTTGAGATATAGTTCGGGAAATTTCGTTTGCAGAAAATTTATTGTTTCATTGGCTGTGTGACATGTAACACCATCCTGTTGAACCCAGCATGTCAGTGATATCCACGTCATCAATAATAGAACAAAATTGAGTTGTTAACATCTCACGTAATAGACCCAACATTTTGCCAAAACCTGATTAAAAAATTTGATTAAAAAGCGTGCTCGTGGTGGACAAATGATATCTGGCAAATGCCAGATATCATTTTTGATTCATAATTGCCAAACTTTTCTCTTCGTAATAAAATAAAAATTGGAATCATCTTCATCTAAGTTCTTTGTTTTTTATTTGTTTTAGTAAACAAAGTTCTTGTTGAAAAACCTTTTATTAAGAGCCATTTCACAAAATCACGCAACTGAAGTTTAGGTAAATGCCAGCGCATCGCTTACACAAGCGAAAGAAGTGACGACGGAATAGCGTGACTGTGAGTAACATATTTTGATACTAGCACTCATTAATAAAGAAATCTAAGTTGCGAATTTAAAAATTGTGTGATTGGCATGAGTAAATAATCAATTTATTGTCGATTACTTGCTAATGTTATAGAAAAGAAGTAGGCATGTACATTAAATAGTCAACCTGCATCGTGAATCTTTTATTTAAATTTCATCCTTGATGAATAAAAAATTGATATGTTTGAATCATTTATTGTAACAAAAAACTTAAATAATTAAAAAATTATACGGCTTAAAATTATATAAATATTTGATGTAACGGCATTGATTAAAAGCTGCGGACTAAAAGCTCTTTCTTTTAAATTTTCTAAAAATTGCTGTTTTCCTCGTTCACACTCTTCAGTATCTATATCCAATCGTTAACACTGTCTGTCATAATGACCATGCATAGGACCAACCACAAACGTCCCATGACGTTTTTGGTTTTCCATTACTTTAACATGTCACCCTCATATTCCCATACCATAATATATCACCTACACCATTAAAAAAATAACATTTTCATCCATTTAGTTTGAGTAGACCAAACAGCGAGATGTAAATATATATTTACAGATTTTGAGGTTTTTTTGTTTTTAAATCGAATATATTTGATGCAATCTATAATCAACATATATATACTTTCGAAATCAGATTGAAGACGTTCTGAAAAAAGGCCAGGTCAAAAGTACCCTAAACCGACGCTTATGTATGAAAGGATTGATGAGTATAGATGAAGCGAAATAGATATGTCAGGATCGTAGTAAGTGGAAATCCGTGGTCTCTGCCTACCCATACGGGAAAGAGGCGTGATTTTATGTATGTATGTATATACTTCTTGGTACCAATGCAATCCTCACTATATACTCTTATGCTCACTATTTCCTCTATAGAAAATAAATGATAATACACCTTTATATACAAAAAAATACTGGAAATGGGGTTTGAACACACGACAAAAATGGTGGGAAATAGTAATTTAATTGCTATTTCTATTTTTTCGTAACTCACCTAGAACTTCGATCTTCTTTTAATATGATAATTTACTATTGTTCTTTAGCCATGAATTGTTACAGATTTTTACGCCAAATATTTTAAAGTAACAAAAGTAAAACAACCCAATTGTTTTAAGAACTTTGGCGGTGTTAGCGCTGATGCTGAGAGGTTTCTCATGTGGTGTGAGATAAATAACTTGCAACAAGATGTTAACAAATGCGTATATAATAATTTAAAAAACAGTACAATGGTTGGTAAGTAGATGCGTAGTGCTTAGAGGGTCGCAAGATGGCGAAGTAGTTTTGTTTTTTTTTTGTTTTCTATTGGATACGTGTAGATGCGCGCTTGGATCCGCAACAGGCGGGAAAACTGTATTGGAGAGCAATTATTTTTTCTGAAAAACTATACCACCTACGGCTTTGGTCCTTCTTTGATATTATTATTTACATGTAATTTATACACCTGTATTATTTCAGATTTTTTGGTTTAGAAGTTTAAAATTAGTTACGAGATTATTTAATACGCAAATTTGCATCGGTAAGTGTTTGCGTTGCAAAATATATCGAGTGAAAAATGACTTATACATATGCAAAATTGCGGTTTTCTAGATTTATAACTGTTGAAGTAGTTACGATATTAATATGAAATGACGTAATATTTTGGGGCCAAAATGTAATTTGTGCTGGTTTCAGATTTCATCAAAATATTCAAAATACTTCCTACTTCATACGTTATCTCAGCTAAATGTGGATTTTTTCTTGTATGGGCAAGGATGCATCCTTTTGAAAACCATTTGGATTATGAAAGTCGGACTTACGCAGATTAATGGTAAATTTGTAAATACGACTATCGACCGCTAACTGGTATCCCGGTTTGTACAAATGGTGGAAAAGCCGGGAGGCCGGTTTGTACAAATTTTCATTAGAAGGTAGTTTAATTTCCAGCTGAAGTTATCGCTGTGTTCACATATAGACATTAACTGAATCCAAAAATATTGGAAATCAATTATTCGCCTGTCATCTAATCCTCCTAAAACAAAAGCTATAGTGAGTTCCTAATTTAAACTAGAATAATATAAAAACTAGCAGACCAAAAAGAAGAAGTCAACCCTGTGAGGTTGTTAGCATTTTTCCAATAACGCTGTATAAGGCTGCATAATTGTGACGTTTCCTTTTTTTAACACAATGGATGAACAGAAACTAAAGATGTAGTTACTTAACAAGACAACAATACTTATATTATGGACAACAAAAATAAAATATAGTTTGTTACTTAAAAAAAATATCGACATGATCAAAACACTGTGGTCGCACTATAAACTTGCATCTAAGCGTTCCGCGTACGAGACGTCAGAGCAAGGAAAACGAACACAGGTCCTACCTCGATGAGCGCTCGCGCGGTACTGATCGCCTCGCGCTTGTACATTTCAATTTATGTGCATTTCGAGTTATGTTAGATATTTTTTCTTGTCTAACAAAACAGAGTTAATATCACAATTTATTAAAGATCAGATTAATTAAAGAATGAACTTTCTTTTTATATAATATCTGTTTGGAATTACACTTTATTAAACGCAATATATGGTGGTAAACTGCTGATATAATTCGTGGAAATTGGCGCAAGATCTTTATTTTTTTTTCTACAATGACGATTAATTAGCGATATTCTAGTACACTATGTGTCAACAAGATTATATGCCTGATGCACAGTGTTTTTTTTTAGTTAATTTGATGAATCTTTATACAAGAGATATAACTCTGAAGTTGGCCATGTGTACTTTAATTCGTAAAACAAGGTGCGGGAGATTGGTCACTACAAAATAATTAATGTTATGTTTGTAAATCTGGTACATTAACTGAAAAGAGAACAGATTATTCTATTTTTATCAATTATTAAACAACTTGTAGATATTTCCTATGATAGTAAATTAAGCGCTTAAAATCTTCGTATACCGCATTAAAATGTGAAATGCCTCTTCGCGATCAGCTGCGCCTACGGTGGCGTTCTAAGTGCTGATCAGCTCTATTAATTTATTATTTTAAAGATTTTTTTATATACTGTTGAGCTACGCTCAAATAAAAAAACGCATCGTCAGATACGCTTAAAAATTTTTAATATATAGATTATTTTATCTTTAGCTGATCGCATTGGTTTGCACGTACTTATAAAAGTAATAAAAATTATGTAATGTTATCTTTACCGTATGAACTTGATCTTTCCTGACACGAAACACTTGTCCAGCGCTGGCTGCTGCAATTTTATGGTACACCATGTACCCCATACTAGAAGGATAACCGCAATCGTCAGTTAACACAAAAACAACCTGCAAAGCAATATATGATAGGTTATTCAAATCGTTTCTATCCCTTTTTCTTTCGTGTCACGTCAGTGAGATATGCGATTAACTTAGATATTTCGATTAATTGCCAACTAAGCGTTTTCGGTAAGGAACAGAGTGATGAAATTTTGCTGTTATTATATTATTATTTATATAGAAATTTACATACCCGAACAGGTTTACAGAAATATTTTTTAGTTTTTGATGTGCAATACGATATTTATTTTTAACTGTATGCTTGACTGATGTTTGCACTCATCAAAATAGCCAAATGTGGAAACTATGTGAAAACAGACTGTGCACAGTTAAATTGAAGACATACTCTTCAATAAGTGTGTGTTGCCAGTGAAGACATAAGGCACTGAGGGGTGGTCCTTAACTGTCGGCCGTTTTGAACAAGCTCAGAGTCGCACAACTGCCATGGAGAGAGTTTATTTGCACGACAAATTAAAACCAGAAAATTTACCAAAGAACTAAAGTTAGTGTCACAGCTCTAAGAATTTGCAATGGGCTATCCACATTGCTCGACGAATTGTTTACCAATGGGGAAGTGAGGTTCTCGAGTGGCTTTTTTTTTTTTTTTTTTTTATGTTATTGTGACGGAACAAGCCCGAGGCCTCTGCCTATAACAGACGCATTTCGTCAACGACAAATTGCACTGTGCCCGTCGCACTGAGACGTCCAGTTGTTAGGTCTCATTAGCCGGTAATTTTTCTGGCTCTCAAGGACTGCTGCCGGAACACACCGTTAGGTGCTTGGCGACAGATTTTCTACTTGAGGGTGGTCGCTAGCCAGGCGGGCATTCGCAAAATGCCCTTCCACCATGCGGTGAAGCTCAACCTCTGGGCGGGATTCGAACCATGGACCTGCTGCGCGGCAGTCCATAGCCAATGCCACTGAGCCATCACTGCTTCAAAAACACTATACACTGACAAAAAAAAACGATTAGTATTTATGGCTTGGTGGACTGAATGCTTTTATAATCAGGTAACTTACTTTTTTAAATTATTATAACCATAAGTTTTGTGTATATAGTACAAAGACAAATGTATCTTGAATAACAGCGGTTTTCGTTAACTAATAATAAAGAAAACCCGAATAGATTGGACTTCCATTGTTTATAGGAGTTACAGTTCATAAGATTTACGCACAATGACACCTATGGCGTTTATAAGCCAACCTATGTTATAGTTTTTAACATATCGCTAGATGCCAACTTCAAACGAGCGATGGATGGCTAGATAACGCTGACGAGATTCTCCAACTCTAAATGACATTATCCTCTCTCGTCAGAGTATGTATTATGGATTAATAAGTTGGCATCGTCAGGACCACTACGTCCTAGTTATAAATGAAATTCTGTTGTTATTATTACTGCCGATGCCAATGGGTTAATGGATTATATAAGCCATCCACTATGGGTACTAAAATAAAATTATATGATGGTACGATCGAGCAGAAGAGGCTTAATCAAAAATTAGCTTCTATTTTTCTAACATGATGTATTAGATATAGTGTTAGGAACTTATAATAAATAGTTTATATTACTGTGAGACTTGGATCTTAATAATAAATTGAGGTCCTTCTTCGGGAACCCGAAAACAGCGTCATTCTTGTTTGTTCAGTCACAATAACCAATGCAGTTGGTTTGTTGTGTAAAGAAAACTATTTTTTTTGCCGAGAAACTTGGTCTGGTTTTCATAGCAGGATCGTTAAAATAACAAATAATTTGATTAGCCTTTCAAACGAGGACATGAGTTTTGGTTGTTATTACATAAGGGTCTGTTTAAAATAACAACACGTTTTGGTTTGATGTACATGGAAAGATGGTTATAAAACCCAAGGAGGTTGGTTCCGCCAACATGGAATGGCATTAAAATAAGGTAATAAATTGGTTTAAAATAACTAATTTAACGTTGTTAATGCTGACGAAGAGATTGGTTTGCTCATACTTAACGAAGGTATTTGGTTAAACAAACCGGTCGTAAATAATTAAAGGAAATTTTTATCCGGTTTAACTCGCATGCACTAGTGAACTTGTGATGAAGCGCATCACGAGTTCACCAGTGCATGCGCGGGTGCGATCGTAAGCGCACGCACTCCGTGATGAAGCTACTCTGAAAGTCGCGAAACCGGTCGAGACGCCTTCTCGACGTAAAAAACCGTAAGTTAAATCGGATAAAAATGTCCTTTAATATGTGTCAAACTTACGTTAGTTTTAGTTAAACTAATCATTAAATTTCTCCTCGAATTTCATTCATCAAGCCTTGAAGCAAGAAATATGTTGGAGATACCCTGATTTGTTACAGAGCTGGGAACCTCAATTCATGCACTTGGAACACTGATAGTTCAAATAAAGTTAAATATCATTGCAAAGATTTCGCGAATCAGTTTAAGCAATGTGAAAATTATTTCAAAAAGCGAGGTTAAAAATATATTAGTCAATATCATTACTATCGTGCATAGCATATTATGTACTACTTTTTGACTGGAAGGTATTGGTCTGCGCCTACACGTCCACAAGCCAGTGTAATTTCATGGATTCTACACTAAAGCGTGTTCTTAAGCATGACCGTTGAAATGCAAACTGGAAGCAGTTTTTGCAGCATTCGTTACGCCGCCGCACCGTCGTTCTTCATCGTGATACGTTAACGATGACCAATACCAGTTAGAGAAATTAACTCATCAAGGCAAGGATTGGAATATCAGACTAACATTTTTATTTTTACCTGTGATTGCTGAAGCGTTCATTTAAAAAATAAGATGTATCTAAGATTCAGTTTACAATTTAACGAATATGATTTTTGTTAGCAATGAGTGAAAGATCTAATGAATAGAAGGACAAGAAGATTTAATTTTTAAAATTAAAATTTAAGACGAAAATATTAATAAGTAATTAAAACCCAAAAATATACCTGACTTTGTTTCTTCTCACACAAACTCTTGATTCTATCCAGTTTATGATAATCTTTGGCTGAAGCGTCGGTAAATACATATATGTATGATCCGGGTTTGCTGTTCAACAAGGCCTTTTCGATCCCATCAAGTGACATTTCCGGACAATCATTAGGATAGACTCCATTGTACAATTGTATACTTTTTAAGTGTTGTAGAAAGTCCGAGCTAGATGTGGTTACCGTTCGAAGTACAGCAACTGTAATCAATTTGTATAATTGTAACAAAAGAAATGAAGATACATAAAAAAATCTGATTAAAACTAGCGCACCTAAATTAATTTCGGCTAACCATTTGAATATTCACCTCGGTTTGCTATCTCACACCACGATATTTCTTAAATACCTTACATACTATATTTAATTATATATCTTAATATCCTTAATAATTGTTGTAAACGCACTTCTTCCCTCAATGAAACTGAAAATGGGGACAACTGAATAAGCTATCGGGATATTGAGCGACCAGCAGACGTCAAAACCGCCATATCTGTGCTACGGATCGCGTCTACTATTCAGGCGAGTGACTCTCTCCGGTCTATCTACCTTCGGGTAAAAGTGTGAGGCTGTGTAACCTGATATGATATAATAAACATATAACCTACACGCGGAGTTATTAATTAAATAACCATTTTTCTTTAGTTCTATCCACCTACCTGCTGGCAGTGGGGTGCTTAGCACTTGACTAATGCCACAATATTTTAAATTACGTTCTAGTTTAGATAAAATTGAACGTATCCTGTATTATTCTCATTATATAGTTATCTACAATCAGACAGAAGGGGTTAAATAGATTAAAGCACTATTGCACTAAAGATTTTTTTTTTCTTAGAATTTAACTACACATGATACCCACCAATAGCCAATTTGTGTTTGACTGTTCAATTTGTCAGCATTCTTGCGACACAAACTTTAAAATAATTTACTATTCGGCTTCACGGTAGGTACGTACATAAAGCATATTCAAAATCTCGACATCAAGAGTAAATCCGCACATTAGTAAGAAATAAAAAATAAGTATAAGTTGACATTACAGGAATTAATTTAGGGTGTTTCAGAATTCATGGCAAATTGACTAAAGTTGGCATTAAGTACCATAACTCAACAAAAATCTGGTTTCCCCTTATCCAGGCTAATAAACAGACGCCAAAATTCAAGTTTACTGAACTCGTTTTAAAACCATATTTACTGTAATATAAAAAAAATAATAAAGATAAAACAAATACCTGGATCGTTGATAGTGACCAAAACAAAATTTTTTATTTGACTTGATTTCTCGGTGAGAACCACTTTCATAATCTCGATTGCTTCTTTCTTCACTTGATTGATGTCATCAAGCATCGATGTAGTGTCGTCTATGGCAAAAGCTAATGTGCTTCCTTCGTCACATGATGTACTTATTACTTTTAGGTACAATACTAATATGTACGAAAATTTGCGCAGCAACATCTCGTAGCTGATATTGGCACATAAGTGGGATCTCGAGTGGACGGAAACCAATTTATACATACATTCCATGCCTTATTAAGCCAATATTATTTGATGAGTAAACGTATCAGGAAAACCTAAGTCTAAAATAAACGAGTGAATATTAATTTCCTTATAGTGAACCATAAACTAACTATTTCCATGTAAAACAATCAATACCTGTATAATATTACATTAGTACTTTAAGGCCTTCTTCTTCTTTCAGAGCCTCTCTTGTCGGTGTAGCTGATACAACATTTTCCATCTTTCTCTCTCCAATGGAATCTCCAAAATCAAAATAATTTATTCAATTTAAGCGTCTACGATGCTCCTATGGAGGTTAATTTAAATTTGTAGTATTGAAATATTCTAATTTGTACTGCCATGTTCAACAAAATATATGTAGAGCCACTGCGAGAAAAAGGGGCAAGAAACTTGAGGCCATTCTGTTAAACGTCTTTGAAGCGCTCGTAGCGAAGTTTGCTTAGCTGTTCTTAACCGATCAGCAAAGTTAAGCAACGTCCGCCGCGGTCATGAATTTGATGGGTGACCGCTAGTGACATTACTACTGAGCGCTTCCGTGCTTCGGAGGACACGTTAAGCCTTCGGTCCCGGTTGTTGTCTAAGGATGGCAGTCGTTGTAGCATGGTGGTAGGGCATTTTGCGAATGCTCGCCTGGCTACAGCCTCAAGTGGAAAATCTGTCGCCAAGCACCTAATGGTGTGTTCCGGCAGCTGTCCTTGAGAGCCAGTAAATCTAGGTTAGCCTGAACAACATCTTATCAGGTAAGATAGTGGTGAAAGGTTAACATATCAGGAAGAAAAAAATAAAATGTTTCTATCTGTATTATAAAATAATTACTATATTTGTTTAAATTACGTAGGTGACATGTGATCGTTTGAAGAAATCAAAAACTGTGAAGTAGGATTTCTGAATCAAAATGTCAATCAAAATCAAAACGTCCAACGTGAATTTTTTGAGCTATATTATAAAACCGTACACGATTACCTATGATCGACCTCTTATTTGTCTTTGCTTACCTAAGACCTGGAACCGCTATTTTATTTTAAATGCTAATTTAAATTCCCTCAAATCTTTACGAACATACTCACATCATATTTTCAAATATATACAGACTTGGTAAGGTTAAAATATCAATATCTTTAAAATAATCCCACAAAGATTCCCTAGGATGCATTTCATATGTGGATCTCATTAGCCTCTCTATAGATAGAATATTTTTGACGCCGATGTATGGACGATGGCTCCAAATTTTAACAATATAAATAAAACTAAGACTAATAAAAATACTTATTGTATGGTTTATTTTGATTATTTATATTTATTTTAATATGTATATAAGTATAATGTTGTCTTAGGTTTTTGCGATTATTACACACAGTAATTAAAAACTTTAAACGGTTTAAATCGCGTACCTAAATTTATCATTATTTTTGTACCGACGTTTCAAACATTTTGCAGTGATCGTGGTCACGGGGTGACTAATTGGTTTTATTTTTCACATGGTTTGTGAACATGCCCAGGACAAACCCAACCACTACATTCGGCTCGACAATCCACAAATCCTCGCCAAAGAGACCCTTTTTTTTTTTTTGACCCGGGAAAATCCTTTATGGATACCACCCGGCTCCGGGGGGAGCAGAGTGGTTATGTGGGAGTCCTCGCCTGAGGGGCCTTACTACCCCCACGGGGGGGTAGTAAGTGAGGTTACCCACTAAAAACCCGGGATGAGCAGTCTGCCGCCTAGTCGGGGCGAGATGGGGTAGCGTTAGCATTCACCATCTCGCCCCGGCGGTTGGCCCGTCACCGGTGACGGGCCCCGGTCAATGGAGGGATGACCCAGCTCATTAGGGCCATCCCCCAGACGTGTGGGATCGTGCAAGCCAGTGGAGAATCCCCCGACTCTCCACCGATGATCCGCACAGCACTAGGTAAGAGCGAGAAGGCGCCCGAATCGCCTTCTCCTTCCCCCAGTTCGTCTACGCCGGAGCGGGTCTGCGAGGACGTCGTCCTCCCTCGCCCGCTCCGCGGTCTCCTTCTGCGCCATCACCTCTTCGCAGAAAGAGACCACCGCCTGCCACGATCCGTCGCTGCCGAGCATAGCGTTAACCACGCTCGGCAGCGACAGATCTGCGCCTATGACCGCTGTGAGGGCGCGCCGCATGGGACTCCACGCGGCGCACTCCTCCAGCTCGCCAAAGAGACCCGGCTTATGCCAAGAATGTTACGCGAGGCTATTGAAATCAAAAAGTACCCAAATTTCAATAGAGATGATGGTTTGGTAAGTACCACCTCCTTGGGATCCTGTTATCAAATTAATTAAATACCATGGCCGACACAAATCTGCAAGACCTCTGGACACTGTGAGCGAATACTGCATGAATAGGGAACATTATGATTAATATAAAATTTCTGACGGTAGACCAAATAATTTTCTTAATAACTCATGTGACAAATAAAACCAATTAGTCACCCCGTGTAGTATTATTGTCTTATTACATACATTTCCAATAAGAAAATGTTCTAACGTTTTGAGTAGAAATCTGAAAGCCCACAAGCGCCTAATAAAAATACGATATCATCGCGAGGATAAAATGTTTGCTAGTGTCACCTGCCTACCTAAGGTTGGTAGTAGGGAGCATAGAAAAAGAAACAAGAGAGAGATTAGAATATAAGTATAATGAATAGAAAGGGTCGTGGATCTCAGACAGGTTTATCAATTTGGCAAGCTTCCTTGTTTAAGGACTTAGCTCCGGTCCGCTAGTATCCGAGTTGATGCTCAGCAGCAGGTCTGCCGTGCAGGGCTCGGCTCCACACCGCCGCGCCGGTAGAATGTCCCAGCTAGATGCTGTAGAGACGTTTGGCCGCGGTCGGTGCTGGAGGTCAGAGGACGGCCGGAGTTCAGAAGTAGTGTGTAGCTTCGTACGGAAAGTTCTCCGTCTCGTACTGGTAGTTCAGCCTTGTACTTGAACCCCAGATTTTGGGGCTTGTAAGTAGTTTAGGATTTGTAGATGTAGTTAAACTGAGTCTTTAGTAGTAGTTGCACAGAGGATGGCTGGGGTCAAAGTGCTCGCGATTCCTCGTTGAGGAAAGACATCAAGTTGGGCGGATGTCGGGGGCGAATTTCATTACCATATATGGTAACGAAAAAAGCCTCCAAAACCGTTGTCGTCGCAAAGCCAATGACTGCACTTGATTTTGAAAATATTTAAAATGCAACGTTCCTCTAGCGGAACTCAAAAACCACCATCATGGTATTTTCTGACAGACTGGATTGACATTTGTTTTAACTGTCAATAGTCGAATTGAATGGAGTAAAGGAAGAAGAAGAAGAGTGTTGCTACTAGACTTAACGTTGTGATTGTTATGCGCGACCTCTATTGGTGAGTCGCTGAACTACCTCAGCGCGCGGTAGTTAAGGTTGACCTAGGTTCTTTCTAAATTCAGATGGACTTTAGATAGACGTTTGGTCGTTTGCCTATGGATGGCGCGCTGATTTAAATTAGTATTTAGTGAAATTTTTAATTATTAAGTTAACCGATATTTTTAGATCGGTTACACTAGTGATAAAGACAAAGTAGTATACAAAATTATGTTTAATAATAAAGTCCTGCTCTTCCCGGCATTCTGGAAGCTGGAAAAGATGATGAGGCGTTCACTGAATATTTTGTGCTCGTCCCACATATAAAATTATTTCGCGTTTAATAGACTGTTTACCATTTACAGAACAATATGTAGTTTGTCAATGAGTTTGTAATCAGCCCTTCTGGTTTTCAAGATATCCCTTTTATAGTGGCCAGGCTCATTTTGAAATCCTGTTTAATACCTTGTCTAGGTCAGGTAATTGTACATACTAACTCAGTTAAAAACAATCCTCATTTAATTATAAATCACAAAATGAAATTTGGTCGGCCACATGGTTTATTTTTGTAATAAATACTAGTTCTATATGTATGAAAATCTGAGAGATTAGCATTTGAATTTTCCTCTTTGCTATTGTATACTTTAATTAGGCATTAGAGTTAAATAAAGAAAAAAATATTGAATAATAAAGTGAGGTTATGAAAAAGAAAGAGAAAGCATATACGAGCGAGCGAGAAGAAAGACAAAAGTATCGGGTGATACCCTGCCTCCCGCCAGCTGGTTTATATACCCCTCATTCACCGATGTTGAGGAGAGACCCGTCGACACTCGCACTGAGAGTACGTGCACAGCATTTTCGCGTTCCAGGAACAAATTGCCAAGTAAAGGCAATAGGACCCTAATAAGCTCGGGTCCCAATAAAACCGAGCAGTCCAAGCTGTTATCCCGAAGAACTGGGAGCGCCTAAACCTGGATGGCGCCACGCAGTCTCCCGATAAAATTTTAGTAGACGGGTGCGGCCCGTCAAAATGGCGGCCAAGGCGATCAGCTCACAAACAGCATTTCGATGGATGATGGAAGGCAGTTTTTAAGGATATGATGAATGGCCAATTCAAACAACAGGAGGTTCGTTTCACATACACAAAGGTACCTTTGCTTTAAAAAAAAAAACCCCATGTGCGCGTAATATATTCGTACCCTCCCCGCGCGTAGTAATAGGCTACAGTGAACGGCGGACTCTTAATTCTAGACATGTAAATTATAAGCAATAAATGTGATTTCCTATAATTTAAAAATTTGCATTTTCAATCAGTGTTGCCCTTAGCGAAGCGTTAGGTAGTAAGCCACCCCACCGTCAGACGGCCAGGTCACAAGGTCCTCGCTGCTGCCCGCTGACTATTCTGGAGCAACATCAGAGAAGTATCTTCTGTAAAGGGGTTGCTGGTGAACAGCAACACCCTACCTACACCCTAGTAAAACCTCATACGACAATGGCGCCCGAACAGGGTCAAAATGGTGGCCAAGGCGATCAGCTCACAAACAGCATTTCGATGGATGATGGAAGGCAGTTTTTAATGATATGATGAATGGCCAATTCAAACAACAGGAGGTTCGTTTCTCATACACAAAGGTACCTTTGCTTTAAAAAAAAAAACCCCCATGTGCGCGTAATATATTCGTACCCTCCCCGCGCGTAGTAATAGGCTACAGTGAACGGCGGACTCTTAATTCTAGACATGTTTTGAAGCACTCGTAGCGAAGTTTACTTAGCTGTTCTCAACCGATCAGTAAAGTTAAGCAACGTCGCGCGCGGTCAGGAGTTGGATGGGTGACCGCTAGTGACATTACTACTGAGCGTTTCCGTGCTTCGGAGGGCACGTTAAGCCGTCGGTCCCGGTTGTCGTCTTAGGATGGCAGTCGTTATAGCATGGTGGTAGGGCATTTTGCGAATGCCCGCCTGGCTAGCTACCACCCTCAAGTAGAAAATCTGTCGCCAAGCACCTAACGGTGTCTTCCGGCAGCTGTCTTTGAGAGCCAGTACTTCTAGGTTAGCCTGAACAACATCTTCGACCACATCATCACTTACCATCAGGTGAGATAGTGGTCAAAGGCTAACCTATCAGGCATAAAAAAAAAATAAAAAAAAATAAAAAAAAAAATATGTAAATTATAAGCAATAAATGTGATTTTCTATAATTTAAAAATTTGCATTTTCAATCAGTGTTGCCCTTAGCGAAGCGTTAGGTAGTAAGCCACCCCACCGTCAGACGGCCAGGTCACAAGGTCCTCGCTGCTGCCCGCTGACTATTCTGGAGCAACATCAGAGAAGTATCTTCTGTAAAGGGGTTGCTGGTGAACAGCAACACCCTACCTACACCCTAGTAAAACCTCATACGACACCCGTGACCACGATCACTGCAGTGTTCGAAACGTCGGGACAAAAATAATGATAAATATACGCGATTTAAACCGTTTAAAATTACTATGTAAGTATAAAATATGTGTATGTTTAATCTATGGATCTTGTGTCTGCAATAAAGAATTATTATTATTAAACATGGTATCACTTTCGTTTATAATTGGCTCGTGTAATTGATTCTCAGCCTTCTTCTTTCTCTCTTTCCTAAGGTTTGTAAGAAATTTATTCTCAATCAGACTACATAGTCACTTACATAAGAACATGAGCAGCATATTCCTTAATTTCGTTCTTTTATATTTAATTATAATAAAAGTGGAGACTCATTTAACGTTTAAAATTGTAGGTAGGCATTTTAATATTATTAGGTTTGCAATAACGCTTACTATGCGGATTACATTACAAAATCACAAATATACGATAGGAATTTTTTTTAAGTCATGTGCGGGATTCTCATGTCATGTTAGCTCAATTGGTTAGAGCATACCCCGGCTCAAGGGGTGGATGGACGCGGGTTCGAATCTCGCACATGACTTACATTTTTCCTATCGTATATTTGTGATTTTGTAATCTAGGTAGGCATTTCATTAACGCCTTGTTTAATGGAGATCATTGTTAACCATGACATGAGCTAGTTGCAATTTAAATAGTTACGTTATATGAGCTTACATTTTGAATGTTTGTTTCCTTCTGTTTGTTTCTTTCTTTCAATGATATACGATAAGAAATTTTTAGTCCGTATAAGATGGCATATCATCTTTCCTCTCCTATTTTCAATATTTTTAGTAGTTGTTCATGTGAGATTTTTATTGTTTAACTACCTTTTTTTTTTTTTAACGTGTGAAAAATGCCTTTACGCATTCCCGTCCACCCCGGGGATGGTGGCCGGGATATGTCGGGCTCGACACGTGCCCCTACCGACTAAATAACACACGGTGTTCCATCTCTACCGCTTCTCGGCGGGATCGCAGGGTCGCTTTAGCACTCAACCACGAACCCGCCACGGTTGTCCGTTGCCGGACCCCTCCTGACCCCTCACGACGCACCAGAACACATGGCACGTCGCTACCACCCGGTGACCAAGCCCGCAAATGGGCGTCAGACGACCCCGCTTCCGACGCCCAAGGTCCCCCTGCGACGGGTCAGATGAGTAGCCCCGTCGCCTGCTACTTCGGCCGCAGAGGATAGGGAGAGCGGCGCCTCGCTATACCAACACTCCTCCTCCCCTGCGGCCCCTCCGCGTCCGCCATCCAACGGTGGCGGCCCCGCCGTGGCCACGGAAGGTAGGGAGAGCGGCGCACCGTGATACCGGCACTCCTCTCCCGCCGTGGCCCCTCACCGTCAACTGTGGTGTCGCCCATACAACACCACAGCCCGCCTCAGATGCGGTGCTGCCCATACAGCACCGCAGCCTACCCGTTGCCGCTCCAGTCTGGACTTAGAGGCAAAGCCCAGTGGAGCGGCCCCTCTGGGGCCGGCCGACTGCCCAAGCCAGCACGGCCCCTGGTTCCTCTTCGCTTCACCGTGGGTGACGAAGCCACGGCTACTAAGCCCCACCGCCACGACAAGGCGGGAACCCTTCGGGGGGATTGTTTAACTACCTCCTTCATCCTCCGCCAACACCACATTTCAAATACTTCCAGTGTCACCCACGTCACACATCTCACACACATATAGTGCTATAGTTCATCCCTTTAAGTGGGATACCTATATAGTGCTATAGTTTCTTTTTTTTTCCCTGATAGGTTAGCCTTTGACCACTATCATGATTTAAAACTAAAGAAAAACTTCAAGTGTTCTGATAATACGAGGTTGACACTGAAAGTTTTTAGAACTGTCCACTTGTAAAGAATGTAATGAACAAGTAGTTACGTTTAAATTTAGAAAATGGATATTTTAGCCAATTTAATTGAGTATTTTTTTAACTTTTTTTTTATGCTTGATAGATTAGCCTTTGACCACTATCTCACCTGATGGTAAGCGATGATGTGGTCGAACATGTTGTTCAGGCTAACCTAGAAGTACTGGCTCTCAAGGACAGCTGCCGGAACACACCGTTAGGTGCTTGGCGACAGATTTTCTACTTGAGGATGGTTCTAGCCAGGCGGGCATTCGCAAAATGCCCTACCACTATGCAAATTTATTTATTTATCATTTATTTTACGATTTAGCCGTAAATTCTATTTCATCTATGGATTTAGCGGCAAGTTTAAAATTGTCTGTGTCACGTCAACATGAATTTATCGAGAGATTATGTGCAATGATTTTAATGACTTTCGATGTCATTTAAGTCAAAAAGAAAGTTATGATAGACTACGATTGGCCTTTCACGATGAAGCCCCATATCGTGCCACTGTTTTCAACTGATTTAATGAGTTTAAACGTGGTCGCACTAATCTCAGCGATGATCTGCGTGAGGGACGCTCTTCTACGGCAACGACTGAAGAGAACATCCGTGTTGTGCGGCGAAAGACAAAGACTGATAGAAGAGTGAACTATCACCGGCTTCGGACTAGTTTAGGCATTGGTATGAGTCAAGTGCAAAAACTCTTCCATGAATATTTAGCCGTCGGATATTTAGTTTTTTGACGTTTTCAACTGGTACTAGGTTCAACTGGAGCAGGAATTGAAGCCGACTGACCATTTACATTGCCATAGTTTTGGTAAATTCATTCAGGAACAAAGCCTCTCTGGTTTCTCTGATAAAAAAACATTTTCTCAGAACAACCCCATTTTCACTTGTAGGTACGTCAGGGTACGTCAACAAGAAAAAATTGCCGCATTCGGGCTTCTGAAAATCCAAGAGCAACTATTGATAAGCCTTTGCATGCTCAACGTGTCACTGTATGGTGTGCTATGTGGTCTGGAAGCTTTATTGGGCCGTTTATTTTTTCGAATATGAGGCTAGAAATGCAGTAACGGTCAATGGATCACGCTATTGAGAGATGTTAGTAACTCAATTTTGGCCTATTATTTATGATGTGGATATCACTGAAATGTGGTTTCGACAGGACGGGGCCACATGTCACACAGTCAATGAAACGATAATTTTATTGCAAACGAAATTTCCCGATAGCATAATTTCACCAAATTCAACGGTTAAGTGACCAGCTACATCGTGTGATTTAACACCACTGGATTATTTTTGAGGGCTCTGTTAAGTACAGTCTATACGGAGCCAATCGAATCGATTGCAGCCTTAAAACTCAAAATCCGTCATGTGATTAACGAAATAGACCCGCCATTTCGCCAAAAAGTGATTAATAACTTCGATGAAAGAATCGAAATCTGTCAGCGTGCCCGTGGTGGTCATTTGCCAGATATCATTTTCCATTCATAATTGCCAAACTTTTCTCTTCGTAATTCAATAAAAAAAAAATTATCTTGTTTTAGAAAACAAAGTTCTTGTTGAAAATCCCTTTATTATTAAGGTAAAAACGTCTTATGCGAAAAATAAAAAACATATTTTTATTTTGTTTTTATAGCAATGATGTGTATGTTTTTGTACCTGACCAATTACGACATACGTGATTAATACAGAGTTTTAAGGATAACTTGAATTAAAATCATGTTTATTGTCGTTCAATAATATTTTACAATAATATCCTGGGCAATGTTATTGCAATGTGGTGAATTATATGATTATGTAAAATAGTTACCAAAACTAGCTATAGGAGCGAAATAACTCTTTTTTTATAATTTCCCGCTGCAGACGTGCGTTTTCGCCTTAAAGTACACTAGCAAATAAATGATTGCATAATATCAATCACATTTATTTTATTTTCCATTTTGTAACAACCCGTGCACATATGCGCGTGACAGGGTAGGTAAGAACCTACGCTGGTGGCGGTGTCACTCGACATCAAAGGCGCTTCACTAATGTCGAAACCATAGTACATATAATAATACTATGCATGTTTCCAACTCTAAACAAGAAGCTGACAAATAACCTGCTAAAGCTACAGCGGGATGAATTGGCCTCTTTACGGGTCACTGCAACCTGAACTACTTTCTGCACAAAACGGGAGCAACAGACAGTCCTCTATGTAGAGGCTGTATGCGTGAATAAGAGACCGTGGAGCACGTCCAACCAAATGCACTGTGAAACCACGGAACAAATAAGAGTTGAAACGGGTCTATGTGAGCCATTCTCACCATCGAAATCCTTTCCACCACCACACACGTCACTGGAGCAGCCATGCCAGCGACCCAGAGTCCTTCTCCGCTACGTTAAGGAGTTGGGATGGCTTGGGTAAAAGCTGGCGGGAGAAATGCACAATACACCCCAAGCGGGACGTCAGTGCAGGACATATCGCCCCCAATTAGAATAAGAATACTATGCATCGAAAGTATATTGTAATGCTGTGATATTATTATGTATTCAGTTAGATAGCGCCCTCGCCGAGAATCAACATCGACAACCGCGGACGATTTTCGTGTAGTCCTGCATACAATATCAACTTAATAATTAGTTTGCACCCGTGGGGTGCTGGGCTAGAATGTCACCCATCCATCTCTATCCGTAGGTAGAGAGAGTAAAAGAAGCGACTAAGGGTAACACACCAGAAGGTGGGCAGCAGCGCTTTCTGAGGAACTCATACTCTACGATAACGAAACGTATGTCAAATCTTTAAATGTAACCTGAAACTAGCTCAAATTACATTTTGGCACCAAAATATTACGTCACATAAAATGAATCTCGTTGTTACTTTTACAATTATCGATCTAGGACGCTGTTACTTTGCATGCGTATATATAGGCAACAAGTCCTTAATGGTACCTAAACAAATTTCAACAATAAGGAATAAAATGTTTTTGAAACATCAATTTGTAAATTTTACCACCTTATCTGTCCCGACGGCATGCCGCGCCGGTTGCCTGAAAGAAACGTTTATTGTGAAGTTTTTTTTATAACAGATCGTTATAATTCAATCTTTGTAAGTAAGTAGGTATCCTTGGCTATACGACACATTTTGCTCTGGAAACATAAAAAAAATAACAATTAATTATTGTTTCCGCGCTTTTCCGTCGTATTTTCAAACAGGCTAGTGAAATATTCCATGAAAAAGTCTTTTTACATAAATTTTGTCATGAAACCTTTTTAATGAATTTTGCAACGGTACCAAAAAGTTTTGATTGCCACTGGATATGAATTCATTCGATTTTCGAAAAAACTACTTTAGTATCGAAAAAAAAAAACATTTTGTTATTGCGTTTATTGGAAATAAATAGGTGCAAATATTATTTACGTATAGGTAATTTATTGTAGTTTCTGGAGAAGTATTGGAGTTTCGGTAACATGTAAAATGGAAAACAACTGTGTACTAAAGTAGTAGTATTATATGTATTATTACTAAAGGTAAAATATTTAAAAATAAAACATAATCACGGCACGTCGACGGCTGGAAAAATTGGATAATGGCATGTACAGATGTTACCTATCAAATGAATAATACTACTATATGTAGTATCTACTCCGTAATAGATTTGGGCTTTATATTGGATTCAAAACTGACTCTGGTAGAACACATAGTCACTAGAATTACCAAAGCTTACAAGTAACTTGGAATTGTAAAGCGTAATATTTTTTTATTATTTTTTTAATCCTGTTAGGTTAGCCTTTCACAACTATCTCACCTGATGGTAAGTGATGATGTGGTCAAATATGTTGTTCAGGCTAACCTAGAAGTACTGGCTCTCAAGGACAGCTGCCGGAATACACCGTTAGGTGCTTGGTGACAGATTTTCTACTTGAGGGTGGCAGCTAGCCAGGGGCAGGCGGGCATTCGCAAAATACCCTACCACCATGTTATAACGACTGCCATCCTAAGACCAGGACCGACGGCTTAACGTGTCCTCCGAAGCACGGAAACGCTCAGTAGCAATGTCACTAGCGGGCGCCCATCTAACTCATGACCACGGGCGACGTTGCTTAACTTTGCTGATCGGTTGAGAACAGCCAAGTAAACTTCGCTACGAGCGCTTCAAAATAACTATATTTATATATAATATAATTTTAAAAATAACTATTCTACTGCACTTATGTGCGAAACGTATTAAGATATGCGTGAAGCATCTTGTTATCATGTTATATTTTACATATTCAAAGAATAGAATTGTAACAAAAGAAGATTCTAAATTTCTTAACTTTTAAAGACTTTAAAACTATTGAGACCTTTTCGCTGGCCTGAAAGCATTTCGGAATGGAGTCCTTATAGCAAATACGCAAGCTGTATGATACCGTACAGTTGCACGCTATATTGAGAGGTAATTATAGACCATGGTACTCCCAGGTGGTACTCCATGGTACTCCATGGTACCTACTATGTAGGTAGACCACAGCCAGTGACTGAGACTGCTCAGAACTCTTACTCTGGCTAACTTTCGAAGTACCTCCCCGCCGTACTCCCAATATCCGAAAGTAACTTGACATCCCTCATAATTGGTCAAATGACGTTAATATTCGTCGAATATAAGTGTTCTTACAACCACAATATAGATAATGATGACGTACCAACAAGCGATGACAATTTGTTGCGTACAATCATAGCTTCGCAATGAAACAAGTATTCTATGTAATACGAGCACAGCACAAAAAAATAGATTATGTGTAAACGTATAGTCAAATTCAAATTATTTTTCAAATGTATTTATTTATTGTGATAAAAAACGTAAATATTATCACACATTAAAAATTTAATAAAAACATATATTAAATCAATCAAATTAATCAATGGGAAAAAAAATAGATGTCAAGATAATCAAATTATTAATATCGGCAAACAATCAAAATACAATCAAATGTCAAAATATGAAGAAATTTCTAAATAAAACAGAAGACAGTTTGCGGAACTCAGCAGTTTAGGTAAGTAGATATATCTCTAGTGTGGTTAGAGTGAGTATATAAAATAATTTCATGGGATTCTGTCACCCCAGACTGACTAACCTTTGCGTGCTTAAGTATATGTTTTATTTCAATTAGATGCATGCTATTTTGCCATCTCAGTTGATACATAACATTTAAATTCATCGACACACTTAAACATTTTTAGGAACTGGATTTATCATACATTTTACAATGAGGGTAAAAATTGTAAACATGCACAGGATCCGGGATTTTCTCTTAGTAATTTTGTAAATAAACTATGGAGCGTGCATCATTGAAAACATAAAAATATAAAAATGATATAAAAGATCATTGTAATATTCTTGTATAATATAAAAAACAACAAATTTTATTTATACTTATATAAGAATTAATGCAGTTTAAATCGTACTATTTACTGTTTATTACATCATCATAATTATCATCATCAACAGCTTTAACGTTCCCCGTTGAACAAATTCCTATTAGCAGCGGGTTACTAGATATAAGGAGACGTAAAAATGTAACGGAGATAGCAGTTTGAACACTAACACAAAGTTAATTCAATAATGATTCAATAGTGAACACCTATTGTTAAGATTCCAGATTGCCCAGGCAGGGATTGTTCAGCAGAGGCGCCTTCCACCTGGACAATCTGTTTTGAATACTTAACAACCGGCGATTCACCGGGCTGGCAAATGGAACTTACGTACCATACATGAAGTTTCGTCAATTTGGACGAACCAAGCTTAGGACTACCTATCTAATCAAATCGGCCGATGTAATTAGAATGGACTTGCCTAGCCGACGAATGTGGTTCCCGCTGCTGGTTTGCACAACACACCAAATGTCCAAATGTCTTTAACACGCGGATCGCAATCGGGGGGATCGAACAAAGCGGTTTTCAAAAAAAAACACAACACAAAAACATTAATTTAAATACCGCTGACCCAAATCGATCCTCAACTTTTCCAAAAAAACAGCTACCAAGACAAAGCAAAAGGTTCAAGTTATTTCAATTACTTCAAAAAAGTACAAGAGAATGATTAGCAAAACCTTCAAGTTATTTTCACATACAAAAATCCATAGATGAAAAATAGAAGACTAGCAAAGGGGTGCGTTCGACAACTGCCCGATAAGTTGATCGGTCCGAACACCTATGCAGTACTTACACGTAATCGATTGTTACTGGTTTTGTACATAAATGTCAGTAAATATCCTGATTTGTTTGTCAAGTTAGTAGACGTTAAACACTAAAGAGATTCTTTAAAGTTATTATCAGCCAAAAATAAGTTTACTCTGTAAAATTCACAGTAAAATTTTACTCAGTCAGTAAAATGTTCTTTAACTTAATTTTAAAAAGGTTCGTATTTAGCTCTCTTAATGATCCCGGCAAATTATCGTACATTCAAGGTCCCATAGATAAAATGCCAGTATTTTTGCTTTGTGTGTTCGTAATAGGAACTACGAATACACAAAGCAAAAATACTGTTTTTAGTAAAGTCTTTTACTTTGTGTCAGATAATAGTGGAAAATTATGCCTATTAGATACTACAAATGTAGCTACCTCATAGATATAGAGTGACAGAAGTCTAAAGTTTCTGTATTCCTAAAATTTATCATATATAACATTTCATCACCCGAATGCTAAATTGTCCTGGTCGTTTGGACTTACGAAAATGACTTAAATGACATAAATTTTGTGTTCGAAAACAAAGGTAAACAATGCAGTCTATTTCTGAGCGCGCGCGGACGCGAATCCTGCCGTGTGATGGATTTTGTAAATGTGTACGTGCGGCGGAGGTGGCCGGCTTGTTATGCGGAAGTCGGTACGAGTTCAAGCCGTGGGCGGCTCACACGTTGAAGCGGGTCGAGTAAAATTGAGGTCGCGGCGACCTAGTGAATTAAAAGGAACGGATTGCTAGTTTATTAGTGACGATAAACATTGGTGCTTTGTGCAACAAAGTGAGGGACTGTTATTTGTGACGCCAGGCGTTCAGTGTTAGTGCGAGCAACGGATTGCTGTCGGCGAAGCCCCTACTTCACCATTGAGATCAGGGAATGTATCCTAATTTAATTCCGTATGGTTAGCTGATTGATCAATTATCTAGCTTTAGGGTCTTAAGCAATAATTCCCTTTTCGACGGAGCGACTAGCACGTAGTCCGAAGGTAGGTCCTTCCCGCCGTTTTATACCCACGTGGCTAATAGCACATATATCGGCTGGTGTCGTCCTGTGACATTCCAGGAGGCCAGTCGAATACGCCACGACGCAGTGGTAAATTTGGACCTACCCGTAGAACATTTATCATATTTGTTGGTCCATATTGTATCGAAGAAATTGCCTGTTGACTTGAAAGCTCGCTTTGAGCAGAAATATGGTGGCGATTGTGCGACCTATTTGCCCCCCTTTGAGGACCTGCAGAAGTTTTTGGAGGATGAGTGCCGTATGGTGGACACAGCTGGTGACGCGGCGGCTGCATACCGGCCGCCCAGGGCCAAGGAGCAGGGCCGCACTAAGGCCGTTAGCCAGGCCGTACTCTGGGCCATGGCAATTTTGACCATCGCCCCTCCCCCCGATTTGCTGTCACACAGAGCCCATCCGAGTTCACTTATTGCCAGGTCCCGGGCCATTATATTGCGAAATGTAGGTCGTTCTTGGATCTACACATCATCACGCCGCAGAATCGCGAATATGCGCCGGCTTTGTTTTAGTTGTTTAGGCAAGCACTTTCAACGTGACTGTCCTGACCCGCACCCGTGCGCTTATTGTTTAGGGCAGCACTAAGGCATGTTGTGCCTAAATAGAAACGGGGTAGGCCATGTGGCTGGCCAGGTTGAACCGCGCATGGGCGGGTACCCCCGTGGCGACCGGCACTCCCCCTCATCGGTTCACTCACCGGAAGAGAGCCGCTATATTGCACGTCACTCACCGCCTGTTGTTACGGACCGAGAGAACACCCGTTCGTCTCCTCCCCCGCGGCACTGATTGTACGGCTGCTGAGCGCCGATAATCGCCTGGATGGCACCGTAGGCCTTCGCCCCCTTTGGCGGAGCGTCCCCGACTTGAGTCGCGCCCACCACGCTTTGGGCGGGTAGGTCGTTATGACCCCCCACAGATGGCGCGTGGCACGAGACACCGCACATTTGATGAATTTGTCAATTACCCTAGATTTGAAGGACAGAGGCCTGGCTGCGGCGACCGCTCGCCGCCCAGGCAATATGAAGTTGGCCCCTGCCCAGTAGATACAGTTGCCCCGATTGAGACCGTTCTCCTACCAACGGCCTCCGTTTAAGTCTGGGGCCCAACGGGAGCCACTTTTGTGGTCCGTGCTATTCTGGACACTGGCTCTCAAGGTTGCATAATTTCTACTAGATTGGTAGGGCAGGTAGGCCTAAACTTGAGAAAATATTCTGATGTTATCCGGGGAGTAGGTAACTCAGCTGTAAATAATGTTGAGGGGCAAGTGAAGTTATTGTTCACCCCTGTTGATTCTCCATCCCCGAGGATATGTACTTCAGCTCCCTACCCAAAATATTCTCCATGACAATTCATGGAGAATATTTTGGGTAGGCATCCACAGAAGCAATTGTCCACTTCTGTGGTAAATTTGACTTCGGGTTTGAACCTGGCTGACACCAAGTTTGACTTACCGTTTTACCGGGACAAGTTGATTTGCTGATAGGTTCAGATGTCCTTGGTAAGGTTTTATTGGGTAATAAACGGGTCATACAGCCAGGTGGCTTGGTCGCTATCCCGACCATTTTTGGTTTTGCTTTGATGGGACCTGTTTTGAAGGTACCCCCTCCACTGGAACTTGATGTTTTGACAGTTGGCTCGGCTCTCTCTGATGCGGTTCAGAGGTTTTGGGAAAGGTCGAAGAGCCCCCTCAAGCTTCTCGTTCGGACCCAGTTCATGAAGAGTGCGAGGTGTTCTATCAGAACAACACAGGCCGCCTTCGTTCTGGCCGGATCATTACTCGACTACCTTTTCTGTCGCTACGTCCTCCTCTTGGTGAGTCCCAACCCGTGGCAGAAAAGAGATTGTTGGCTATGGAGCGCCGTATGAGTCGAGATCCGGAGCTCCTACATAAGTATATAGAGTTCATGAGAGAGTATGAACAGTTGGGACACATGTCTGTGTCCGATTTGGATTGGCGTTCAGTGCAGCAGTACTTCCTTCCACATCATGCGGTACTCAAGCCATCTACTGGTAAGCTGCGCACGGTATTTGATGGTTCTGCGCAGACTTCCACTGGCATATCTTTGAACCAATGTTTGCATTCCGGTCCCAAATTGTTGAAGGACCTTGGTGACGTCATCACGAATTTCCGACGTCATCAATTTGTTTTTGTGGCCAATATTAAAATGATGTTTCGGCAAACTATTATACATCCCGATGACAGGCGTTTTCAATTAATCCTGTGGCGCGAAGACCCACGGGATCCTATTGTTGTTTATGACCTCAATGCGAATACTTACGGACTCCGTTCTTCTCCGTTTTTGGCTTTTCGTTCTCTTTGGGAGCTCGCGGACCGAGAGAGTTTAAAATTGCCTCGGGCGTCCGCCATTTTGATAAATGACCTGTACGTCGATGACATTTGTACCGGGGCGTCAACGGAGAAGGAAGCGATCCTTCTTCGTGAAGAATTGATTGGAATATTGGCCTCCGCTGGGTACGAAATGCGCAAATGGATCTCCAACTCACCAGCGCTGCTTAAAGGCCTACCAGAAGACCATCAACAAGACCCTCATTTGTTTGAGAATGTTGACAATCCTGCGATGATGGCTGTCCTCGGCATTCAGTACAGACCAGTCCAGGACATCTTAATATATGGTGTTGACTTGGAATTGCATCTTGTCTGGACAAAACGACTGGTGCTGTCCACTGTCGCGAGGACTTTTGATCCAAACGGTTGGATATGTCCTGTCATATTTTAGGCAAAATGTTTCTTACAGAAACTTTGGATGGCAGGACTTGGATGGGATGAACCTATCTGCGGAACTCTTGTCGAGGATTGGATATCCTTTGTAACCTCTCTTCCGGCGGTCAAGGAGATCTCATTGCCTTGTGCCATGCTTCCTCCAGGGAAGTATAAGGCCACCCTACACGGGTTTTGTGACGCTTCGGAGCGCGGCCATGCCGCTGTTGTTTTCCTCCGTACCGTCAGTACCTCGGGCCATGTACCGGTTTCTCTGGTCATGGGTAAGAGCATGGTGGCCCCTCTTCGGACTTCGCTTACCAATCCGAAATTGGAGTTATCGGGGGCAGCTCTTTTTATGCGCTTGTTGAATCACGTGTCTAGTACGCTTGGTAAATCCGTACACATTAGTGCGACCTGCGCCTGGACAGACAGCCAAATTGTTCTTCGTTGGTTGCGGGCGTCGGTTCACACTTTGGAGGTTTTTGTGGCTAATCAAGTAGAAAATCTGTCGCCAAGCACCTAACGGTGTGTTCCGGCAGCTGTCCTTGAGAGCCAGTACTTCTAGGTTAGCCTGAACAACATCTTCGACCACGTCATCACTTTCCATCAGGTGAGATAGTGGTCAAAGGCTAACATAGGAGGCATAAAAAAAAAAAAATATCGGCTGGTGTCGTCCTGTCACATTCCAGGAGGCCAGTCGAATACGCCACGACGCAGTGGTAAATTGTGGGACTACGGGGATTAAGAAGGGCCCCTGTCCATACATTTTGGTTTGCAACTATCGATTGTCCGTATTCCTAACATTGATCGTATATAACATTTCATCACCCGAATGCTTAATTGTCTTGGTCGTTTGGACTAACGAAATGACTTAAATAACATAAACTTTGGTTTACAACTATCGCTTGTCCGTATTCCTAACATTGATCATATATAACATTTCATCACCCGAATGCTTAATTGTCCAAACGACCACCTTTGCGAAAGTGACTTAAATGCGGACATCCTTGGATATGTATAAATATAGTTAAACGTCCAGAACACTGCAATCAAAAAAAGATTAAATGTCTATGGCCACAAGGAATTTTAAAAGAGTGAAGCCCCTAAATCCAAAGTCGGTAATTGTAAGATACTTTGTCCAATATTGCGTACTGAGAAATGTTGCCGAACGTTACAGTGAACAAACTCCTTTATTATTATTAGCCAATTAAACACGTGATTCAAATTCCACTCACAATGTCATATTGTTAATGAATAGATTCAGGCGTTACTTTGCGGAAATCCATTTTTAATAATAACAAATATTATAAAAGTATTTTAAGAAAACATTTAATTAATTATTTAATAAAACACTTAAAAAATCTTTATAAAAATGATATATATCTAGTGACAATTCCGCCTAATTTCCTATTAAGCCGACGTGACGTCACAAACGCCACGCAGCCAAACCGGAAGAGTATTCGACGCGTTTCGCTTCTAAACGAAGCATCCTCAGGAGATCTTGACTCTACGAGCGCACGATCGAGACTATACGTCCGGCGGCCAAGCACGCCTTTATATAGGGACGATCATGAAACACGGCTCTGACAGACTTTGACAAATTTTAAAAAACCTTGAAGCTATCATCCACATCAAGGGGCTTTTAAGTCAATCTAGCAGTAAATAGATTGAATAATAGTAAATTGTCCAATCTCCACTTCAAAATGCCCAATCTCAGTGCAAATAAATTTGACTGTGCATATTTGTTCAATCTCCATTTAGTAATAAAATTTCTCAGTCAATATCCATATGTATACATGTTAAATTTCTCGCACACATCAATGTTAGCTCCGTCTTATTTATTTATTTATTACATAGTCTTCAGAGAAATGACAGCAGTTCATGGAGTAGTATATTTTAAAGATTACATACGAGATACATTGTGGCATACACGCCATATTGATGAAGAGTTATGACCAGAAGGGAACAGAGGGAGATTGTGAAGCGAGTGCTCTGGAATGCGAGGATTGGAATGGCTTTAGGGGGAGTATAGAGACCATTAGACCATTAGAGACCATTAGATTAAGAATAAAATAAGAGTGTTTTAGTAAGTTCTTTAAAAGCCTTCTGATTTGCACGGTACCCCCATATACGCCTACATTATGAAGCTCTGCCATTAAACCTAATGTCAAAAAGCTTCACGAATATATATTTTTCTTAAAAACAAAGACCCAAATGAACTATATTAATTTTAGAATCAGATGAAGTAGAAATTTATTTCTATTCTAAATGTTTTTGAAAATAATGAATATAGAAGATGTAATGATAGGATAGGATACTTCAAGATATTTTAATGGTTCTCCAATTTTCGACTATAGTCTGATTTTTAATTCGAGATCAAAAATGTAAACAAAGAAATGTCAATATATGTCATTGTCAAACTTATCAGTTTGACAATGACATATATTGACATTTCTTTGTCAATATATGTCAGGGGTATTCAATAGTTTTTTCAATGAGCATACAATACTACGTAAGAAGAGGCGGGACTTTAGAACATAAGATGGGTTTTGATGGTTGTTCGAAACGGGTACTAAGGTCTAGTACCAACATAACGCAAGAAAAAAATTCTGTATGTCAACTTAATTCATAATTTTACAGTCTTGCCAACATTAGCTAACTGATAGTGATGTCCCACAGAAAAATAATCGATTAAATCAATATTACATTACCAAATAGTGACGTGCTGATGAAATCATCGATTTATATATAAACAGGTTTATTTTTTAAATAAAAGAAATATTTATCATAAGAGTTTTATTACAACCAAAACAAATTCAATCAAAACAAAATAGTCTAAATCCATCGATGGAATCAGTAGAAGGGCTATAGATAAGACGTATCTTGAGCGCCATTTCGTCAAATAAAATTGCGCAATTTTTTTCTTCTTCTATTAATTTATCGCCCTTATTTTTAAGGTTTTCCATAACTGTTTTATCTATTCCAGTTTCTAATTTCATATTTTGTAGGACAGTCTGTAATGTTCGTATACTCGGCATGGGTAATAATTGACTTAAATACCGTAAGACTTCGGAGATTTTTGTAAATAGCTAATGCAACGCTTTTATTCAATTTTGTCCATAGCTTACCATGCGCTTTTCGGTTTTGATTTTTGATGATAGAATCAATAAAACTGTTTAATATGGGGGATGATATGTTGTCCATCGTAATTAATTTCTTTTTCAAGGTTTTATTTTCTGTCTTATATTTTTCGATACGCTTCAAAAGCCTGCGTATTCGAGGTGTAGGACCTTTTTTTGACTCTGAAAAAATATGTGTACAAAATTAATTTGGTTAGGCAGGGGAGGAGGCTCAAGTGGTGAAACGGGGCATTGATGCATCATAAAGGGGCCTTTTAACCTTACTCACTGGGTTACAAGTTCCAGGCACCTTGACTTGGGCCTCTTCTTCTGTAACGTTATGGACCCGGCACCCACATAGTGAATCCATGGAATGCTAAGTAAATTTGTCTCATATAGATAAGTTTTTCACCATATTTGAAACATGTGATCCGTAAAAGCACTACACATGGATAATGGGACATAATGCGTACCCAGGTAACACCATTGGCATCGGCGATAATTATAACAATAGAATTTCATTCATAAATTGGCCATAGTGGTCCAGTCCGATGCCAACTTATAATTACAGGTACATCGATATTCGATATTTAGTATCGATTATGATGTCCACACTACGAATTTGGTTATAGGACATGATTTAGGGAAAACTTATAAAAAGACAGGTTAAACTATGATAATTCGCTTTATATTATGTATATGTACATACCTTTCTTCGTTTAAAGGAAATTTCGCCATAAACATCCGCTTTTTGTTGTTAGTGCGGCCGGCTTTTAGGCCACATATTTCACATGTTTTATAGTACATTATAACATTTAAAGCTACTTTTACTTTTTATAACACGTAAAAAACTTGGCTGTAAAATATGAATTTGGTTCTAGAATAACGAGAAAAACACCGAAAAGCAATTACAAACAACAACAAACAAAAGTTGATATGTGACACCACATCACAGACCACAGACAGAGAAGAGCCATTTGACAGAAATTACCACAGATATATCACAAATTAGAAAGAGATGTATGTATGGATCGAAAGAGATAGAAAGAGTCGCCATGAAAGTTCGCACCCTTTTCATACAAACACTTTTCCCATATAGAGTTTCGTCAGACTGAGTTTTTTATCAAATATATTCTCACGTAATCCGTAGCGGTGCACTCTGCTGCGCTAGGTTTCACACATTTTTATTACATTAAAATAATTACATACCTATAATATATTTTTAATTTACCTTAGTCGCCTCTTACGACACGCACGGGAAGAAATAAGGGTGACATTGTAATCCGGCATCTCATGGGTTGTTGGGGGCACCAAAATACCGGAAAGTAGGAAGCAGCCCCTTCTAAAGAACTGACAACTTCTACTGCGATCCTCAAGACGCCCGCTAACTGTGGGGATATTGGAAAATCTGCCCATGGGATCCTTGTTCAATGGTGGACGTTTGGTTGATATGATGATGATATATATATTTTCAATACGTCTTAAAAAAAAACAGAATTCTTCATTTTGGAGTCGCATATCTTAACTATCTGCGTACATAATTATAAACTCCCAAAAATTAATACACTAACTTTCAAGTAAGTTTTAATAATTTTTATTTAACTTTCTAATTTTAAAGTCATAGTTTTATTGGTGCTGTAGTAAAATGTTATTTTATAACTTATGCAAGTATTGTTGGTATATTGTCCAAATGAATTGTGAATTAGAATAATTTAAAGCTATATAAGCTCGAATGCCAACTTTATAAAAGATGATAAGAGTTAATGATAACACAAAAAATAGTCAGGGGAAGAAGCTACAGTATTGAGAGAATTGGGAGTGGAAACTCAGACCTCAGTAGACAAGAGAATGTAATAAATTATAGCATTAAATATATTTTTAACATAAAATGCTCCATGCGTTTCCAAAATTAGTATAATAACTAAGTACTTGTAATTTTTTTGCACGGTTAACACCTTTGTTTACATTTTTAATCTCGAATTAAAAACCAGATTATAGATGACTATTGTAACAGTACCCCACTGAATCGTCTGTTCACCATATAATATGATATCTATCATAGGTAAAATGTATATAATAATGTTTTAATATATACCTACATTAAATAAAATATTACTATTGATATTAAATTAAATAAGTAGTGAGTTTAATGTAAACGCAGATAAGTATGATGCTGTTTGTTTCGTTAAAAATAACTGTTTATAATGCATACACGTAAACAATAACTAGTTTTGTATTTCAGTGGTTAAATGATAAAACAATTTAAAAATACAACTGATGACACTTTGGCGTAAACAGGATAAATACCGTGATAATTATTCATTATGAATAAAATCTCCTCCAACGTTAATTTTATTTTTGAAGGTATTTTTCCTCGTATGAAACGTGTGCAGATATTAGCATGTACCTTAAACCTAAGTTAGTTAGAAATTGATAACTGGATCCGTGATGGAAGTTAAATAAAAAAATTAAATAATTGTAGATTAATTTCTTGTAAACGCAGATAAGTATATGTTTACAGACCCACCAACTTATCTGTTCAGGTGGCAGAAAAAAGAACTACAACATTCCTTCAAATTGTGACAGTTTGTAGTTGATTTCCTTGATCAGCAGCGCCCTCGCCAACTGCACAGTTAAGTTGGTGGTACTACACTTGCATTAACATGGTAGATATATCCACAAAAATGCGTTCTTCATTGTCATAAAAGTAAAATTGAGGTGTTCGGCATAAAAATGTGTTCAAAAATTTCAAATATAACGCCACGTGGCAGGCTCAGTAATAGAATAGCATACATAAAAAAAAACACAAATAGTCAGCACTATCTATTACTACCTACTCGCAAGTAGTAGCTACATTCTTCAGGCCATAGTGATATCAATATATTGTATCATTTTTATTTTCAACTAGCTGTACCTGCGACTTCGTTCGCGATTGCCGTACTTGCAGACTAATGATTCACATTTGAGCACTGTTTATCTCATATTAAGTAACGCTGTGGTCTGCGATGGAGCACTCTTAGTAAAGCATAGCTCAGAAAGGAGCTTTTTACTTTGGATTTGAAAAATTCCCGGGTTGTGTTTTCTAGAAGACAGTGTTAAAGTAACTTAGAGAGTTCCTTCGCGGTTCGCACAATAAATGTTGAAGCAAAGTACTTTGTGCGTTTCTTTGGAATTTCGATTTTAAAACGGCGTCTTTTTGCCGAGGCGGTAAAACGAAAATATAGGCTCGTCTTGAGAATCAGTATACACCACAATGTACCTTTATAATTCTTTTACAGATAGATATAGTTATCTTGAATAATCACACAATCAAAATTTTATCTACCGGAAATCAATAGTTTTTGAGAAATACATTTTTGAAGTTTTAATTTTTATCTTGATTATTTGTGTAGGTATTTTACACTTAATGGCATAGCCTAATGGATTGTAAATACTCGTCGGACTGTGCCTGACCGCGAATTGTTAAGGCGGCTTAGATTAGGTCGAATGGTGTGACAGAACCGAATCGGAGCACCCACCTTCCAAGCAGTCTTGTCTGCCTTACCCCTTGAGTGTTTTTTATATGCCGGAGGCGTGGAGGGGCAGGAGACTAAAGCACTGCGTACGCACAGCGCCGGAGGTGTCATAGAATTACTTCACTTCTAATAAGACATTTTTTGTTGACATTTTCGTGCTTGTGACTGTCCTAATTATCTTAACGAAGAAGAAAAAGCTTACTTTGAGTAATTTCATTAATATTAAAAAACTGTACGTTTCTGTAACCTACGGTTTTTGGTTTAGGTTTCTGGACCAGTGAAGACGAGTATATATAT
The DNA here is from genome assembly GCA_963890685.1 of Plagodis pulveraria. NCBI lineage: Eukaryota > Metazoa > Arthropoda > Insecta > Lepidoptera > Geometridae > Plagodis > Plagodis pulveraria. The sequence continues at coordinate 20,547,589 of OY982950.1, read as the reverse complement.
GTATCAGACGAATTCCAGATACCGCTGTGCAGCTTCTTCATTGTGTTTCTTTACTGTATTCCCTCTCTTTTCATACTTTCACCAGCCTATGGATATATCCCCGGCCGAACAATGGCGGTCTCAGTATATAAATCCGAAAAACATAAACTATTTTAATGAAATAAATAGTAAGGGGCATGTGTAGACGTTTGTCCAAAAACTTCGTTCGCAGGAGATTTTCTTTTTTTGGAATAAGCTAATAAATAGAAGTTTGCTCATACGTAAGTTCTTCTTTTATTGATGCTATCGTGATGGAAAAAGCACAAGGCCCATCTGTTGTTTTAGTGTAATTTAAATATAAACAGAAAACAGTGTATGATCTGTTGATATAATATGTATGAAACTATTAAATTCTACAGTTTAGTAGCAAATATGATATTGATAAAGTTTGACAGATTTTACTTTATAGATACTAATACTTCTGTATTTTGGAAAAAACAATTTCATGCCTTGAAAACTGGTATAAAATATAATGTAGAATCAAATCAAATCAAAATTAGTTTAGAAATCTGAATGAACTCAACATAATCTTTCGCCTCGGACAGCTTTCCTTCCTTGACGGGTAGTTACCTCATTTTCTCCACACCTCTTTTAGTAAGGGACAGACCAGATAATATACAGCATCGGGAAACTTTAAACTTTTGTTTAAAACCATTAATCTAGCGAAATATAGCAAATAATCTAGACCAGTTTTTAAACTAAACTTCAGCTCGGTAACAAACATCTGTAATGTTATAACGCCCTCTGCCCGTAAGTGTAACAACACCGTCGTACTCTACTTTTGCTCCCTTTACATACTAAATACATTACACAAGTTACATTTGAGTCAATGTAGACACACTCAAGTCCTAGTCAGGTTAAAGTCGAGTCCATGTGAAATCCATATCTCCCAGTGTCCAAGTCATGTTTTAGTAAGGAGGAGGATGCTTAGGCTGGATTTCATATTTTACCTTCTGGGCATAAAATTGGCCGAATACGAGTTAAACCCGCACACCAACGGTTCTCTACATAAACTCAATATATTTCGTGTTGTTATGTACCTATTTATTTACCAAAAGTGGTTTTTAATCCATTTCTGGAAACTAAGCCTGACTCTGATCCGCTGTTGATCGTTTAACAGCTTGAGATCAAGAGTCCTATAATCACACAACTGTTGCGCATACATCTAATACCGCATCTGAATCGCAAGCTCGATGTTTAGAGGTTTTGAAATTAGGAGGAATTTTGACAACATTAGGCTGAATTCGATCAACCAATTTTGGCCCGGATATATCCATACGTATATAATTTCTCGGGAACCTATGTCTAGTATTTCTTTTAGTCCTATCTTTAGAGGGCTATATATTTAATATGGTGAATTGCATGACTATTAGCAATGTAAATAAAACAAATATGTGGACACTCCATAAAATAACAATGTATTTTGTGTTTGCTCTATCGTAAAAAACGGTAATTCATTCAAGCGTCAAACTAATTGTAAAAGCTCTGTAGTATAACAAAACTTTGTTTCTAAGAATGTTTGGCCGCATACATACAGTCACGTCTATTTCTCAGAGATCTAGGTAGAGAACACGGATTTCCTCTGACTAGGAAATCTCTCATACTTCCCTCATTCTGACTACCTACATTCTTCATAATACGCTTGTTTTGTGGTACTCATGACGTGGCCTTTTTACACGACTGCCAAAAAAAAAGTGTTATGTTTTCAGGTTTCGTAGATCTGTCTACACGGTCTTAGAACAAAAATATTGTTTGCTTACCTAGCTACAACTTGGACGATATCTATTGAAGGTTCGATGACGCGTTTTATAATAATTATATGAATAAAATCACACTATCATTAATAATTATAATAAATTCGATATTTTTTTCGGATGTGAGTTTGTATGTTGGCTAATTCTTTCGGTACTTTTCCCGTGGAACACCTCGTAGAACATCAGGGTGTCCCATGGGTGATAAAAATGTGCCCGTGGCACACCTACGGTTTTCGGGTGTTCACGTTGAATTGATTTGAATGAAATTTGCAATATATTATATGGACAGTTAAAGTCCTGGATTAACACAGAATACTTTCATCGTTATTGTCGCTCTTCATCATTTTTTTTATATTATTGAGAGGGAACACGCCCGAGTCCCACCTGATGTTAAGCGGACTAACCTCTGCCTAGAACAGATGCATTTCATTGTGATGAAGTTGTTAAGTCTCATGTGCCTGTAATTTTATTGTCTATGCAGATGAAACCATGGGGTGCATAATATGATACAACTAGACCTCTTATGATGACAATTTGCCTCTGTTTCATGGATTCTATAGGATTTATCGTGGCAATAGAATAAATTAAAAAGCTTCAGTTTTACAGATTTTTCTTTTAAATTTAAACGCAGTGAACTATGAATGTGCCCAAAATCAGTAATGTTCTGTACTTATCTCACGCAAGCACATATTTGTGCAGCATGCATTCCTTAACTCTTTTCTATTACCTTTCATCCTCAGAATACATTTGTTTTTTAATCTTTGTTGTCTTCGCTACAATTTTTATTTATACTTACTGGAAAGATAGTCTTGGACTACAATGTCACCTAATAGTACTTTTAAGTGCTCGGTGACAGATTTTCTACTCTAGGGTAATAATCACAAAGAACCCTACCATCATGCTACTTACAGAACGGAACAAATACGTCAGATGTTAAAGAACGTCAAAACCACGAAATCAAACAGAAATTTAATGAAATGCAAAGAGAACTCGTTGTTTGTGAGTGTTTCTGTTGGTAACTACGAATATAGGTACAATTCACTCGTGGTACTTATAAAAATGTGTCTAGTTTTTCCCTTTGCAGTTCAGTGGAAGGTTATATAAATTATGAGATAATAACCATCCAATGAACCTATTCGTTGTAGTTTCTTTTAAAATATAAATGCAGTCACGTTTGTGGGCTCGAGAGGCGCCACTGGAATACCCGAAGCACGGTTCTGGCAAGCCAGCACGCCACAAGCACACTACGTGGGCTTACGCCTAAGGAATCATTTGAAATGTCATGCACTCGCGGTAAAGTGAGTAAAAACCAAATAAATCATCAGTTAGGCACTTCGGATCTTTTATCTCAATGGTAACAAGTATAAATAGATTAAAAATTCAAAAACCCGACTGCAAATTAATTATTTTGGTAAAGGCTTTTATGGTTCTATTGAAATTAAAACTGCAAGTTATATAGATGGAATAATTTTTTAAAGTGCTTCATTTTTATATCCCACTCGATGTGTATGGGAGATTTTTTATTTTAACAAATGTTACCTGCGCTATCAATCAAATCTAATGATATATCATACATTAAAATCGATTAAGCCGTTTAGAAGTTACTTACAAACATATATACATGAACCCTGAAAACAAAACACTTTTGGCAATCGTGTAAAAACAAATATCAATAGGTAGTTTTGTCAGTCACGATGATCATCTACCAATGTGTGACGAAATATCAAGCCGTAGCAGTCGCCTGCCTATTGGTAGGCAGCACGCCTGTCCATTACAGTCGCAATGTCACTGTCATAGTTCTGCATGACACTGTACTGCGCTGTTCACTCCGCCGTTATACGTAGGCTTTAGTTTTTAAGTCACGATTGCCCATTGATTGCACTTGCTACGGCACTATAACAAGTTAAAATCATGCCTAAACACAGTACAGATAGTGTCTAAATCTCAGATCATAAAAACAGGGGACGTGTTACGATGTCTCCGAGGTTCTCCCACCTATAAATAAATAGGTACCCGGCTGGGACTCGCGTTATATTTACCGGAAAGATTCCGACCAGTTTCGGGCTATATTGTAGCCCTTCGTCTGGGAGTCACGGTTGCGCGAAGTGGCGAGCGCGGGCCTCAGCACGTAACTGACGTAACGATGGCGCTGTCGGTCCCGGCTCAGCTGCACTTGTCAAATTGTCCGATATGTCACTAGCTTCACTGTCACTGTCACTTTCGCTGTTATGTGCCGTGTAGGGCTGTAGACATACCACACTAATCGCATAAAACTCGCGATAGTTTTCTAAGTGAAGTTCTCCCACCTGTTTCTCTAACACAAAAACAATAAGTATGGCACACTTCCTCAAATTTCTCACCCTCACTAAGAAACTTGCAGCAACACCAATAAACCAACAACTAGCACACATGCAAAAAGAGCCTGGCCTATCGCCCTGTAGTTACGGACTGTGATAAACATACATAAGCAAATAGAAATGAAAAATTTTTGTCGATGTAAAAATTTCGATAAAATTTGGTAAAAGTAATTTGAGCCTAAGGATTTATTTACAATGAAATAAAACCATATGTAATTCGAGTAAACAATATTATTGTCCAGTAAAATGCAAATATTTGTTTAACACCTTTCTCTTAGATATTTTCCATGTTGCGTTTTTTGTTAAATAATGCAGTCTTACGTTAATGTATTTCTCCATCGCCGCTTTTATAAGCATTATTAAATGTACTTAATATATTGGTGATTGGTTGTATTAATAAAAATGTAAAGTGTTGTAGCTATTACATGAGCCCGCTCCCTATTGTAGGTGGCCAGGTGCTAAATGAGAATGTAGGCTGTTAGCAATTAGAATAACTAAATATAAAGTTTTTATCCAGGTCTCCGATACCTTGAACGAGATATATCTATAACACGAAATCCAATTTTGGAGCCAACCTTTTCACGTCTAAAACGTGAACCTATTTCATTTAAATTGTATTTTTTTCCTCCTACTTGTGTTTGATCTGTTGGGAATAGCCAGTGGTAATGTGGGTTGGGAATATTCCTTTGATGTCACGCTTCACGTCAGAGAGTGGGTAGAAAAAAAACTATTTATCCGTCGATATACGGATCTATCATTTATAGGCTTTGAAATACCTTTAGCTACGGTTCACAGGACCCCTTTTCTGAAACAGTAAAACTAAACTAACGCTTTTGCACTTTATTTCGTTGATATAATAAACATGTGTGGCGCAGTAACATTTTCTGGATTGTTTGAGAAAAATATATTTATGTATGGTCAAATAGTACATTATATAACGAGTGTACAAAACAAGTCATTTTAGCAAGAACGTTTAACAAGCCGAAAGCGAGGGCTGATGTTTAAGTCGAGGCTAAAATGGGTTTTATACATGACACTCGAATTTTCACTTCAATTGCGAGGAAATTAAACAATGACATTTATAATACCTAATACATATATTCTTAATTAAATTGAAGCTGATATTTGAACAATGTACTGTTTTGATTGTCATTGTTAGGACAAACTTTATGTCTGGGTTATTAATAATACCCCTGATCTATGTGTATAATTAAAGACCCAGTCAAACTTCCTACATAATGTATCTGTAAGAAACTATATCTCTTAAAACAATTTAACAACAAAGATTATTTCAACTTGAGCTTAATAACAAACTTTTATAGACACTAGAGTTTAAAATGTTATAATTTATAAATTGCTTATAAAAAATAATTAAAAAATCATATTTTTCTTGTTTGTTTTTTTTTAATTGAAAAATTTTTTTTTTAATAAATAATAATAATAATTCCTATCACTTATTTAAAAATGTGCGCACCAGTACCCGAACGCAACTATTTTAGACAAAACAATAAAGCGAAACGGCAAAAGACTAGTGGTCTCACTGGTAGAGGAAGAGATTTTACTTTTTATGAATACTATTTTTTAATTCCTTACTACAGTTAGCAGTTAGTAATACTATATGATGCGTGATTCCTATTACTAGTGTATTCTATATAAAATACGCACTACGATATACAACTCTAAATACTAATAAGATATACAACACTACGATATCTAACTTTAAAATCGCACCTGGAATATCTAGTCGAGGGTATGATAATGACGTTACATGGAAATTACAAATTAGGAATATAAATGGTTTAACATTTAGCCCCTAGCCTCGTAAGACCTAAAATAATTTTACCGAGATCTAAAATAACACCGAATGTGCTTTCTAGTCTATAACGCCGAGCTGTTTAAGAGTGCGCCTAATGCCAGGAAAAAATCAGTTATTACACCCACTTCTTCCATCGCCCACTCGAGTGCGAAATACAACCACAGCCAGGCGGAAGCGTCACGATCGCAAACAGCCCTGCGCCACGCTCGCTCAAGGCCCTGACGTTGAGCGCAGTATATGCGTTACAGTCAGATAAATTAAATCTATACCACTAAAACTAGGGTGACGATTATTAATGAATACTTAAAAAAACGATGGCTTCTATTGCTGAAAAGTACTTTATTTGCATGACATAGGTATTGTTCCAGTTGTGTGGATTTAAAAAAACCATACTAGCGGAACTATTTTGATAAAACTCATAAAAAAGAATCATCAAAATCAATTCGTATATGGTGGAATAATTACGTTAAAATACATAAAAAATATTGACATATAAACACTGGTTAAAAATATTATTTAATTTGTTTTTACTATTAAAATTGCTTAACGGATATTAACGATATTTAGAATGGAGATGAATCAAAATTAACATTAAATTTAATTGCAAAAATAAGGTTAGATTGGGAGACAATCAGATAATATTAAAGGATTGTTGAATAAACATATATCCAAAAAAAATAGAATTTATTTATAAATCAGTATTCAACAATCGACAAAATATGTTTTTCATTTGTGTATAATCCAGGAAAAGCTGAACCTGTAGATATATCGGGACAAAATTACACGCATGGTAATTTTTAGGATCCAGGTTCAGATGGTTCTGGAAGGTGATGTTTTCAATTTTTTCCTTTCCATGGGACGCTGTCAGGTTTAGTTTCTGTTCGAGTTTGCCCACTGCGCTTTCACCACTGCTGCAATATCGTCAGCATACATTAGTACATCAGCGGTATTTATGGCGTCATGCAGGTCGTTCCATAGTAAAGAGAACAATATACTAGATATGGTTGAACCCTGAGCTACCCCCATATTCAAAGATAGTGGTTCGACCTCTCCTGTCCTCCATCTCTAACGACTGGTGCGACCTAAACGAACAGTTAGCCGGTGTGCGGGCTGCGGTCAAGGTGATTTGCACGAGGATTGGGTCAGACCGGGGTGCCCCGCAGGCAACCGCAGCTGCCACAAATCTCGCGTTCATCGTATTTATGACCTCCTGTTATGATTAAAAAGGTTGGCCAGTATCGTCTCTAATAAGATCTGTGAAGTCAATATTAGATACATTAAATTTTCCTTTTTATTGGTTTATCACATTCCATATAGATTTTGAGGTATTTCTACTACTTTATATCAGTCTGGTGTAGAATTTAGATCTTTCTTGATTGATCATAGTATCATATTTGTTATTGAAACTGTACAACACATTGTTTATTAAATTATGGTCAGAATACTTATTACTAATATCAGTAACGTCAATTAACAGTTTTCTAAAATGTTCTATGTCATTAGATACCCATGACTGGTTTATTCTTTTCTGATCAAATTTCTTGAGAATAAAAATTGAAATTTCTCTTTTTCTGATCTAATTGATACTTCGTATCTTTACTGACGGAGACCAATTTATTGCACATATTGCGTAGTATGTGATTTTTGGACTCACCTTTCCTACACAATTATGTCTTTGTAATGACTTACTTCCAAAATTCTTGCATATGTACTCGAATCGCCATCCACTATGAAGCGTCCATATATGACATACATATCAATAAAATATCCTTTTAACTCGAAATTTATAGGATTTTCGTAGAAATTCGAGCTATTGAGATTACACAGCTGTTATATGGTAACGTACCTTTCTTGAGCTACTAATTGAGCTTGAGTTGCAACATTGTCCAAAACTGTCAACACATGTCTGAAAGTAATTAAAGTAAAAAAAAATTATGAAAATGAAAATTGCTAGAACTAAACAAGAGTTCAAACCCATTTGTAGGGGTTTCAAATTAATAAGTATTTTGTAAAGTTCCTAGAAATCCCAAACGGGTGTTGCGGCTGAGTAATCACACAAAAGGTCCTTATCTATTGTTTACCTCACAAATCGGCAAAGCATAATTATTTTCCTGTGAAGTGGGTATGTTTCACTTCCATTTGACCCAGGTGTAACGTTGTCACAAGCAAAAAAAAATAGTTATAAATAAAATATACACATGTTTATATTATGAGAGATACTTACACATTACTAATTAGCTCTGCAAAGGTACCAGGTTGGTCAATAAATTAATAGGTTTTGCGCTTCTTTTACTTAAAAATAAATTCGGTAAATGACAAAGTTTATATAACGTCATCAATAGCATTGGTAGTACTAACGTATAATTTGTAATACGAATCATGAATTTATGTGATACGAGTACCTGTTGTCGACTATACATACAATGATCAATAAACATTTTTGGATATACTGTGTAGATAACGTAGACGCGGCACGGCCCGGCCGCATCTAAGCGTTAGTCCAAATTACGATGGCACTAAGTATTATCAAATGTAGACTCAATTTGAAAGAGAATAGGGTGCTACCGTTATTTTTTACAACTCGAAGTATGTTTGTCAACGTAGTGGAGACTAGCAACTAGCCATTTCTTCTCTGTTCTACGTTGCGAAGCAATTTTGGTGTTTACTTCAATACTAAGTAGGCTTAATTCCTAAGATTATATAGTGCAGCCGTTCATTTTATCTGAAAGGCCAGTTCTTCTTTATCAGTGAATAAACATAATGTAAATTGCATTTAGCTGTAATGGGGCCTAAATAATATGCATTATAAATTTGTGATTGAAATTTATTATACATATTCTATATAACAAAATCAGATAAGTACAAGTTGATATTTATACTCAATACAAAACTCAACTTACCCGAGCATTCCATCATGTTTTTTAGTTCATTTTTCGCAAAAAAAATTAATCTCGTATTTTATCCTTTCTCCCCATTTTCAAAATACTATTTACAGGCTTATAACTTCACACAACACAAATAAAGTATTACTTATTATTTAAAAATAATTTATTAGCACAGTTATACAAGTTCATAAACTTAACATATAATACAGGCTATGTAACAGTTCTTATTCACAAAATAAACAACCTATTTCCCAAAAAAAATTACGCGCTGTATTGCCAGACAGAGCGGCCGGAAACAACCTTTCACGTCGAGCGCTGCCCGACAACTAACCGGAATGCTGTAATCTATTTTTTGTCTAAATGGCTTCGTTTAAAGTCGAAAATTGCACGATTCAATTGATGATGGTAATGGTTTTGAGGTTTGGGTTACAGTTTTTGGTGGAGTTTTATTTAATTGTTCTAAATATAAACAAGTAATAAAATATTTAACCAATTATTCGACTAGAACATTAGTCTAGCTATTATATATATAAAAAATAAAGTGGGGTTGTCGCTGATAATTCTGAGCATTTGAATTAAAACAGTTTTTTTAGCACTGTGTCTATTATCTTTTTATAATGCAATGAGATTTTTTTCCAAAATTCTATTTGATTACTGTACTTCTTCAAGACTATCCCCTGCCTCCCATATATTTTTATTGGAATATTTGCGTTCGTTACCATCAAAAAGTGTGTTTGAAAATACTCCTTTTGCGTAATTTTGGCATTAGGCCCACCCTTAAATAAAGATTTCCCGTTGTTTGAGATTTTATTTTGCACTCATTTTTATAGGGACCTTATATAGTAGTGCATAGAGACAACTTTAGGCGAAAAAATATTAAAAAAAACTTCTATTAAAGGCACATTCGGCATTACCGACTATAAAATGAAAAAAATAAATATATCGTATTTAATTATTTAAAGTAAAGTTAAAGTGTAAATTATTATTTATATTAATGCTATGTAGCATTAATATAAATAACAATCTCATTTACTAATGATAGTAATAAATGTAATGAAATAGGTACAACGTTTGTTATTTTATTTTATGATTTAACATTAATTGTTCTTTTCATAGAACTGTCGGTTTTATATAGTACATGATTATTCATGTATTAAAATAAAGGTAGTAAGGTAGTTATACACTTTTATCATCATATTTATTGAAATAAAATCTTATCTCATTATGAACTAACAAGGATATTTCAAATATTAAAACTATGGTTATTCGTAGTATAATAAAATACCGACATAATATTTGAAAAAAAAAACATAAAATTTTACTCAATTATGACCGAATGTTCCTTTCAAAAAACAATTAATTTTCATACGAAAAAAAACACAAATAACTGATTCAAATGGTTAAAATTTATAGGCTTGCTTGTTAAGCGGTAATTTAAATTTAACTATACTGGCTTATTCTAAAATTAAACTACGTTAACATGAAAAAAAATTAACAATTCACTCGCCACGTATACTTCTCCGATCCATCTTGGCAGAAAAAAATGGCGATGTGACCTTTCGTTTTTGTAGGTTGTCGAGTTCGGATACACGAATTTCAATAGTTAAAGCCACAGACTATAACATTTCTTTTTCACTTGGCGCGAATTTTAGAATTCAAACTAATCGCAAAAGTTTTAGTTCATCTGGGTGTACATCCGGCGTTACTTTGAACTTGCTCTCCAAAATATGTCGATTTTATTGACTACTAAGTTTTAGCTTCTTCATAGGTACATGGGGGCTTACGAGACTAGAGCGTTTCCGCAGTGAATGCATTTGATAAAAGATTTTAAAAAATCCAGTTGGAGGACTTTTTTATGGCATTTTCTAGAATTCGGAAACAACAATGACATATTTTCGCCGGAATCGCGTTGTGCTTTGTTACATATTGGAATAAAATATTCGTAAGCCAAAATACGGTTAACAGTGCGCGTCAATATGATTCATATTTCGGGTAAAAGCTTTCAAGTTTTGGGTCAAGGTGCACAAAGAGGACCTTTTTATACAGAACACAATGAGGCTCGAATCACACATATGCGCCTATCTCAGAAGGGCTAACCCGATTGTTCTCCCGCGGGCCGTTCGCAAGATTTTCGCAGCTTTGTGAATACTGGCGTTCTCCCTCGGGCGTAGCTTTCATTTGAGTGGGTCACCAAATTTTAATAAGTTCTACAAACGTGGATAAACGTGACATGGCAGAAGCAGTTTATGCATTAACTAACCGGTAAAGAGAAACATTATATTTTATTGTAATGGAAATTGATGAAGTTTGATGCTTTAATGACGGAGAGTTGGGATTTGCTATTGATATCCCTCTTCAGTGGGTAGATGTACCCAATTAGGTAACCTGAATTAACGCAAGTTCTTAGTTCGTTGATAATAAGGGGCTATACTTAAACCTGAATATCTTGGAGACAGCTGAAGACATTTTCGTCAAACTTGCCTCAAAACTAATGCAATAACACGTGCCTTCGCGTAAAATAAGTTAAATCAAAATCGACGTTTCAATAACCTTGCGCATTGATCGTGGTGAAGAAGTCTTCTGTCTTCTCGTGACCAGCTGAAGCGGGTGTCATCTTGAGGAGCGGCGAAAGCGACTTTAATCTGTTCGATTTTGGTTATTATCCTTTTCACTGTTAAACCGACACACTACACGTATCGAAACTTACATGCAAAGACAAATTATGACGCGAATACTTTTTCATTACAGAATTCTATGATACAAGATCTATTGACTACTTAAATGCAAATAAAACTTTTTTCCATAATATTATTAACTTGAGTAGTTTCAAAGGTGCAATATTTTTTATGCAAATATTTGGCTTTCTAGCCAAAATTAAAAGCACTGAACAAGGTGCCCGAGAAAAAAAAAGTAATAATAGTACATTGTACATCGAGGGGAGAAAACGATCTATTTCTGTTCGAGAGTTTGTTTAAGCCCGACGCGTAGCGGAGGGCTTAAAGGCAACTCGAGAATTCTCCCGAGTGATACATAGTGCTTTATACTACACCTACGAGGAAAATAAAATCATTATACGTTTTCTCGTACTTAGTCTCGAGACTTCTCAGGCAGTAAGTTCTTTATGACTTCTTGAGCTGCATTTCTTATTTCTGGTTGCGTCATCATTATAAAATCGCCACTTTCACTATCAGATGACATTTTGGAAAAATATTTAGAATAATTAAAAGCGTACTGTTAAAATATCAATTTTGTGAAATGAAAAACAAAATTTAACCAAACATAACAAATAGCCGCGCTTTTTTTCTCGTAGTGCAAAAAAGGTTGCCAACCTCCTTTCATTGAAAATCGAGTACAAATAAAAATCACACCTCTTTTTTCTAATTATTTGATATAAAACCTTTTTGAGATTGAATTTTTTATGTCAGCAGCTAAAAACAAAAGAACGCTACTAGGGCATGTATGGATTTTCATACAACATTCCTTCACTGCTACGGAGTGAAGGAATGGAAATCCATATAACTTTCCCCGCCGTACATTTATAAGGGAAAAATTACGTACATTATAACATGTTTTTGAACTAGTAATGAGACCTTTTCTGAGTGGGTGTGGTATGAAAACTATTGTGAAGAAATCAAACCATCTAGCTGTCAGCGATGTAGTGTAAATGTCATTGATTTCACTTTGCCATAAAGAACAGTAATATACCGGAAACACTTTGCTTTCCCGGTATAGTGAATAACAGCTCTCTTTCGTTATTTTTTTGCGTTTTTGTTTTCCTAATGGATTTCGGTGGTTCTTCCTCCCACGACGACCCCGGCCCGCTATTGAATGCCGATTTTCCTCACTATCACGATGACTTCAGCTCGCCTACGAACACCGATACTTCTCCTCACGGTGACTTTGGCCAGCTTTTGGATACCGAAACTTCTCCTGAGCGAGGGGAGGGAATCAATAAAACAATATTCCTGCAATTGCATTGTGGGCCGAAGGCCAGTGGGTTGCTGCGCTCATGTCTTGACGATTGGTTTTTGAGCAAGGTATCAGGAAATCCATCTGCCCAGTTTCAAGATAACAATATTGTTAAATTATGATTATGAGTACATAATAAAATGGTAATAAATTAGTTTCTTATTTTCCAAAACCTATTTAAGAAGGCCATGGTGAACAAGGGTTTGCTTACCAGCTTGATACATAATACCTATGATATTATTATTTTAACAGGTATAAGCTATCAAACCTATATCATATTTATACCTATAGTGTCTGTTCATTGTTAGCCAAAAGGTCCTTACAAGTGGACAATGTACTTTGATATTATTTTTTTAAGGTTCCGTACCCAAAGGGTAAAAACGGGACCCTATCACTGCGACTTCGCTGTCCGTCCGTCTGTCACCTGGCTGTATCTCAAGAACGATGATAGCTAGACAGTTGAAATTTCCACAGATGATGTATGTTTATTGCCGCTATAACAACAAATACTAAAAATAAATATTTAAGGGAGGCTCCCATACAACAAACTTGATTTTTTTACCGTTTCTTGCTCGATACTAATAACGGTGACAGGTAGACGCTTTAACTATTCACAGAATATTTAGTTATGGAACCCTTCGTGCCCGAGTCCCACTCGCACTTGGCCGGTTTTTTATAAACCATTTATTGCTGTCATAATTGTAGTTACATTAGAACAACTATGACACACTGTTTTCGCGGCTTCTAATGATGACTTATTTACAATTTTCCGCAAAGCATAAATATATCTATTTAATTTACCTGTTAATTCTCACAATGATATTTCCAATTAATATGCCGATCAACTGATATTCTCAAAAATTATATTGGCTTAACCTGTTTAATATTCTTCCCTTTGTAAAGTAATTAAGTAGAGTCACGGGTGTTTGATAACAAAAGAATTGGGGTTGCATGTATTTAGATTTTTCAACATTCAACACTCAATTATTCTGTTGCATCCATTTTCCAAGTTTATCAATAGGTACACAAGGTATAATTTTTGAAGCGCTCGTAGCGAAGTTTACTTAGCTGTTCTCAACCGATCAGCAAAGTTAAGCAACGTCGCCCGCGGTCATGAGTTGGATGCGTGACCGCTAGTGACTTACTACTGAGCGTTTCCGTGCTTCGGAGGGCACGTTAAGCCGTCGGTCCCGGTTGTTGTCTTAGGATGGCAGTCGTTACAGCATGGTAGTAGGGCATTTTGCGAATGCCCACCTGGCTAGTTACCACCCTCAAGTAGAAAATCTGTCGCCAAGCACCTAACAGTGTGTTCCGGCAGCTGTCCTTGAGAGCCAGTACTTCTAGGTTAGCCTGAACAACATCTTCGACCACATCATCACTTACCACCAGGTGAGATAGTGGTCAAAGGCAAAACTATCAAGCATAAAAAAAAAAAAAAAAAAACATTCACATTATTTTTATGCCTTGTACAACGGCCACACTGTCATCAGCAAAATATTATTTTTTTCATCTGTAGCCTTTGGCAAATCATTAATATAGAGTATACCTATTTGGAATCTTTAACCTCCGAACAATATTGTTATAATTCTGAACTAGCAATACAATAACTAGATAGCAAAATCCCAACTTCACTAGTCCCTTTACCAAACATACTCGTAGTTAAACGTAAAGTGGCTACGCCTCTTAGACACTTATTGCCTCGTAGCAAACAAACTCGGGTAGCTAACGAGACTTGAAAAACGCAGCTTAACATAAATTGGGCAATATTACCACTCGGTTAATGAACTTCCCCACTTAAGGGCTACACAAAGGCTTTATTAGTAAGCTCGTGTACGAACTGCGCCGTAGGCCACGTGCTACGAAATATAGGCGTATGAGATGAAAAAAAGTAATATTTTTCACGTATTCAATTTATTTTTAACAAAATATTGTAAGGTCAATATTTTGGACCTTTTTATAAGTCAAATCAAGTTTTTTTGTTGTGTATAACTTAGTTTGGAACATCCTGTTATGCTCTTAACAATTTTGTGCTATTTTTAGTTATATAGATAATATATATTTGTTATTATTAAATATGGATTTCCGCAAAGTAACGCCTGAATCTATTTATTATTAATGTATATTTGATTAATAACGAAGTAAATGTAGTACAATTATGCATAACAATATAACTACGCATTAAGGAAATTGTAAATTTACTTACACGAGTACACGTCCCTAATTTCTAACTACCATCCTGCATATTTACTAAAAATTAGTACAAAGTTTCTTGGCAAAGTGAAAAAGCCAACCGCATTTGGAAGACGCCGAAGTAAATGAATCAACACTTGAAGCATGTATCCTTATTATTAGTACCCTTGATTCGATTGCAGCGAAACAAGACACAGTAGGTAAATGTTTATTTATAATAAATAGGTAGTAAAATTTAATGATACGCGAATTTTAAATATATCGAAGCTGTAATTAATATTTTCCTAAGTATATAACACATAATTTTTTGTTTAAATTATGGTATTTGGCATAAATCAGAAAACATTACACGTGAATTTAGAAGAAAAGAACACTATAAAGCCGATCTTCCACATGATTATTAACTATAATTATTAACACATGATGCCCCACGACTTAATTTTGCAATCCACGTCCATTTTTTTTATTCCATTCAAAGATCCAATGATAGTAAATGTTACCATACTGAATTGGCCTATCTATCAGCACACAAAAAAAAAACAAGCATCTACCGCAATAATTCACGTCACCATATATATAAAAATCTCATCGTACTCGGCGATAGGGGAAAAATTAAAAATAAAGTCATAACTCCGAAAATACGAAAAATCGCGGAACATGATTTTTCGTATTTTCATAAATTTCATTTAATGATGATTCAGACAGCCCTCTAGGTCCTCTACCTCCCAGCTTCAGTATATCACTACTTCTTGGGACACCCTGTATTATATCATAAATTAAATAAGTCTCATACGGTATATGTATTCTGTGGTTCAAGTACATACTTGGAACAGTCGTTCTTACTCTGGCCTTAATTGAGCACACTTACGATGTACGCTCTAAAACATGAACGAAATTGAACCTTATGACTATATTTTTAAAGCAGTACGTGATACTCCCACAACATTACAGCAAAGTGTATGGTTACAGCAAAGTGTTCTTTGCGTTCTTGTTGCTACATTTAACGCAGATACCTACATGAATAATTTGGGTTCATATTGCTTTCATGGATTTGTAGAGTAACCATTCCGTCAATCTGACTATCAAAATAGTTTTGCTTTTAGTATGTCAATTCATCGAATCGTTTTATCTTCACAACAAATTTTAAGGTATAAAAACCCTCTGTTATTACATTTCTTGTGAAAGATTTATTTACAAAAACACATCATCGTAAATATACGATCATAGAGTATATTATAAAATTTGCCGATACGTTTTACACCTTAAGGGGCTGCATTGTAGGGAAAGATGTTAGATTTTGTCTCCAATTCTCCGCGCGTTTTATAGTTCGCCGAGTACATGGCGCCACGTTCGCAATTCAGTGGCGATATTTATTTTATTTGAAATTTGTTTGGAGTGCCATCTAGTAAAAATAGTAGAAACTATTTTGTCACACACCACCACGTTCGCGATTCAGTGGCGATATTTTATTAATTAAAATTTGTTTGGAGCGCCATCTAGTAAAATTAGTAGAAACTATCTTGTCACACACGATAGTATGTGCTGAAGCGCCGTCTACCACATATTTATGATACCAAAAAATATACTGACTTAGGGCCTGTTCCATTAACCGCTAAGAACGTAAATTTCGATAATTTTGATCACATTCTGCGTCTGTGGTTGTGATCACGTGATCGTTTGTAACTGTCATCCCCGTTCCATTTTTGGATAAGAACGCTAAGAATGCCACTAAAACTTGCAACTTCTGTCACTTTTGACATTAGATGTAGCGTTTAAGGCGAAAATAACGCCAAGACCCATGTGGAAAACTTTTTGGGAGTGTGATCGTTTTTAGCGTTTTTAGCGAATCTCACTCAAATGAAACGCACCCAATGTTAGCGTGGCACAGTTAATTGATTTATCATACCTACGGTAGTACAACTCTAATCTTGATTATTTATCACTACATTTTTAACTTTCAAATTTTTGCGTTGGTATATGAATTGTATTACAGAAAAGATTACTGAAAGAAGTATTACGTGCAAAATCGAGACTCAAAAAGCTCTTATGCCCTCCGATCAAACCACAGATAGATGGTATACTATTGGGTATTTTTACCAATATTTTTGATCAAACGATAGCCAACAAAAAATCTCATGGAGACGGTGGCCGCTCATATAGTGCATAGGGTTTTGTTAAATATCATCACCATCACATCAACCGTAGCGTCCACCGTTGAACGAGGTCTTCTCCATCGGGGAGATTGGCCATAATACCCACGCTTGTGAAATAGCGCTGTGAGATATCAGTTCCTCAGAGAGCGCTGCTGCCCATCTTTTGGTGTGTTACTCTTAGTCGCCTCTTACGATACTCAAGGATAGATATGGGGGGGTGACACTCAAACCAGGCGCCCCATGGGGGATATACCTATACCGATTCTATATAAGTGAGATAAGGGTAGGAAAATGATACTGATAAAAAATGGACATAATATATTATAAAACACGTCGTTGCATATTATCACCATTTAACAAATTTTTCTACATATATTTAATATTAAAAACTTCTGACATTATGCATATGCATACTATATATATATATATATATATATATATATATATATGTATACATATATATATATACATATATAATTTATGGAGAGTAATTTTAAAAATAAGGCACGTGTTTTCATTATAAAAATATACAAAATAACAACATTTTCCGATTTAGGAACATGTTAATTACAATATCGTGAAGGTGATTCTTAAATTCGTTGGTTATATTATTTATAAAAAAAATATTTAAAAGTGTTCCCAAAATGACATTTGGACTTGGCATTATACTTATTAACAGGTATAATTTCTAAAATATATATTTTGTGCGTTCATGACAAATAACACAACAGACCTCACTTGTTAGTTTTCTTCAAAATAAAACTTAATTTCTTAGATATTTGAAAACCTAAAATGCTCACCTCTCTGATTCCGACCCATACTCGTACATATGTATAATCTATTTCTTATATAAATATTATAAGTTATTACAAACCTAAAATGGTTTCACGGAACACAAAATTTACAATGTAGAGAGACACGCGGAACACAATAAAATTAAACAGTACTTAACAATCACGACTACAATAAAGGAATAAAAATAGCAGTGCCACGATTTAAATTAGCAAAGACAAATAAAAGGTCCTTCTTAGGTAATTGTGTATGGTTTTATAATAAAGTTCCCAAACATATTACAACACTCACAGAAGGGAAATTCAAGTTGCACGTGAAAAGCATATTGATTTAAAATCCTACTACACAGATTCTGATAACTTAAACGACAATAATTCCTGGACAATTCCACATCTGCCAAGCTATCTCCTCTCGCCTACATAATTTAAACAAATATTGTAATAACTTTATTATATAGTTAGTATGTAACACAATGTTAAAAGACGTTTAAAAGAATGGCCCCGAGTTTCTCGCCCGTTCTTCTCGCAGTGGCTCTATACAATTTATTTGCTGAACGCGGCAGTACAATTTAGAATATTTCAATACAAAAAATTGTAATTGACCTTCATCCTTCGTCAGATTTTGATTTTGACTTTAAAAAGATGATGAGGCCAAAATATACGATGAACATCAAAAACTATCCATGCCAATGCATAATTCGAATGCATCTTCACAAGCCATCAATTCAGACTCGGAGTTAAGGCTAGATATATTTTCTTTAAGTTTATTAGGGTCAGGTAATCCTCGAAGTGGCAAATTTCTGGTGTGTCTGGGATCTAGAAGTTCTGGCAAAATATGGTCAAAGTAGAAGATTTTCAACTTCGGAAGCATTTTTGTAAAGAAAAAATCGGAATCCTTTTCAATGAGCTCTACATGCAGTGGTCTGTCTTCACCCATCCAAATTCCAAGGACACAAGTTTTTCGCTTTGCTATATGAAGTTGACCTTGTGCTTGATAAAACCAATCATGGTTTTTATTTATCACCGGTTCACTGTCAGACAACTTATAAAATGCAAGTTTTTTATTTCGTATTGCTTCTTTGAATTCCAAGCCTAAAACTGATACAGGACATTTAATTTCAACAATTCGATCATCGTCAATCAAGCCATCTGGTGTTGCGCCTAAATATGGTATATCTTCGTCGATAAACAAGCCACAAGGTTTAATTTCAATGTTGAGCTGTGCAGACAACTGATTTAAAGCTTTACTTTCGTTTTCGACTCCATGTTTAATGGATGAAACATGAGATAAATCTCTTTTGTAAAGTAAAGATTTAACTAAAGTCGCATTAGTTGAGTTTCTTTTCTTAACAATTTTGCCAAAATTAGACGCTGTTAGTAACTGCCTACGTAACTCTAGCCATTCGCTGCAATCACGTTGTAGTACAGTCGCTCGTTCAATTTTTTTTATTTCTTCTTCGCTCTTTTTTAAGTTTACCATGAATGTTTCTTTTAACCTTTCAAATTCTTCTACAGACAAGTCTGGTTTTTCACATCCTTCGCCGTAGTTTTTATCTGGCGAAGCTTTTATCGAACAGCGAATTTTTCTACGTACACATTTATTACTTAATAAATTTTTTCGCAATCGCCGTTCTTCTAAAAGTTTTGACTTGCACTTCGGACTAAACCCTAATATATTTTTTTGTAAAGTATACACTGGTTTTTTTGTATTAAAAGACACTACTGCGGCATTACAACGCGTTTGGTATGTTTGTCTTTGGCTAAAGTTGATACGTTTTCCAGCAATTAATTTAGCTATGACGCTATTGAAACATTCAACTTTGTTGCTGGTAACATCGTTTACTAAACTTCTAGAATTTGAAGCCACAATGCTTACAACGTATTGAATTTTGTTCCAAATAGCTGATGCTCTCAGTTTAGGAACAATATTTTCACTTTTTTTTTCGCTTTTACAATAATACTGTCTGCAATCATCGTGCTGCCCAAAAGCGTGATTGCAAGAGTTGCATATGTCCTTGTATAAAATGTTTATCACTTCAGGTTGCTGGCTACTTTTAACGGCGCTTTCCTTAATTGCTAAACAAATAGCTTTCCTCATAGCTAATATCCGCTGAGTGGAAACTAATTTCCTTTGAGCTAGAGGATACCTTGTATCGCTCGCAACAGCAGAAAGCTTATTGCACATGTTCCTCAATAAGTGATTCTTGCACTCCAGTTTCTCCACTGTGACATTATTGTACGGCCTGGCTTCAAGGATTTTGTTGTATGTGCTACAATCGCCATCTCCTGCAAGTTAAATAAATAATCAAAATTTAAAAGTCGTATGATTGATATAAATCCCCTTAATAATATAATTGTGACCATTACATAAAATATAAGAATAAATGAAGCTACCAATCATTCTTCCATAGATAATATTGTACATATCTAATGAATGCTTGAATCCCTCTACAATTATGTCAGATTCCATTCCAGTGGACGGTCCTTCATAGTTTTTATAGCAAGTATGGTGTTTGGGTGGTACATTCTTGTTTGATGCTCTAGCGCATATTGAACAATACTTGTTTTTTACCCCGAGAAACAAGACTTCACCAAATTGGCGCCCAACTATCGCTGCTGCTCCGGAAAGTGATGAGTAATTTTTTTTGTACGTTCTTTTTCCCCAGCAACCATCGGCAATGACATCAATGACCGCGACGCCATTCTTAACACGTCCTTCTTTAATAGCTGCCTCTCGCTCGCGTTCTGCAGCTTCTGCCATAACTTTTGAAGCAGTTAACTCCCACTCTTTTGAAACATAGCGGTTTGTTGTGTCATAAACATTTTGTGGCATCTGTGGTAAATTCATAGCTGCTAACAGCTCTGAAAATTGTGCATGACCTATACCTGATACTGTCATTCCAGAAACTGCAGCTGTATTTAAATCTAAAGTGCACTTTGGTTTAGGATCACAGGTATGGACAAAAAACTTTGTGTGACACATTTTACATTTGAAAAATATCTTTGATGTCAAACCGCAATGATGCTCTGAATGAAAATCTATACTTTCGGCTCCACAATCGAAAGGTGAATGTTTCGAGATCTGTCTTAATAGACTCTTTGTGTAATAGTGTATATCAACTATACGTCGTTCTTCTCCTCCATTTTCTATACTAGAAACATAACAATATTTTATTAATGTTAATATAATATTAGGAAGAGCCATCGTAGTAAGCAAGTTAGGGGATAGTATCAATGACAAAGAAGCATCGCGGTTAACCTACAATATATGGGGTTGTTTATATGGATACGACATGTTGTTTTTACAACACAGAATAATGTGTTTTCTATCACAACATAAAAGGAAACAATACAAAAAAAATATCCTTGGAAAATCTTTTTTTGGTAATATATCCGCTACACTTTGGTGATAAGAGCATTGAGATAGCAACGCCCCCTATAATGCGCCTATATGTGTTGCATCTCGATATACATTGTTATGGTGCTAATTATTTCATTTTCTTTTAGTCAGTTCTCATAGTATTCAAGGAAACCATGCGAAGTCTCTAGAATAGAATGGTCTAAAGCACAAGCCTTCTTCTTTTTGGATTAAGTTTTAGGAGCTAATGTTTGTGCAAGTATTAGGGCTATTGGTATTTCAAAAATAATACAATAATTATTATAATTAGGGAAACTTACGGACTTTCTTCATGAAATGCATTCATATAACATGTTTTATGTTTTTTTTTCTTCTTCTTTTTAGAATAGATGCTATGAGATTTTCCCCTGTAAAAATCAGTTTATAAGTAAAGTCATTTCATATACCTACTAACAGTTGAAAGCAACTCTTTTTCGGAAAAGTCTCGGAATAAATCGCTAGTGCCCAGTTGTAGACATTTCTGAAGGTTAAGAAAAGCAAGCATCAACAGTCCCACAACTATTTACAAATAATACTTTCTTTTAAAATAAAAACTAACTCACCTACTAAATGATGCAGTTGTATTGTTGTTTTCTTCTGTGCTCACCAAGACATTATCCATTTGTATAAATTCTGATCTAAAACACATATAGGGCGTATTAAAGTTAAAAATGTATTCATCATACTAATGATTGCCAGTGTTACTACCCAATGAGATAAACAATAATATTTTTATCATTATGTAAACTTTAATACATTAGTGAGTACGTTTTCTTCAACAATATAGGTAGAAATAGTGATTTTTTAACACGGAATTGAATAGGAATTTCATTAAAGACCAATTTAGTTTAAGATAGAGTAACACGTCGTCAATATACTTACATTCCAATCGTCGGAGTAGTAGATCTATTGTTTTCTACCGAGCTCAATGAGAAATTTTCCATTGGTGTAAGTTCTGATCTGAAACACATTAAAAAAACATACTTAAGTCAAATATAATCAATTTTCTCAATAATCGGCCATATCATTATGCACCTATCATAAACAACCATACTTTTGTTATATGTAACGTATGTTAGTTAGTACGTAAAATTTATTACAAAAAGCCACCCAATAGAGTATTTAATGTTATAAGTAGAAATAAATGTTTTGACAGGCAAGTTTTAAAGTAAAAACAAGTGTAGCATATTAAATATTATAAATACGGATAAAAACGTCACCCCGTCTTACCTTACAAATGTCGGAGTAGTACAGCTATTGTTTTCTACAGTGCTCACCAAGACATTTTCCATTGGTGTCAGTTCGGGTCTAAAACACATTGAAAAGCGTGCGTAAGACACACATACTATAAACAACGATACCTTTATCACGTGTAGCTTATGTTAGTCGATACATTTTCTGTAATGATGTAGGTAGAAGTAACCTATGTTTCTCAAAATTTTATTTAAAATTGTAAATAGGCTGTTGGATGACCAATAAATAAATTTAAAAAATTAAGCCGTTATGGCTCAGTGGCATTCGCTATGGACTGCTACGGAGCAGGGCCATGGTTCAAATCCCGACGCTGGCTTAAGCTTCACCGCATGGTGGATGGGCATTTTGCGTATGCCCGCCTGGCTAGCGACTACCCTCAAGTAGAAAATCTGTCGCCGAGCACCTAACGGTGTGTTCCGGCAGCTGTCCTAGAGAGCCGGTAATTCTAGGTTAAGCTTGTTATATACCTTCGACTACATCATCACTTACCATCAGGTGAGATAGTGGTCAAAGGCTTACCTATCAGCAATAAATATATATATATAGGTACACAAAATACAAAAATAATTAAATGACAATGCATATAAACACGCCTTACGAAATGTCAATCTGCCTTACCTTCCAAATGTTGGAGTGGTGCATGTGTCATCAACTATTGCGCTCTCCAAGGAGTTTTCCAGTGACATGAGTTCAGAACTATAAACACATTCAAAGCGCACTAAATTGTATGTAATTAATAATAATAGACCATATCACTCATATAGTAACTTTAACACAAAAACTTCAGTATCACTATATCGTATCTAACTTTTACAGCCACCTTTTTATAACCTACTAACTTATATGTACTCGATAATCATAACATGAATATTTCAATACATTATCATGTTTGAAAGTTTTTTTTTTATATTAGTGGACGGAGAGAGGGACGGTGTTTAGGCACTCCATGACAACATAGATTTGTATGATAATATTAGTTTTACTGTTACTGTTACGCTGTGGCCGCAACAATATTTTCATCATAGTAAGTAGGTATACCTAGGTATAATTTCAGCATGTTCATGTTTTTCATACCTTTCCATTGTTTCCATTGACTCATGTCCATCCAGGATTCTTTTCATGGACATTCTTTTCCGAGATCTACAAAAAGAACATGGGTAGGTGTACCTAGATTAAGTAGTAAGTACTTACATTATTCACGTACATTAGATATACTAAACTCTCTAATGATATGAAAACAAAGAAACTCAAGGTACCTAATAAATTTGCAAGCATAACCCTTTTTATTCTGTGGCATTACAAAAATAAATTGAATACGCAAACAAACTAAATTATACGAAGAACATAGTAATCTTATCAAATACATGGAAATATAAATTAAAAAGTACCCAAAATGCATCACGGTTCATGAGATTCGAACGACGGTAGTCGTATTTCCGACCCGACTTCAGAATTCATACGCTATACAAACATTACGTCGAAATTACAGACATAACCTTTGTGCCTTACTGTAAGAAACTTAGCATAATAATATTTTTATTATTTTTTTATGGCGCATGTAATTATTATATAATATTATAATTATGAGTAGACGGAAAAATAAAATTGACCAAAAAGAATCACAATGACAGATCATGAGTTTTGAACCACGGGATCCGGCCTTCCGAACCGACATGACTATATATGCGCTACACGGACAGTAAGCAGGTAATCGAAAATAACATAGATAACTTTTGCGACTTACTGTCCGAAACTGCTTATTATTCATGGTGCATCTAATATAATTAATAGTTACATAAGTAGGAAAAAAATCTGAATACAGCTAAAGATTTATTTTAGGTAGTTTAAGTTGTACCTACGTCTTGTAAAATCTTCGAAGTGTTTTTTATGTTGCAATAGGGTTGTGAACCCTAACAAAAATAACATGACAAGTTCATTAAAATATTAAAAATAAGTAATGTTATATACATACATGGAGAAAGAAAGTGTTAGATGCTTACCTTATTATGTCCATCATGCGTTTTTGACGATTTTTATACAATTTTTTTGTACTCGCAAAGCATTTCTTTCTAACTTTACCCATTTTTAATTTTAATTCAGATCGCCGAGAAAAATGACACAGGTCTTACGCTCAAGGCGGCTGGCCGCGATATGAGCGAGTATGATAGCAATTATGCGTAGATCCCTGGAGAAAATAGTCCGACATGATGCTAGTGCTTCTCGGAATGAAAGGTCGTATGCGACATTTTACAAACAGACTAAGTACGTATTAACTATGCATTTTTAGTAAAAAATGAGTCAATGTAATTTATTGTACTTTCAATACCAATACTTATGTTAGAAAAAAATATTATTTAAAATACATTAAAATCTGGCGGTATAAGTAGAAATCCTTTATTTTCAGATGTGTTTTCGTTTTTTTTTTTTTTATTTGTGTCGAGCGAAGTATTATGAAACATGTTTTGATATATAACAAAAACATTACGTATATCCTTGAGTATCATGTGTATAACTACGAAATGAAGGAAAAAATGTACAAGATTTACATTAAAGAATTGAAAAGTCGTTAGATAACTAAATTATATGTAAATACGAAAAATAAATTATTAAAAAAAAAAATAGTAGACAAAAACTTAATGCGTCAGATTCGAACTCCGCTTTGCCAGATCCTGGTCTGATCTTTCTAAGAATGCGCCACTCAGACATTAAGATACTGATCGAAAATAAGAGATATTTACGATTTCGTGCTCCAATAATTTGTAAAATACTATTTTCGCATAGTACGCAATAGAGCTCTATTGCGTACTATGCGAAAATAGTATAATTGATTTATTTTTATGGTGCACGTAATTATTATATAATATTATAATTATGAGGAAAAAATAAAATTGACCAAAAAGAATCACAGTGACAGATCATGAGCTTCGAGCCACGGGATTCGGCCTTCCGAACCGATATGATTTATACGGCAACGTAAAAACTAAAGAGTTGCCAACGTAGGTTAACTACGAAATCAAGGTAAAAATGTACAAGATTTACATTCAAGAATTGAAAAGTCGTTAGATAACTAAATTATATGTAAATACGTATAAAATATTAATAAAAAAAAACAGCAGACAAAAAATAAATGCGTCAGATTCGAACTCAGCTCTTCCAGATTCTGGTCTGACCTGTCTAAGATTGCGCTACTTAGACATAGCGATTGAAATCGAAAATAAGAGATATTTACAGACTTTTGTGCCATACTGTCAGAAGAATTTGTCAATTTTGTAAAAGTTCATATTATGAAAAATTCAGAATAACGCTCATAATGACTTTAGGTAGCTCAAGTAGTTCCTACGTCTTATAAAATCTTGCATGTTTATTTTATTGTGATAATGTTACAGTAATATGATGAATTAATTAAAATTAGAAAATTACATTCATGATAGTAAACATAAATGGAGGTAAAACTATATATGCCTGCCTTATTATGTCCAAGATGCGTTTTTGGCGATTTGTATAAATATTTGTTGTACCTGCAAAGCGTTTTTTTGTAATTTTACCCATATTTTTATTTAATCGAGATCGCTGAGAAAAGCGACACAGGTCCTACGCTCAACGCGGCTGGCCGCGGATTGAACGATAATGATAGCGCTATACGTGGATCGGTGGAGAAAATAGTGCGGCATGATGTTAACGCTTCTTGGAATGAAAGGGCGTATGCGACATTTTAGAAACAGATTAATTACACATTAACCATGCTTTTTTTGTAAAAAATAAAACAGCAAGTTTTATTGCACTTAAAAATTCTATATTTTAGAAAATAAATCATATCTTAATACATTAAAATCTAGCGGAAAAAGTAGAAAACCTTTATTTTCAGAGGGATTTTTGTCAATTTTTTGTATCGAGCCAATTATTAGGAAACATGTTTTGAGTGCTATGAGCACACTACCTATATCCTTGAGTATTGTGTATATAAATTGCAGTACCATGCGGTATCTGGTTTATGAGATTTTCTACATATTGTTAGCATTATTTCTTATATACTGGGCCTTAAAAAATCATATTCATCCCAGGGCATTCGTGGAATCTATCATAGCCAGTGTGGTCAGACAATAAGTCAGTCACGGTATATTGTAGGACCACTTCCTCAAACCTTAGTGACCATGGATAGTAAGAGGAAGAGAGTAAACATTGATATATGAACATAGGTAATGAATAGATTCAGGCGTTACTTTGCGGAAATCCATATTTAATAATAGCAAATATTTTTAAAATATTTTATGACAACATCAAATTAATATTTTAATAAAACACTTAAAAAATATAAAAATATATCTAGTGACAATTCCGCCTAATTTTCCTGCTAAGCCGACGTGACGTCACAAACGCCACGCAGCCAAACCGGAAGAATTTTCGACGCGTTCGCTTCTACACGAAGGATCCTCAGGGAGCCTTGACTCTGCGAGCGAACGATCGAGATTCTCGAATTGGCACTAGATATATTTTTAAATTTTTTAAGTGTTTTATTAAAATATTAATTTGATGTTTTCTTTAAATATTTCAAAAATATTTGTTATTATTATGTGATTATGAACATAGATATAAGTGAGTTATAGATTGCTTAAATAACTATTAATATTTTTGGTATAATTTTGAATGTAGGCTACATTTAACATCATTACATATTTTACATGCCATAAGACACATTAAGTTAACCAAAATATTGTCATAATTCTACTACTCACTATGACTACTAAGTACTTATGTTTTATTATGAGTAATTTTATGGAATTCATGAATTAAATAAGTAGAAGCATTAATGGCCTAGCGGTAATAGCTATGGACTGCCGTGCCGCAGGTCCCTGGTTCGATCCCCACCACCGGCATGAGCTTCACCGCATGGTGGAAGGACATTTTGCGATTGTCCGCCTGGTTAGCTACCACCCTCAAGTAGAAAATCTGTAGCCAAGCACCTAACAGTGTGTTCTGGCAGCGGTCCTTGAGAGCCAGTGATATTACAGGACATGAGACTTAACAATTATGTCTCAAGGTGACGGGCGCAGTGCAATTCGTCAATTGTGATGAAATGCATCTGTTCTAACAGAGGTTAGTCCGCTCAACATCAGGTGGGGCTGGAGCTTGTTCCGTCACAATAACATAAAAAAAAGTTGTAGTTAATCATAATAATATCCAAGAATACTTCGAAAGGCCAAGACAAAAGTTCAGAAACTGCTTAGTAGTTACTCTCTACTACTACTAGAATTTAAGTGATAAGAAATCTCTAGAAATGTAAATACAAGTAGCGTTCAATTATGACAGTGTCCATAAAGCATACGACTGCTTGTGCAATATTAACAAATGGTAAAATACATGTTTATTTAAATCCATATTCAACTCAGGTATTTTGAAGGAAGCTATTATGTTAACGAAATTGATACGAAAACTACTTACTACTAAAACCTTTAAACAAGGGCTATGATTTAATCTGAAAAACATTAAAGTTAATCAGATTTTTGATAAACAAAAATGTTCACTTAGAAAACTATCGCGAGTTTTGTCCATTATAAATAAATAGGTACCCGGCTAGGACTCGCGTTATATTTAATATAGCCCGAAACTGGACGGCATCTTTCCGGTAAATATAACGCGAGTCCCAGCCGGGTACCTATTTATTTTAAAACAAAAATGTTTTTTTCGCTAAGAACCATTGCATTTAGTCTGCTTTCAAATAAAACTAGTGCATTATTTCGTTGTTACGATGTCACGTGTCAGACGCACAGAGACTGGCTTCTATCTATAGTACAGTGTTATAATTTGTATGACAATCATTAGTGTATTGTTCCCGCAGTCACCAAAAGCACCTAGTTTATTACGGTAAAAATCTACAAAATTACATAAAAAGAAATCACGGATATAAAGCAATTACCGCCATATTCTCAGTAAGATTCAGCGGACTTAGGAAATATTTAAAACTTTTGAAGTTCAGTTATTTTTTTATATATACCTATAAAAACCAGTGAACATTTTTTTTTGCACTGCTTGGAGTATAACACAGATTGGGGGATAATTCTGAAATACTGTACTGTATCAGCCGGATTGTCCACTGCTGAACACAGCCTCCCCCATTGAGGGGGGTCTTGCCATAATCCCCACGCTTGGCAGGCGACTTGGGAATCGCAGTTTAAGATATCAGTTCCTCAGACGGCGCTGCCTTCCGGTATTTTACATTTAGGCGCCCCCACGACACCCACAGGTAAGCAATGGGGGGGTGACATTCTAGCCCGGCACCTCACGTTTGATAAACTTTGAGTATCTTACGATTCTGATTAAGATGAACTCTTAGCCTTTTAATATGAAAATTTTAACGGAATTTTCACGCCTGTAGATTAGGTTTTGTTATCAATCTACAAGATCACGCAATTCAAAACGCTACGGGTAAAAATTACGCTTACCCGAAACGTTTGCGTTTTTTTTTTTTAGATGTTGTTCAGGCTAACCTAGAAGTACTGGCTCTCAAGGAACACACCGTTAGGTACTTGGCGACAGATTTTCTACTTTGAGATTACATTTTCAACTTACCTACTAACTTTTTTTTTATGCTTAATATTTAGCCTTTGACCTCCATCTCACCTTACGGTAAGAGATGATGTGGTCGAAGACGCTGCCCAAGCCAACCCAGAATTACTGGCTCTCAAGGACAGCTGCCGGAACACACCGTTAGGTGCTTGGCGAAAGATTTTCTACTTGAGGGTGGTAGCTAGCCAGGCGGGAATTCACAAAATGCCCTAGCACCATGCAATCACGACTGCCATCCTAGCGGTCTAGCGGTCACCCACCCATCTCATGACCGCGGCGGACGTTGCGATCGGTTAAGAATAGCTAAGCAAACTTGGCTACGGGCGCTTCAAAATGTTATACATGTGTGCGATAGAAGTGTTGCCATATGAAAGCAAAAATAACTAAATTGTAGGATTTATGGGAGGAAAATTTTTGAAGATATAAATATACAGCAAAATCTGTTCTTAAGAATACTTCGCAATAACATAATATTATTTATATTACGCAATATTATTATAATATTGCACAATCTTCACGATTATTGTTTAGTATGTTTCGCATTTTTTTTTAAGATTCTAGACTTTACGTTTTTACACATATCTATATCAATTTGTGTATAATGTTTGTGAAAACAAAATTAGAAAAAACATTACAATTTTGGCGAATAAAAATTACATAGAACAATACTGGAATAGATTGCCATAGAGGTGAAAGGTTCACCCAATGCGTAATTTCCCATTAATTCTAATATAAAGCAGTGTTTCTTCCGTCAGCAAGAAAGCCGCCACCAAAGATGTTACACGAAGCTGAAGTTTGTGTAAGTAAGTATAAGAATAAAATATCGAATATAAGTTTATTTCTGTTATATTTTTCTGCCTCTCATTAAAAAGTGACGAAAGATAATGATGAATCTGTCGAAGTTATATAGCCATCTGTTATTTGTGTAGTATCGTTTTGAAGACGCGTAATTTAAACTTAAATAGGGTCAATAAAGATAAAAAAAGGTGATCCGGGTTATTGTTGACATTATAAATGTGTCATTTTTAAGAAGTGTTAGAACATATTTTGAAGTTAAGCTGACCACTGTCCCCATTCGACATTAGAGAATTAGGGCTCTGGCCCCTATTATCTATTTCAGATGGTAATGAAGGTGCAGGTATTACTTCTGCCACTCTTGATTTGAGTACGATTTAATAATATAGAGTTCCACAGATTATCAACAGTGCGTTTTGCTTTTTCTTCATTATACCCTTCGATCAAGAATACCTAGATTTCGTGTCACATGCAAAATCAAAGCTCTGTGCTGTCCGCGTAAACATATACTTATACACCTACATTCATTTACTGACGAACTGAGACAAAGGTTTTATAGTTCATCCTAATCTCAACCACAGCACCTTGTGATAAAGTCACAAATCCTTTAAATATTACGATTATTCACCATAAAAACGAGCAAAGCAATAAATTACACATGTCACTTCAAAATACAAAGACGTAGGTTAAATAACTTTCATAGTGAAATCAACCTAACACACTAACAAATAAAGTACTTTTTCCGGTTCTAGCCTTGCGAGCTCCTTCGTTTTATTTCATTTCTGGTTGCTTCTTGAAATTTTACTAAAAGAGGTATGGAGTCACGTTCAACTCTAAGATAATATAAGTAATAAGTGTGTAAAAGTTTTTATTTAAGATTTGGTCATCTAAATATATTTTAGTTTATGTATTGTACAAAAATATATAGAAATGCAACGTCAGCAAAAAAATTAAGTACGCTTGTTATTTTACTCATGTATTTGTAGGTATGTAATGTCGGCGGCTGGCCGACTGGGGCGCCTTATGCTGAAAATCACAAATAAAAATACATATTACTAAATTCCACATCCTTATAATATTTTTTTTATTATATAATATATTCGTCTATGTACAGTTTGTTTTGTTTGGTATTACTAATTAAATAATAATTCCATAGTACCAGTATCTTTTAAGCAATCGACGTCTATTAGTATTTCCGGCTATGTCTAATTTGTCAAAGTGCTCCGAACATATCACCGAGTTTTTAGCCGGCTTATAAAACTCATCTCTTCTTTCTCTGGCGACAATCGAGATCCAGTCCGCAGCGCACACATAAAGGGGTTACTAGGAAACCTAAAAAGTAAACTTCTATTGAGAGTCCAAACAACAGACACAAAAGCTGCACAACTAATTTTCAGACAAAAGTTATTAAAAATTATTCCAATACAAATCTACTCTGTGCATCTATTGTTCTGTTGACTAAACGTTGGCCAAACATTCGCCATGGCGCGTGTTTGGCCTTGGTCAAACATTCTCAGCGGTGGTTAAAAACGGTAATTTTGTTTAAAAAATAATATTATGGGTTAATTTAAAGTTTAAGATATAACTTATTTCACATGTACTTACCGAAAGTAAGAAACTCCGGCCGATAAATTGCTTTTTCAGGCATTATTTATACAAATTGAGGCATTGTGAATCACGAGTGTACGTTGGCTAAGTTTAAACCGAACTAATGAAAATAAGAGCTCACGCCGCAAGTGCGCTGTTATTTATCGAGACGTATTTTTTGCGCCGACCCTAAATCTAGGTATTTTTTATCGAAGATTATACCAATCAAATTTAAATTATATTAGTAGGTACGTAACCTGTGCAGCAGATTATTAGTAGGTACTACACAACATGTGATGTTGAAGCAGGATAAAAACAGTAGGTTTTCGTTTTGTTTAATTTTAAACGAACTTTCTTCGTATAAAATCGAGCATCGGTATCGTTTCGTTTGAGCACGAATTGGGTATTGCTGATTGTCTGCCAATATTAACGCACTATTTGCGCTAGCGCCAATTGCTGATTCCCAATGTAGAAAAGTTAAGTATTATTCACCACACTATATTAGTAGCACAGTAAGTAAGTAGGTACATATTTCCTACCAAAATTAATCAATCGATAGCAAAGTGAATATAAAAGCGGACACCCAGTACGTAAAATGCACACAGCCACGTTGTCAATGGCTGACCACTTAGGTATGACTAATAAACCAAAACAAGAGTTCAATGCAAGAGCCGTGCAGAACAAAATCCGCTATGTTCCACTCAACACAACTCTGCGTTTCCGGGAAGAGATTATTTGCGGTCTCTTTTCTTCTTTCATCGCGTAATCTTGGATAGATCCAATCATCATCATCATCATTTGAAGCGCTCGTAGCGAAGTGTATTTAGCTGTTCTCAACTGATCAGCAAAGTTAAGCAACGTCGCCCGCGGTCATGAGTTGGATGGGTGACCGGTAGTGACATTACTACTGAGCGTTTCCGTGCTTTGGAGGGCACGTTAAGCCGTCGGTCCCGGTTGTCGTCTTACGATGGCAGTCGTTATAGCATGGTGGTAGGGCATTTTGCGAATGCCCGCCTGGCTAGCTACCACCCTCAAGTAGAAAATCTGTCGCCAAGCACCTAACGGTGTGTTCCGGCAGCTGTCCTTGAGAGCCAGTACTTCTAGATTAGCCTGAACAACATCTTCGACCACGTCATCACTTACCATCAGGTGAGATAGTGGTCAAAGGCTAACCTATCAGGCATAAAAAAATAAAAAAAATACCAAACAGACTGCCACGGATGATTTCTGCGTGACAACCACGCGCGCGTTCTCGCTGCGACGCTTTTTGTTCTTGCGGAATCACAGCGACATGGTGACGGTAATACCTACGATTAAAATTAATAAACTGGTAAAAGTATATTACTATTCAATTCTGTTATGATAACTTGACAATAATTTGAACATATTGTTAAACTTTAGTAAGGTATACTAAAGTTAAACAACCTAGGTAATAAAATAACCGTCCCTGTCATTTGAAGGACTTTTTCTCAAAATATTTTTGGTTTATAACTGTTAAATTTTGAGAAATTGTAAATAAAATAAAAAACTAACAATACTCGTTAAATGGTTTTCTATTTGTCTACGGCATCTGTGACGGGATAATATTATATGCGTGTCCTGACACGCTCTTGGTCTATTATTGTCTTCGTTAGCCGTCAAGATGTAGGCTTTTGTCCACTGTGGGACAATAATGACAATTTTTAACTTGTAAACTTTTATAAGAGTATCAAATACCTTGGTCGAACTATCTAACTACTATAGTTGCAGTGATAACAAAGATATTGTACTATAACTATAATAAATTAAATTTAACTAAAACATGATTAGTTGCAAAACTCTTTACTGGTTATTTCCACTATAAGATAAGCCCTAGTTTTTCCTAATAAACATACGCTTTTTTAGATATAAAGTATATAATGTTACAGCTACACGAACTGACTATTAAAAACTGCACACTTTTGGAAACAACCTAAAATGTATGTCTGGCAACACTTTTGTTTACATTTTTATTCGAAATTATAACCTAAATTGCGTTGTATAATATTAAAGAAAGTACATTATATATAATACTTACGTGTGTTTTAATACTCAAGTCGGTTTTCAATTTATTAATTCCGTTATGTGTGACGTGTGTAATGTGCGACGGTCTATCGTGAATGAGGACAAAATTGGCCTAATTTGGATACGTTTGTGTGAGTGAGTTGTGTCTTACATAAAATTGCCCGAATTTTTTATTTTCATTAGACTCCCTCTTTCTTATTCATTTCTCTGAGCATAGGGGACGTGGCGTGTGATTTTCCCTCAGCACGCGATAACGTGTTTGTGATCATATTTATTGATTATATATATCTTTTTTTCACTTCAAATCAAATCATTGTCACTCTAAAGACAGAGATGGCAATAAGAAATGACGTTCTACAAGGTCACGTTTTCGCTTGTCGCGGAATCTTTGGAACCAAACTGAGACGAAATACCCATATTGTTCGTATTTGTTCGATGTTATAGTAAACGCTCATGTCTATGGCAGAAATTCAAAATTTTTTTTTTTCTAAATTTTAACTATTGTACTTGGTCACGTAATACGCCCGATTTAGAAAATATTTTTTACGATGTATAAAATATTTTGAAGACATTTTTTATTCATTACAATTGTTAAGGTTAAATAATTTTAATATTTTTGACAGTTTGTAACTATAACATAAGGAATCACGTGCATTGGAGGTCAATAATTGTTCTAGGTATTACGTACCAGCAATATTATTTTATACGTGGGAATAACATGATCATATAGAATAGTTATGTACCAAACCTACATAGCTATACGATAACTACTTATATTACACCACAAAAGTGTTTTCATTTCTCATACTCGGAAAATTGTGTTTGTTTCATCTGAGTAGCGGGTGGAAGACGCTGCTTCCCACCTAAGAGTGGGAAAAACTCATAGAAAATGCTTCCCTCTCTTGGGCCGGAATGACTTGTAACCATGCCAACCATGGTTGTAAACAAAATTAGACGTCTATATTTTTTCGTTCTAAAATACTATGCTGTATTATAAAAACTAATTACGACTACATCTGTGTTTATGTAAAAGCTAAAAGAACTAGTTTATAACAAAATTAATGTGACTCTCTCAAGTTAGTGTATCTTATATGAACATTTTAGTCACTAATTATGTTTCTAAGGATAAATATAAAACAACTTTAATAAAATACCTTTTAAGTGGTATGGCTTCCGCGGCAGACGCTTTGTGGGCCATGTATAAAATTTAAAAAAGACTAGATATACCTATATATAAATTGGCAGGATGGTAAGTAAAATTATAAATAACCTAATCAAAAATTTATTTAATTTTACAAATTGTTCTTATCCCTCAATTAATTCTATATATGTTTCTTCTACTCAAGTTATGGTTTTCAGTAAATATTTTAGATTTTTTTATATAGTTTTTGAAAAACTACAATTATTTACTTTTGTCATATTTTGATTGAAAATTAGAGTGTTTAACACGGATGTAAGTTATACTATTTTGACTATAAGTACATTCATTTTAAATAGTTTTACTCATGTTCTTGTTAACAATAAATATTTTAGAAAAACATTTTTTATATTACTCATATTCGTAGTGAAAAGTAGAGTGTTTAACAAGGGTGAAAGTCATAAATTCCTATTCGGCCGATAGCCATCCGTAAATATTGCAAGCAAAATTCAACTTATGTTTCACAAATATTTCTAATATCACAATTACTTAATTTTAAATAGTTGCCTATTCATGTTATTATTATTATTGAATAATTTAGAAATACTACTATGTTTTACTTTCCTTATATTCGAAATGAAAAGTAGAGTGCTTAACACGAGTGGAAGTAATCAATTCCTACTCGGACTATAGCCACCCTCGCTATGCTCGGGCGTCTAAATACCTCGTATGGGAATTGATTCCTTTCGACCCTTGTATAACAATCTACTATTCCATCTTATAATCGTTCAACCCAAAGTTTGAACCGTTCTTGAGTACAGTTTATCCACAGATTTTTGATGTTTTTTTTTAGAGTTCATATGAATGTAATATTTTTGTTGGCTACACTTTTAGCATTGACAGTTATTGTCAAATTAATTGAAATGACAAAACAAGTTAAATTTATTCGCTTTTAAATTAAATATGCGGCTTAGTTTGAAACAAAACTTATGACTTTATTTAACTAGCTATGTTTTATAGAACTATATGCACAGTTATATTTATTAATATTATAAGTAGAACATTCAACGCGATAGCAAGAAACTCGGATGAATGGAGAGTAGTCGAAGCTCTCGCAGAAGAGCACCCATACATAGTTGCGTTATTAAATATTTCAAAAATGTACACGTGTTCAGGCACTATCATCAGTAAGCGAAGTGTTCTAACTTCAGGATATTGCACAGATCCAGAACCGATGTATGTGGCAGTTGGACTCGCAGTCATCAGTAGTAAAAATTGTTCCAATATAATAAAAGTTGCTTACACAAAACTGCACAGTGACTACACCTTTGCTATGAGAGATTCGGAGCCAAACATAACACGGATGCACAGCAACATCGGCCTAGTATTTGTAGTACGTGCCATGCTAACCGTGTTCATAATGCCAGCTCCAATTGGTAGTTACTACGCTTCAGAGTTAAGGAGTGCAGAACTAACTAGTATCGGATATGGAAGAAGATATCATCGTGGCGATACGATCACTCTACAGTACCAGAAGTACGACCAGTCTCCCTGCGTGAATCCCAGGTGGTATTACTGCATTTGCGGAACTGAAGTTCCTTCTACAATACCAACGTATGATAGAGATTTCGGTGACGGGGCACCAGCATTATACGGGAACGACGTTGTAGGCATAACAGCCGCTATTACTGGAACCTTATTCCTTAAACCTCATGTCAAATATAATATATTTACTGTAATCGGACCGTACATTCCATGGATTGAGAAAAGTGAAACTCGCTTTATATCAAGACGTGCTAGCAATGAAGCTGGACATATTATAAACTATAATACACTAGTCAACTTTATATATATCTTATTGCTTATTCGGTGAACTGAAAAAATAAATACTATATGTATTCCTCATTTGCATTTCATTGTTTTCGAGGTAAATATAATTAGCATGCAGTAAACACGTAGGTACCTATGTACACGAATTCAATTTGCACCAATTTCCTGAGGCAGATTCGCCAATATGCTATCGGAAATAGGCATATCTGTCATGATCGCACAATTACTGATTATTCATGTCGGTATGGATGTCTATAAATAGGTCCACGTTACTATCAAAGGTACATGAAGCTACGAACTTTTGCAAACAGTGAATGTGTGAGTACGTTTGAGAAGGAGCGAAAAAGCGAGTATTCACAAGTGGGTTAAAGCACTATCCAGCCACTTCATACATTCAAGCGTTCGTACTTGCATTTACAAGAGCATTGCACTTAAAGCTCACTCGTTGCGGTTGTATATTTTGTGCCGTTTTAATCGTCGACGAGATCTCAAGTTTTACGTTCGTGTTTTGAAGACTCCAAAAGGTAATTTTGTATGGTTAGACTATAAATATATACTTTTAAAACTTACACAGATTTTTCGTGTTTGCTTGATTTTCTTTCCGTTATCTTTTTTATTACACTGTAAATAGAGACGGCACAACACGCATTTTTCCTCCGCTTCTTTCTCGTCATCGCATTACTCACCGCTTTCGCACACATATTTTATGATATCGGATAATATGCGTTCACACAGTTCATTCAAATGTTCTTTGGCCTTTTCCCTCCTTAAATCCGTTTACATTCATACTCAACACTCTTCTCGTTGTTTTTCGTCCTCCCTCATTGACTTCCTCATACCACCTCTATTATCTATAAATAAAATAAATAAAAAATCAATTTATTGCCTTCACCAAATTTACACGAAATAATACTTAAAAAAAACTATATAATTTAATTTTGGGCAACAGGGTTATGCCCAGCTTGTGCAACTTTAGTCCCTTTTCAGAAGGAAAAAAAGAAAAGCTGCGCTGTTTTTCAGCATAATCCTACTCGGGCAGATGTTAGCCGATATACCTATATATAGGTCTAAACAATAAAAAAAGAGCTGTGCTGTGTAGCTTAACAATATAAAATAAAACAGAAATCTCTTGAAACTTTTCCGTCTCTAATAGATCGTAGTAGGCTAATTTTAAGCTTCCTTTGATCTTATCTTCTCCATTTTCAGTACACCACACATACAAAATTCTCATAACTGCTTGACTAGTCTTATACATTATTGTCTTAAGTTTTATCTTAGGTCATAAGAGGCAACATAATTATATTATTATACCTTAAGTTTCTGCCAGCTCTCGGATCACATATAAGTTTTTTTTAATTTTGAAGCGCTCGTAGCGAAGTTTGCTTAGCTCTTCTTAACCGATCAGCAAAGTTAAGCAACGTCCGCCGCGGTCATGAGTTGGATGGGTGACCGCTAGTGACATTACTACTGAGCGCTTCCGTGCTTCGGAGGGCACGTTAAGCCGTTGGTCCCGGTTATCGTCTTAGGATGGCAGTCGTTATAGCATGGTGGTAGGGCATTTTGCGAACGCCTGCCTGGCTAGCTACCACCCTCAAGTAGAAAATCTGTCGCCGAGCACCTAACGGTGTGTACCGGCAGCTGTCCTTGAAAGCCAGTAATTGTAGGTTAGCCTGAACAACATCTCCGACCACATCATCGCTTACCATCAGGTGAGATGTGGTTAAAGGCAAATCTATCAGGCATAAAAAGATATAAATATATTTAAGCCTCGTATGTCCACGTGGCTCATATTATATTGTCCCAGAAGCCTGTTGCTATTTCACAAACTCTGCATATATCATATCATATATATTATCCTTTACTAATTATTTTTTTCTTTTTATGTGAGATAAACATGAGTTTTGTTGGATGACGCTGCAATGATCCGCAAGAAGTCTATTTAAAAGATAAAATATCGTTAAAGCTTATCTTTGTCTTCGACATAACCGATAAAGCTTATGATGTAATTTGAAAATTAGATTTGAACAAACATATCGTAAACTCTGACCTCAAGCGAGAGAGATAACATAATAGTAATTTAGCCCGAATAAGTTATCTCATAACGTTCACTGGGGTCGCTCGTTTGGATCTAAGTGCGGTGTCGGTTTCTTACGAGTATAATAATAAAAATGAATTTTGTCAGAATCTTTGTGCGGAATATGAGTCAAGGGAAGAAATGGGAGTCGTTGAACAAAGTGGGCATCATTGGCGTGCCCTTCGAGAAAGGACAGAAGAAGTATGGAGTAAGCATTGCGCCCGCTGCGTTGAGATCTGCTGGACTCATAGAACATCTACGAGAAATCGGTTTGTTTACATATTTTTTAAACTATCACATTCTTACCCATATCTACTTATTGCTTTAGTTATTTTTTGACTTAGATACTAGAGTAGTAGGCTCGGTATAATTTGTATTTCGCTAGCAACTCATATACCTATTGCTAATGTGATGGTAGCCGGCTGCCTCTTAAAGTTAACCTATCTCGTGGATCCATTTTGTTATGCACTACTAGTTGGCTAGCATAATGATAAACGATGGTAATGAGCTCTTTTTCTGTGTCGTTTTGTGGCAAAGCTACACCTTTTGTTAATGACTAGTTAGATAGTAGCACGCTGACAATTTACCATTTTTTTCTTTTTCTGAAAGTCAAGTGAGACATTTCCATATATCTTCAACGATTTCACAGATTCTCAATTTGACTAGGCGACCCAATAATAAATTAGGTCCCAAAACCATTTATTCAAACGTTTTATAGCTTACTGAGGGCTTCAGATTAAATGAGCCTGATCTAAGTCTACTTCGTGAATAGCTGTGAAGTCTCAAAATGCCTTTAAATTATACCATCTGTTTGCGATAAATAGTTTCATTTCTACATATACCTACATAAAATTATAGGTATGCACCATACAGTACATACTGGTAACTGGTAATTTTAAGATATATACATCGTTGCAATAACCCTAAAGAGGCATAATAATCCCCGAGAGCTTCCCCGTGGGGTGCCCGGCTATAATTGCACACCCCCGTATCTTACTGTGGGCGTGGTAAGAGGTGAAGAAGGGGAAAATTTCTGAAGGCAGGCGGCAGCGCATTCGGAAGAACTACTCATCTTACACTGCGGTCCCCAGGACGCCTGCCAAGCGCGACTGAGGGGAAGCATTTGGTCAACGGTGTGCATTTTCCAGCTGTTGACGAATCAATGAATACTGAATTGAACTGAACTGGAACCTACATTATAATAACGTCTGTTTATTTCTAAAGAGATGCGGGAAGATTTATGTATAAGCACCTTCATTTTGGATCCCATTTTTAAATGTAATGGTGCCTGTTTGTTTTCATCTACAGAGCACAAGTTTTTGGTTGACTGGGAATTCATTTGTCACAAAAGCCTTCGATAAATATGTCGAGATTCCGAGAATTCTTAATTAATACGTAAATCTTAAGCCTTTATTAATACGTAAGTCATTATAATACAGATAGTCTGGACATCAAAGACTACGGGGATATCGAGACATCCGGAAACGAAGAGGCTGTAAATGTGGATAACATGGCACATCTTCCACTGGTATCTGCTTGCAACAAGAGACTGTCGGAACGCGTAACCCAAGTCTTGAAGGACGGTAGAGTTGCTGTCACAATAGGCGGAGACCATTCCATTGGAGTTGGTATGTAAATTAATGTTATGCTTTCACAACTTTGTTATAAAACAACAGACGACTCTTTTTATTATTGCTGATAGATAAGCCTTTGACCACAATCACATCTGATGGTAAGTGATGATGTGGTCGAAGGTGTTAACAGGCTTAACTTGGCTCTCAAGGACAGCTGCCGGAACACACCTTAAGGTGCTTGGCGACAGATATTCTACCTGAAAGTGGTCGCTAGCCACGCGGGCGCAAAATGCCCTTCCACCAGGCGGTGAAGCTCAAGCCCGCGGCGGGATTCGAACCATGGAGCTGCTGCTCGGCAGTTCATAGCCAATGCCACTGAGCCATCACTGCTTCAAAATTTATAAGATGGCGAGCTTATGAACGGCTGAAATAGATATTTGCTATGCAAGGCTGTAAACATGTTATTTGGCGCGAGTATTTTAACTGAAGGACCGAAGGATTCTAGGATTAAACCATGAGCGAAGGGAGTGGATCAAATATAGAATCCTGGGCGCAGCGAAAGTTTCAGAGATACGTCCGAGACGTAAAATAACTTTGCTGCCGAGCAAAACACTCAACTTTTCACCTCACCACAGCGAGAAAAATGCTAATGGTGCAAGAAAAAAAAGCTTTAACAATATATATAAAACGTGTTAATTTATACTACAATTAATTTCTACAATGGGTAATATTGAAGGTAAATTAAATTTATAGATCTACAATTGTACGAATTTTAAGAAAATTTTCTGCGATAAAAAGCACTTTTCCATGCAGATATCGAATGATGAACAATACCTTTCCCAGCATGTGAGGTGAAATAGTAGATTGTTATATAAGGAATCAATTCCCAAATCCATTTTTTGTTAGAATTAGGGAATTGATTCAATCATTCAGTTTAGAACAATTAGTGAAATAATAAGTAAACAAATTCAGTTTCATCCGTTTTAAACACTCTACTTTTCGTTATGAATATAAGGAATAAAATATTTCTCAAAGTGTTTCTATAATATTTATTGATAATAATAAATATTTTGAAGCAGTGATGGCTCAGTGGCATTGGCTATGGACTGCCGCGCAGCAGGTCCATGAATCCCGCCGCGGGCTTGAGCTTCACCGCATGGTGGAAGGGCATTTTGCGAATGCCCGCCCGGCTAGCGACCACCCTCGAGTAGAAAATCTGTCGCCAAGCACCTAACGGTGTGTTCCGGCAGCTGTCCTTGAGAGCCAGTGAAATTACAGGCACATGAGACTTAACAACTATGTCTCAAAGGTGCAGTGTGCCACGAGGCGGGGTCAGTGCAATTCGTGACTTGAGATGAAATGCTTCTGTTATAGGCAGAGGTTAGTCCGCTTAACATCAGGTGGGCCTCGAGCTTGTTCCGTTACAATAATACAAAAACACTGCGGCACCGCCACGGGCCATCCCACTTAATAGGTTATATTTTATCAACACTGTCTTACTAGCTCATAAACAGAATTCGTGACACGAACTTTCATACAACATACAGTAACTTGAGAAAGCCACATTCATTATTGTCTAATGTCTCCCAATTATCCGCCGGTAAAATTTATAGAAATACTTACTAATTTATTAGCTTAGTCATTCTTCAACAAACAACGCAACATCCGCCATGATCATGTCTTGAATGGGTGACCGTTAGTGGCATCTACTTAATGAGCCGCGCTTCGGGGGGCATGTTAACCCGTCGGCCCCGGTTGCTATAATTGGATGGCAGTCGTTAAGTATAGCATGATGGCAGGGCATGTTACTAATGCCCGCCTGACTAGCTACCTACTCAAGTAGAAAATCCGTCACCAAGCACCTAACAGTGTGTTCCGGTCTGGCAGCTGGTATTCAAAGCCTGTAATCTGGGTTAGCCTGTACAATATCCTCTATTACATCATTGCTTACCATCAGGTAAGCTATTAGTAAAAACTAACCGATTAGCTATAAAAAATATAAATTGATTACATATGTTAAGGGTAAGTAAACATATTTTTCTTATATTTTAACCTTACGTGCTATATATTATAAGCTCACGAATACCAAGATCATGTAGATGGGTTACCAAACCTTGCGACAAGCGTGAAAAAACTGTTTAAATTTTAAATTTCATGCATCAGACGTGATCTTAAAAACCTTAAGGAATTTTGTGTGATTTGATATATGATATTCCTAGATACATTACAGAGCTTGCTGAGGAGAATATCGAGTTGTATGCAAAAAAAATATTTTTATAAAAAATGCCATTACAAAATTTGTGGACGTTCAGACGACAAAGATGCTTGCAAAATTTCACCTCTAATACCAGCTGCCATCTAATATATACGTAATATTCATATTATATTGTGAAATGTTTAAAAAAGAATGACCTCTAGAGTCTTTGTAGGTTCGTATCACATTGGATCTCTTTCTTCTTTGCTTAAAATAGTAATAAATTATGTTGATTATATAGATATCGTCTAAACAAAAATTTAATAAATTAATTTGTTTGGTTTTTGCTTTTGGTAGGTATTGAAAATAATCCAGTTTCCTACAAATATTTAATGAAACATCTTGTCCATTTCTCAAGCATTGTCTTAACTTATTTCTCTGTAATCAAAAAATACTTATGCCTACATTTCATCATTGAACTTATAAAAAAAGGGAAAACAGCACCCGTAACACCACCTCGAACATGCGAATTAAAAATCAGGCGACATCTCCTGATTGAGTCTCAGAGACGTGCGTAGACTGTGCGTCTATGCCATACTTATGTTCCTGTCTTTGTATATACAATGGAACTGTAGCTGTGCGCATTATATGCTTGTGTTTAATTTTCAACACAATATAGTGTCGTGACATTAGAGCGTACCCTATCTTCCTTTTTTTATTTAAATCGAAAATCTATAACCTACATACCTATCTAGCTCTAGTTCTGACGTGTTAAATAATCATTGAACATAATATAAAATTACATTCTTATTTATTTCTTTACCATTTATATATTTTATTGTGAGAGTCGTAGGATACGACCAAGGGAAAAATTCTAGATAGTGAACGGCAGCTTTTTCTGAAGGACCATTAGCTTATACTTTGCTCCTCAAGACGCCTGCCAAGCGTGGAGATTATAGCAATCTAATGATTGAAGTTTTTTGTTCATGGGTGGACGGACAGCTGTTGATGTGACTCTCAGTTCACAGAATATGTCATATTCTGAACAACCTTTTAATAATTCCAC
Organism: Plagodis pulveraria; assembly: GCA_963890685.1. Classification (NCBI taxonomy): domain Eukaryota; kingdom Metazoa; phylum Arthropoda; class Insecta; order Lepidoptera; family Geometridae; genus Plagodis; species Plagodis pulveraria. The sequence goes on along the minus strand of OY982950.1, from coordinate 20,504,119 downwards.
TCAATTTATTGTAATGATATTACCAGAGATACAGGAAATTATAACGTATTGATTTATAATGTGGTAATGAGTTATATTCATTACCACATTATAAATTAGCTTATTATAAATTATCAAACGCATCTAAAAGTTCAGATCAATGTTAAGATAAAGATTTTAAGTTTAATGTCTGGAACATCTGTCAAAACCTGCATCACAACACTGATCTTAACTTTGAGATGCATCTACTAAAGCGAGCCTAAGTGTTATAGCTAATTATATGCTTTAATTACACTGTCCCTTTTCCCCTCAGGCACAGTGGACGGTCACTACAACGTGAACGAAGACATGATCCTCATCTGGGTTGATGCGCATGCTGATATAAATACCAACAAGACTTCGGATTCAGGGTCGGTACACGGCATGCCGGTGGCATTGCTCGTCAAGGAGCTCTCGGACTATTGGCCCTACCTGCCGACCATGGACTGGCAGGTTCCCAAGTAAGATATATTAATCACCTGATGATGCTAGACTCTACTGACTTCTAGAGCAAGTTAGTGTACTTAGGTACCTAATTACCACCCCAGTTAAAGATCTCTAGCAAACTTTCCTGGCCAAGGCCCTTTTTATATCCTTTACCATAAGTACAATTTCAAGCGTTACTTTCAGGTCAAAAATCTGACTCTTTTTTATACCTAATAGGCTAGCCTTTGACCAATATCTCACCTGATAGTCAGTAATGATGTGATCGAAGATTTTGTTCAGGCTAATCTAGAATTACGAGCTCTCAAGGACAGCCGCCGACACACACCGTTAGGTGTTTGTCGACAGATTTTCTACTTGAGGATGGTAGCTAGCCAGGCAAAGTTCGCAAAGTTTTCTACCACAATGCTATAACGACTGCCATCCTAAGACAACAACCGGGAGCGATGGTTTAACGTGCTCTCCGAAGCACGGAAGCGCTCAGTAGTAATGTCACTAGCGGTCACCCATCCAAGTCATGAACGCGGACGTCGCTTGACTAGCTGATCAGTTTAGAACGGGTAGCAATCTTAGCTACGAGCGCTCAAAATTTCATCAAAATAAAATAAAATAGCTCTCCGGAGAGTGCATCATACTTACTTATTTAATTAAACACATGCTTTTGTATTTAGACTTTTATCACAATTTACTGAGTATTTCCTGAAACATTCACGCGGGCGTAACCGCACGCAGAAGCTATAAGAAATAATAAGAAATATATGTGTTGATTAAGTAGGTACTTCCAACATATTTTTGGTGTGATTCAGAAGTATTCATTTAACCATACTAAAATTCTTTGCTCAATTGAAATATATGTACAGTTGCCTGCAATAATAAGTACACTTTGTATTTATCATAATAGTGTGACGTCACTAAATACTTAATAATCGAAGTTAACATAAACATGAGTGAAACAATTCAAATTATTCTTATTCTGTGTAGGTACATAGACAGAAACAGAAGTCTATGCCACATTTTTGAAAATTAAGATTATTATTGCAGGTGTAGTTTACACAAGTACCTACATTTTTTATTATTTTCAGATTTTCCATAAAAAATCTGGGATATATAGGCCTTCGCTCAGTGGATGAGTATGAAAGATTGGCTATCCAAAAATATGAAATACCCGCGTTCGCAATGGAAGATGTTGAGGAGTAAGTATAAACTTTGTGTTCTCTATATGACGTATATGTGTTTTTTTATTTTTTTTTTATCCCTGATAGGTTAGCCTTTTACCACTATCTCACCTGATGGAAAGTGATGATGTGGTCGAAGATGTTGTTCAGGCTAACCTAGAAGTACTGGCTCTCAAGGACAGCTGCCGGAACACACCGTTAGGTGCTTGGCGACAGATTTTCTACTTGAGGGTGGTAGCTAGCCAGGCGGGCATTTGCAGAATGCCCTACCACCATGCTATAACGACTGCCATCCTAAGACAACAACCGGGACCGACGGCTTAACGTGCCCTCCGAAGCACGGAAACGCTCAATAGTAATGTCACTAGCGGTCACCCATCCAACTCATGACCGCGGGCGACGTTGCTTAACTTTGCTGATCGGTTGAGAACAGCTAAGTAAACTTCGCTACGAGCGCTTCAAAATTTTATTAGTAATCCTGGCGAAGTTACAGACGATAGTGATCGTGGTAATAACAAACTATTACAATTATATTAATTACAATTATCTTAGCTAATCGTAACCTCGTCCGTGTAATACCAACTACTTAATAAAAAAAATGTTATATACTCTCATAAATGGACTTGAAATATCACATGTCTTTAAATAGAACGACGACGAATGAATTAAAAATATCATAACTTATAGAAATTGTAATCACGCTCAGGTCCTCGGCATCATATGCAATGGTGGTGGACTCGCATAACATGACATGTCATGACATATGACTCATAACTCTAATTTATCCTCTCATTCTTAACCATCGTATGGGGATGGGGCGACACCTATAGTTCAATTTACGTTGTACTACAAACAAGAATAATTTTACAATTAGAAACTTATTAACAATGACGCAACCCTATAATTGTTATATTTTTATTTCTGCAATAACGCATGCTCTTGCGGATTACATTACAAAATTATGAGAGGAAAAATTATAGGCGTGTGCGGGATTCGAACCGGGACACCCAGACTTATTCGTCAACTGGCGAGCGTGAAACTCGCGAGTGCGCGCGAGTTGGCACCTTCCGAGTTTACCTATTTTTTTTTGTCGTCAACTCGCGAGCCCATACATTATGAAGTACAGTCAAATAAAAAAGTATTGAAACCAGTTAAGTATCCAAGTCGACTATCCAAGAAAGAAAATATGTTTATTTGATATAACATGCTTGAATTAAAGAAAATAAAAAAAGAACATTCGAATTGAGTACCTCCTGCTTTTTTTGAAGTCGGTAGAAAAGCACACAAGTGGGACGCGGCCGATGACGCATGATGCATGCTATCTCTTATGACGTTTCTTGTCCGCAAACCCTTGCTACCTGAGCGCTGTCTCCCTCTAATTCCTTTTGCAAACCCGTTATGACGCCATTGTTTTAGTGATCTTAGTGTCAGCTAAGCTGCCGGTTATATATAGATAGGGTTGGATGTCCCGATTCGGTTCGGTTGGGTGTCCCGGACCGTTAAGCTAATATGACATATGTATTTGCATCATTAAATTATAGTATAAAATGAGGGGGTCAGTGTTTTGAATCAGCATGGTACCGACTTGTACAAGTTATTTCATACTTTTTAATGTTGGAAGTCGGTTCCTCTCTTTTTTATATATATAATTTATCCTCCTCGATGGTATTTGTAAATGGCGCCATGGTAAAGAAGGTAACACAAGAGCGTTACCAGAAAATAATATGGTATTTCGTAATTTATCATTGTAGTACACATTGTGTTCTACATATTGTGTACAACATTGAAAATTTAGGTCCAAAGTACCTACACATTGTGTTCTATACATAGGCTTAGGATGTACAGCGAAAAAACCCTAAGTCCATGGTTATATGTATGTAGTACCTATACATTGTGTACTAAACTGGGACTTCATTTTTGAGGTGTCTCTTGCGTAATCCTCAATGGCCTGGCATCTATGAGGCATACATTTGACTGATTTTGCTGAATCCGAAAAACGCTTCTATCGGGTTTTTGTTCGATCACTTGTTAGGTAAAGCCTGCTTACCATCACCACACCATCACTTGGAAACAGTGAAATAATATTGAAAGGCTTAACCGATCAAAATAAGAATATATATTTTTATTCAGCCTTCTGCCAGTTTTTGTGAAACACGGTATCTGTTACGTAGCACTGAAGACTACGATATTGTCAAATTTATTACAAGAGTAGGGATTCACGACAAACGACCTTAAACGGCCCATTATTCGATGTATAGGGTTATTACTCGCCACTGACAATAGATTTCCGATACTGTTTAATATTGCTATGGTTTATGTTGGTTTACAGACACGGTATCAAGAATTCTATCCAGCACATTCTGAAAAAGCTGGATCCTGAAATGAAGAAACCCATTCACGTTAGCTTTGACATCGATTCCTTAGACGCACTTGAAGCGCCCAGCACTGGCACTCCAGGTTAGAATACCAACGTCTGATGTATATACTTTGTAAGTTATCGCTTTAATTAAAGAGACATAAAAGGTTAACCCGTGGGGTTCCGTACCTCCCCATATCTATATATATATCCGTGGGTGTCGTAAGAGGCGACTAAAAGTAACACACCAGAAGGTAAAGGGGCTTTCTGAGGAATTGATGTCTCACACTTCGATCGCCAGGAAGCCTGCCAAGCGCGGGGATAATGGCAACCCCCCATAAAAAGGGAAGCTGTGTTGGACAATCCTGATGATACAGTAACAGAGCATCGAAATGATTATTTAAATTTATCTTTATATATATTACAACGGGTATTTTTTTTTTAAATGCCACAAACATAGAAATCATTGGTATTATTTGAACTTTTTTATTTGGCGCAATAACAGCATTTTAAAAGTAATTTTATGACGTCACTGTGACAGAAAATCATACACAAGTTAAAGATACTTCGTACAAAATTATTCAGAAATCTAATCCTCAGTAATTTGAGTTCTATTACCTAGTTTACGCCATTTTTTGCCAGATGATGGCATTTCCTTTAATTACAAGTTTTTTTTTTATAATATAATAAATAAATTAAATTAAAAAATATATTACATTACTTTATTCTGCTAAGTATGTGTAAGTTCAGGCCATCTTGCAAGTTACTTTTGATAGTACCAACCAAACTGCCCTATTGTTTATCTCCTATTCTGCTTATTTATACTGCAAGACAACATGATGTTTTTCTCGTATATTACATTAAGTAGGTAAGTACTTATAGGCAACTGAATGGCTTTACATTGCACTGACGACAGTCAACATTTAAAACACAATTTCGCCCTTGCTGTAATAAAATTTCCATGATTGGAAAACACAGACAGTAGAGTTCTTAATAAAGGCTCGTAAAGTACGAACTTCACCCACCTACTCAGATATTGTTCACTCAAAACCCGCGGAGCCGGGTCGGATTTGCATCGAAATGGTTTCATCAATGACAACTAACTTTTTACGACCTCTGCTTTACTGAAAACGGCAATTTTGTTTACCAGTGCGGGGCGGACTCACTCTACGGGAAGCGATTATTCTTATGGAGATAATCCATTCGACCGGAAGACTCCGGGCTATGGACCTCGTGGAAATCAATCCGGCTTTGGGGAACGAGTCTGATAGGAAGAGGACTATAGAGGCTGGACTGGCGGTGTTGAAGGCAGCACTAGGATTCTCCAGAAGAGGCATGGCGCCAAAAGGAGTGTTGGACCTTCCCGTGCAAACTCATCATGACCGTTAATCCTAGTGACTATGATCAGAGGCCTTATTGTGTAACTTTAATGGAGATGAACGTCATTTTGTTATTTTACTTTCAATGTCATGTCCATTATGGAGTTCCAATTTCAAAATGAAGTTCATTTTCATTATCATTCTAGGGTGCGTGCGGAAACCTCTGGGTGAATTACCCGAGAGCTGTCCAGAAATCACCTCGGTGAATTTCTACATTCACTCGAGGACGTTCGAAAATTAAGTAAAAGTAGACTTGACTGTAGAAATGTACCCGTTGCAAAACAGGGTGATGACTGAGAATTTTCACCTGTCATGTGAGGTAGTCAGTTGTCATTTAAGAGTCCATTTATTGCTTATTTTTTTACTCCTAGTAAAAAAATTATAAAATATTTCTTTAAATTGAGAATGTAAAACTTTTTGCTTATAATGTTTTCCTAGTTTTTAGTGATCATCTTTGGTCAGTGAAAAATATATGCAAATGGTCGGGAAATAATTATGACTACTATTATTGTTCGATATACGAACACTCAAAATATGGAGCTGTGTGGACTGTATTAATAATATTAAAATAACGATGACGTGCTGAGGTGACGATCCAAACAAATAGAGAAAAGGGGGCAAAGAAATCCACCACGTACCTTTAATGCTCCCACGAACCGTCCCCAAGACAGGCTGGCTGAATGAAATATCTCCTGGGTAATTTCGGCTTTGGAAAGTTCACACACGCACATACACAAATAATAGTTCTGCACGGCAGTAGTTCAAAAACAGAGCGCACGGAGCTTATATAAAGAAAAACGTTCTGGTGAAGAGAGTCCGATAATTGCGACCCACGGGGCTGCTCGACGTAGACTGACTGATGTGATGTCTCTCGTGTCAATTCTTTTTCGTTTCCAACCCAAGTCGAGGGTAGGACGTGCAAAAACACCTCGGGCAGTGGCAAAAATCATTCACCACCCTCAATTCTAAATGTAAGGATCGAACATACCCCCCACCGAAATCATCGTGATGATTTCAAGTAAATTAATCAGAGGAGGATGTCTATAAAACAAAAAATAAGGATATTTAATAAATGGGAACGTCCAAAAATTATATGCGTTAGATTAAGGAAATTACTATGAAATATGGATATGATTTGTCAATATAACTATAAGATAAATTGTCTGTTCGAAGATGATACAATTAGTTGGTATAAGGCAGAGGGCACACTTTGTTAACTGGCCGCTTTAGGATGCCCCTTTGTGTCCTCAGAGTGACGACACGAACCAAATCGTCAGGGCCGGGATGGAGAGACTCCACCCTGCCCAGTGGCCATTGAAGTGGACGACTCAACTCCGATTTTATCAGGACCAGATCACCAAGCTTAAGATTGGGAGGAGACGTGAACCATTTTGCTCTTTGTTGCAATGTATGCAAGTAGTCAACGGACCATTTTTTCCAAAACGTTTGGGAGATTTTTTGTAAGCACTGCCAACGTGACAGACGGTTCATGGCTACATCATCATAGCTGTATTCTGGGACAGCCAGTAAGCTTTGTCCTATTAAAAAATGACCTGCAGTCAAGGCTTCAAATTCATTTGGATTATCTGAGAGAGGACAGAGCGGACGCGGGTTTAGGATGGCTTCAATTTTGCAAAATACTGTAGTTAATTCTTCAAACGTGAGCGATCTATCACCTATAACGCGAGCAAGTAATCTTTTTGACGATTTGATACCGCTTTCCCACAGACCACCCATGTTAGGAGCACTCGGAGGGTTAAACTTCCAGTCTATTTGTCGCGAAGCGCAACCGTCAGTGATTGAATCACTATTGTCGCGGTAGAATTTACAAACGTCCTTTAGATGTTTAGCAGAGGCCGTAAAATTTGTGCCGCAGTCAGAATGCAAGGAAGAACATAACCCGCGACGAGCGACAAATCTATCTAAAGTTGCAAGAAAGCAATCGGCTGATAAATCACTAAGTACTTCAATGTGTACACATTTTGATGAGAAGCATACAAAAAGTGCCATGTAGCATTTGTGAATCTTTGCGTTTCGAATTAAGCTGTCCTTAATGTAAAATGGACCACCTAAGTCACAGTCTACATGATTGAACACTTTGTTAGGTTTTAATCTCTCAGTGGGTAGCGTACCCATGCTAGGTTGAACAGCTGTAGGGTTGCATTTGAAACATGTCATACACTTCGACAAGACACTTCGGATCTTGCTACGAGCAGATACGATCCAATATCGTTTGCACAGAATGCCTTGAAGAGTTCGTGGACCAACGTGTAGGTATATTTTATGAAAGTGTTCTATGAGCAATGTTGTGATATGACAGCCTTTAGGCAACAAAAGAGGATGTTTGGTGTCATAAGGTAGGTCGGCTTGAGAAATTCTACCCCCCACCCTGAGAAACCCACGGGGATCTATAAAGGGTGACAGTTTACGCAGCGACGGAACGAACTTACCATTTTGAAGTTTGACAAGTTCATCAGAGAAATGTTTCTCCTGTGTGCATTTTATTATTACATCATGGGATGCATTCAATTCTCGAGTTGAAAGAGGGCCAAACGACCGTGCTGATTTTGGTTGCCGAGCATTATTAACAAAACGCAAACACCACGCTAAGACACGCTGTAGACGACGAAACGTCGAAAACGTTTCAAACGTTTCATTTAAGTCGGCATCTTTAGCACTATTTTGTGAAGGCATTGAAAAAGTATCGACGTTAGATTTTAATTCTAGAATCTCTGTTTTATCTGTGACATAGAACGTGCTAATTGGCCAGTGATGAGAGTCACCAGCCAGCCAAGTGGGACCGTGGAACCAACGCTCGGAGTCAGTTACGAACTGAGCGGGCATTGCGCCGCGTGAACACACGTCGGCTGCGTTGTGCTCGCTCCTCACGTGGTACCAACAGTTCGGAGGAACTACGTCTATCACCTGCGCCACTCGACTAGACACAAATGTTTTTAATTTATATGGTGCTGTTTGCAACCATGCAAGTGCGACCGTGGAGTCGGTCAACGCAGTTACCTCAAAATGTACGTTTTGAATGTTTTGTTTCACGAAGAAAACAAGTTTAGATAAGATTACGGCAGCCATGAGTTCGAGTCTCGGTATGGAAACGGGTTTTATCGGTGCGACCTTGCCTTTGCTGAGAAGCAGTCTAGTTTTCACCTCGTGTTCACCGACACTGCGAATATAGAGGCACGACGCGTACCCACGGCTAGATGCATCGCAAAATGCAATTAAATGCACTTTGTCGAACTGGGGTGTTAGCATGTGCCTTTCTATGCGAAGGTCGGAGAGAGTGGACAGCGAGTTTATGAAGCTAGACCATTTATCACGTAATTCAGGAGGCAGTTGCTCGTCCCAACCGAGATCTAACTTCCACAAGTCCTGCATTATGCATTTCGCGAGAAAGGTACAAGGTGATAAGAATCCAACGGGGTCAAAAATACTTGCCAACAATTTTAGAACCGACCGTTTTGTGAAAGTACAGTCTTTCATGTGGTACTCAAAAGAAAAGCAGTCATGTTTGGGTGACCACTTTAACCCTAAGACCTTGATAGGTGAACATAAGCTGTCGTCGCTGAAGTTTATAGCGACGGCTCGGTCGTCATCAACATTGTTCAAGAACTCAGGTGAGTTACTGGCCCATTTGCGGAGGTCAAAACCACCCAGTTTAAGAAGAGCTACGAGCTCCTCCTGTAATCTGCTGGCTTCTGGAACGTCCTGAGTAGACCAGAGAAGATCATCGACGTAAAAACCGTTCATGAGTACCTCAGCTGCGTGCGGATATCGCTCGCGCTCATCACGCGCTAACTGCTGTAACGTGCGGACGGCGATGAATGGAGCACTGCGTAAACCGTACGTATTAGTTGACAGCTCATAGGTCTGAACCGGTTCTGATGGTGATTCCCTCCAATAAATATGTTGGTAGCAACGGTCGGCTGGATTAATGAGTACCTGTCTGTACATTTTAGCAATGTCAGCCGTAAAACATATTTCGAAAAGTCGAAAGTTAAATAAATTTTTTAAAATATCATGATGTAGTTTAGAACCTGTAAGAAGGGTATCATTTAATGATATACCATTGGACGTACCCATCGAATACAACTCTAAGTGGGGTTGTGGAACTTGAGATACGTACCACGCAGTGGTGCGGTATTACGTACCTACTGGGCTCATTACCAGTATATTTTTTCATATGACCCAGTTGTTCATACTCACGCATGAAATCTGCATAGGCCGTATGCAATTTGGGAGTTTGAGCGAGACGTCGCTCGAGATTGAGAAACCTACGCATGGCGAGGTTGCGTGATTCACCTAGGGGTGTGCGGTTCGGATCTAGTAACAGGGGAGAAACATACCTACCGCTATGGTCACGGTAGTATTGTTCAGAATAAATGTCTTCAGCGAGTTTATCAAGTGGGCTGATAGGGTTGTCGCACGGCGGCTCCTCTATTTCCCAAAACGCGCGAAGTTGAGTGTTGATGGTGTCACCATCAGTGGCGTATGACGCTAGGTTAATAGAATTGTAAACATTAGTGATACCGTCGTTCGAATTACACGGTACTTCTAATCTTCCGCATAAAACGTATCCGAAGATGCTACTTAGTGCAATCGGCAAAGAAGAGTTAAATATTATTTTATTTCCATCGTATATGTATGGGAATAAATCGCCCGCTAAAATCATATCGACGGGTGATTTTTTATAGAAGAAGGGGTCCGCCAAAAGTAGGTTATTGTATTTATGGGTAACCTCTTCTGGTATTTCTACTGTAGGCAACTGAGCAGTTAATTCTGACAATATAATAGCATCGATATCAAATCTAGGATTCTCGCAATGTCTTGGTTTAATAGTGCATGACGTCATGCCCAATGGTTTAACATTGTTTCCGGCTAAACCATAAATATTATACGGGCATTTCTGTCGTGCCGTTGTAAACAATTTGTCGATATAAAATGTGATTGAGCTCCTGAATCTATAAGTACTGTGCACGGTTGCTCACATCCGAATGCATCTACGACATTTAAAACAGCTGTTCCTAGCAACACAACATAATTCTTATTGTTTACCTTTGACAAGCGCATCATGTTAGAATGCATACCTAGCCGTTGTAAACAATTTGTCGATATAAAATGTGATTGAGCTCCTGAATCTATAAGTACTGTGCACGGTTGCTCACATCCGAATGCATCTACGACATTTAAAACAGCTGTTCCTAGCAACACAACATAATTCTTATTGTTTACCTTAGACAAGCGCATCATGTTAGAATGCATACCTACACTCGCGTTATCAGATGTGCACGGAAGTGCCGGCTGCGGAACCAATTTGCTATTAGACTCGACATGTATTAATGTGTGATGACGCATGGAACATATAAAACATTTGAATTTACTTTCACAATTAGTCGATACGTGATTGGGCTTAAGACAATTAAGACAGAGTTTTAGTTCTTTAGCACGGCTAAGTCTCTGAGCGGGTGACAATTCACGGAATTGAGCACACCGAAAAATCATATGATTTTGCCCGCAATGTACACAACCTTGACTAGCGGTAGTTTGCGACGTTGACTGTGAATAGGCGCGTCTATTGTTTTGATCGCTCGATCGCCTGTTTACATGTTGGTTCGCATTATTAGAAGCTACATTTTTATTTGTAACGGTATAATTTGTATTCGTAGATTGCGAATGTTCTAATACCTTTACTCTCTTTTGTATATGACTCATTAATTGTTCGTAAGTGGGTATCGCCTTTTGGTCGATGCTCATTTCAAATGAATTTTTTGTATTAGCGTCTAGGGCCCGCAAAGCTGTGACAAAATAAATAACTAGACAGGTTATCGATGTTCAAAGCGTTAATTGCCCTAAATGAGTGGTCAAAAGTCTCAATGAAATTATTAAGATTGGTTGGAGACTCCGACTTCAAGACAGGGAAACTTAACATTTTATCTAAATATTTACCAAGAAGCATTCGATTATCTTGATATCTATCAAGGAGCGACTGCCAGACTACCTCGTAGTTACTTGACGTAATTGGCATACTTTTAACTATATTGAGCGCGGAACCTTTTGTGCAGGACAATAAATAATGAAATTTATCAATATTGGAAATTGACGCTTGATTGTGCACTAATGAGCAAAAAGTTTCATAGAAAGTGGTGAAATTTTCTGTCTCCATCAAATTGAAAAAGGTCAATTTTCGGAAGGCGCGGTCGAGATTGGCTCGCATCGGTATGGGCAGTCGATGAAGTGTCCGCCATTTTGTGTGCATATTTTGATGAACATAATTTCACACGAAAGTACAACTCATCGAAACTCTTTAGCTCCTGATCAGAAAACTCGGTATCTGGTTCTGAGTCCAACCGTATTATGTAAATGTCCATGCATATTTTTTCGAATTGATCACGCAGTGATTTTATTTCAGCGGCACGCAATAAGAATATTTCTACTTGATCAGGTTGGGAATCTAACGTAACTGACAAATCATATAAAGATTGAATTTGGGAAAACAACCTTTGCTTCATAGCAATATTTCTATTTAGACTTTTAATATTTTCTAGTTCTCTTTTTGACTGAGGTTTGTCGACATTATGCGCCATTTTGAATGAGCAACAGAAGAAAACTTGTTTGTTAAATTACAATCAGAATTTACGAAATTCCTTATAAGCACGGCTTATTGTGATTTAACTATGAAAATTATGAACTATATAAGTAAGGTTTGTAATATTATCCGACGAAGATGGACCAAAAAATGTTCGATATACGAACACTCAAAATATGGAGCTGTGTGGACTGTATTAATAATATTAAAATAACGATGACGTGCTGAGGTGACGATCCAAACAAATAGAGAAAAGGGGGCAAAGAAATCCACCACGTACCTTTAATGCTCCCACGAACCGTCCCCAAGACAGGCTGGCTGAATGAAATATCTCCTGTGTAATTTCGGCTTTGGAAAGTTCACACACGCACATACACAAATAATAGTTCTGCACGGCAGTAGTTCAAAAACAGAGCTCACGGAGCTTATATAAAGAAAAACGTTCTGGTGAAGAGAGTCCGACAATTGCGACCCACGGGGCTGCTCGACGTAGACTGACTGATGTGATGTCTCTCGTGTCAATTCTTTTTCGTTTCCAACCCAAGTCGAGGGTAGGACGTGCAAAAACACCTCGGGCAGTGGCAAAAATCATTCACCACCCTCAATTCTAAATGTAAGGATCTAACAATTATTATTATTATTATTTCTTTGTTAATAGCTTCTGCGGTTTAATGTTACCACAATTCTGCCAATGTCCGTTCATGCTAGTTTCATAAGTCACGTGGAGTTATTACTTTAATTTAGAATATGATCGGTATTTAGAATGAAGATACGACCAGACTTTTGAAGACCATGATGATTTATCTAAAATAATTATAATTTATCTATTTATCTTTATGACTACTAGTTATTCGTAAGCTACTCGATGCTCGTTCGGAAGCGACTAACCTTGACGTTTAATTGACAAGTGTTACACTGGTGACAAATCATTCGTTTCCGAAAGCAGCCCTAGTTAGAGAATAAGACTTCAGCTTAGAAGACACTCGGTTAGACATATCAAAATACTTGAAGAAGCAGTAGCGAGATCGATTTTATTTTATTATTACAGCAGCAAGGCACGTGCATATTTTAGCATAGCATTTATGCATCAGATATATATATGCACGGTTGATGAGGCTCGTAACGTTGTTATTCTCACAGGAGATTACGAAAAGCACCTAAGTAAAACTTAAGATGGTACTAAAACGAACTTAAATGTAGTTATTCAGTTTATGTGTACGGGACGTGGAAGTTTTAATGACTCTAGGATAAGCTATCATATCATTTGATCTGCGCGTAGTTAAGATAACATTTTAAGTATGTTCATTAAGATAAGAAAAATAATAGAAGTATTAGATAAATTATGTACTACAACTACTTAAATAGAAAGTTACATAGACTGATAGTAACTTTCTATTTAAGTAGAAAGTTACATAGAAGTATAGTTTCATTCACTACTTAAATAGAAAGTTACATAGAAGTATAGTTTCATTTATTTCTTTGTTGTTTTGACACCCCTAACAACTTGTGTATTGGTAATTTTTCCACCCTTGTCCAACATAATTATGAATATCGTATGATATCTAATAATTCTTTTCTTTCAATCGATATGTGTTCAGTATAGGACAGGAGATTACGAAACAAAAGCACCTAAGTAAAACTTAAAAGGTCAAAACCTATTGCTGGTAAGTTAGCAGTTTTGTTGTAGCCCGTGGGGTGCCGGGCTAGAATGTCACCCCACCATCTCTACTCATGGTTGTCGTAAGAGGCGACTAAGGGTAACAAGAACAAGATTGGCAGCAGCGCTTTTTGAGGAACAGATATCTCATAACGCTATCTCCAAGATGCCTGGCATGCGTGGGGATTATGGCAAAAATCTGACTGATACAGTAAGTAGTTTGGGTCTCCATTTCACGGCCAGCCGTCAACGCCCCTTGTAAATTATCGTTGGTCTCGTTTATATTGTTACCTGGACGTCATAGTTAACCAGCAATATAAACTTGTTTAATACTTACAACTCTGAAGTCTTGTATCAAACGTGAAAAGTTACACAGTTGCCATAAGTAGAGTGCACATTTTCTGGAAGTTTGGATCAATCTTTCTAATGTATAATTACCATGCCATCAATTAATCTTTATAATGCTTTTTTGTGATTGTCATAGAACAAGCATGAGGCCCACATTATACAGGTGCATTTCGTCACAAGTGTTAGGTACTTGGCAACAGATTTTCTACTTGGGGTGGTAGCTAGCAAGGCGAGTATTCGTAAAATTCCCTTCCAACATGCGGTGAAGCTCAAGACAGCAGTAGGGAACCATGGACCAGCGGCACCGCAGTCCATAGCTATAACCGCTCGGTTATCATTGATTGTCACGACAAAGAAATTCCTAACGTGCAAAAAGGGTCTTTAGAGCATAGAGGGCTTTGAACGTACATTCATCGAACGGAGCTATTCTCAGGCATATATGCATACACAACTGTATGCTACGAAATATCGAATTGTCCGTCATCATATGTGGTTTATTGTAGAGTTGATGCGCTAATTGATGGTATTTTAAGCGCATTTATACCAAAATTCATACTTTGTGACCTTTTTTTTACCGCTATGCCATCATGATTCATAACGCGGGTTCGAATCCCGCACATGACTATAATTTTTCCTGTCGTAAATTTGTAATTTTTGTAATGACACATAACTCTAATTTGCCCCCTCGTAGGGGATGGAATCCTATAATTTTTCCTCTCATAATTTTGTGTTTTTTTTTTATGTCATCAGCAGAGCATGCGTCATAGCAATAATAAAAATATTTGAAAAAAATTGGATAATTTCAAAACGGTATGAGTTTTATTTTATTGCATGTTTGTTACTCGATTATTTCGCCAATTATGAATTGTTTATATTTCTTCTTATTTATTAGGACAGAGTATACCTTCAAGTTGGTCCCATTTAAATTTTATCAACATCGGTTTACAACTTTTAAAGTTATAGTAAAATAACTTAAACAATTTTTTGCTTACCTGGAGGATGTATGAATAGTAGCTAAGGCTAAATATGTGTAAACAGTAGCTAAAGCTAAGGTAACAAGTATGCACAGCTAAATAAAGTATACCTCATTTAGACTCTGCCCCTGTACAAAATTATTATAAACCTACGAATAAATTTCGTAGTTATAAATTTTTGTATCTGCTTACCAGATTCGGTTACAGTTACGGATAATATTTATTTCGGATATCGAATAGTTTCTAGAACTGTGTCCGTTAGATGGTCATATGCTCGCCTCCATATGGGACCAAACCGTGTGGCGAAACGTAACAGCTCTGCCTACCCCTTGGGGAAGTACAAGCGTGATGTTTTTTGTTGACATAATTATGTTGATTTTATAAGCACGACTTGGATAGCCTGTTGGTAATATAACGTGATTTTTAATTTTTCGATTACTTACAACGAAATTAATTTGAAGTCAGATTGATTGGTTGTTTTACCTGTGTTAATAACCGTAGCGGATAAGTTGGACTTCTGGAAATACTAGGTAGGTATAGCAGTTACCTACACGATTGTTACTATGGAATTTTTGATGGGTTTTTCGAACTAAACTACTTTTATATGGCAAAATAGTTACTTAAGTACTTTTTTTACCATGTTTGTGGTTTTGGTGAGTTCTCTTTTGTATAAATATTGTGTATGATATTTAGTGAGGGTGCTGGGTTAGAAATTCTGACCATTCTAGCCATTCTAACTTAGAATGGCTCCCTCTTATATTTTCCTGAGGGAATGGTAAAGAGGCGGCAAAGGGAAAATACCCGAAGGCAGGCAGCAGCGCCTTCTGAAGAACTCACATCTACAGTGTAATCTACATGACGCCTACCAAGCGTGGGAAATATGGAAAAACAACCCTCCCACTAATAGGAAAAGTCATGGTTCAAAGGCAGACGTCATGACTGTTGATTATGATAATATTAAGTATACATCATCGCATCCACATAAATTTCGTCTCATACGGGGATCGATCACCATTCATCACTCTTCCCATATTAAGGTATGGCGGAGCATAGATGGAACTTTCAGCACGTCTCTTTCAGGACGTGTTCAGAACGTGCGTCTATTCATTATCTAAGCATCCTGTATCAGCCGGATCGTCCACTGCTGAACACAGCCTCCCCTATTAAGGGGGTATTTGCCATAATCCCCACGCTTGGCAGGCATCTTGGGGATCGCAGTGTAAGATGGCAGTTCTTTAAAAGGCGCTGCTGCCCACCTTCCGGTATTTTTCCCTTAGTCGCCTCTTACGACACCCATGGGGTGATATGAGGAGGTACAATTCTAACCCGGCACCACACGGGGGGATCTAAGCATCGGTTTAAATAAAAAAGAAGGGTCACATTTTCTCCACATTGACACATCATGAGCATATAATGCACACAGCTGCACTTCCATTGTATGTATATGATACGTGTTAATGAATGACTATATAAGACAGGAAGACAAGCATATAGTAGATGCACATACGCACTCTACTGAGACTCTTTTTTATGTTATTGTGACGGAACAAGCTCGAGGGTCACCTGATGTTAGGCGGACTAACCTCTGCCATAGATAAATTAATTCATTTATCTATGCCTCTGCCTATAAGAGATGCATTTCGTCACAAGTCATGAATTGCACTGCGCCCGTCACCTTGAGACATAGTGGTTAAGTCTCGTGTCTCGTCTCGTCTTAATTTCACTGGCTCTCAAGGACTGCTGCCGGAACACACCGTTGCTTGGCGACAGATTTTCTACTTGAGGGTGGTCGCTTGCTAGACGGGCATTCGCAAAATGCCCTTCCACCATGCGGTGCCACCAAGCCTTGAGCTTCACTGCATGGTGGAAGGGCATTTTGCGAAATTTTCCCGTGGCGGGATTCGAACCATGGACCTGCTGCGCGGCAATCCATAGCCAACGCCACTGAGCCATCACTGCTTCAGAATCACATCATTTAGGAGACCTCGGCTGATTTAACATTGCCAAGTTCGAGGTACGTGTGCTGTTTTTCCCGTTAGTTATAAGTTCAATGCATCTGAGGTGAAAATATTGCGTTCTAATTATTTCTGAATACGTATACATAATCCAGTCATATTCACAAATATTTAGAGCACTATATTCTTGTCCCGAGCGGGATTCTCGCTTAGCACACGGTAGTGCTTGTAATCATAATTAGTTAGAAATATAATCTAGTCACGTTTTATTTTAACCTGAATTAGGTAGCGATTCATTTGTCGTGATGGATGGATGTCTACGTCACGTGATGCATTCTTGATCCCGACTAAAAATAGCTTTTGACAGTTCAAAAGCTCTACGTAAGGATCTAGGGTGCATCGCGCTTGTAGGTGATAGCGTACCTTCCTAGTGTGGAGATCGTCTGGATAGATATGTACGGCCTTGTCCACCAGCATTTATATATTCATATTTTTTATTGCTGTATTCTGGAACCGATGGGCAGGGCAGCCAGTAAAATAACATAGGAGATTTGGCATCCAATATAGGTTGGTTACAAATGCGGTCCCATAAAGACACTTGCAAAATTACAAATTTACGACAGGAAAAATTATAATCATGGGCGGTATTCGATCCCGCGTCATCCACTAAAAAATAATTTATAGCCGGGGTATGCTCTGATCGACTGAGCTAACATGACAATGACTCTAATTTTTCCTCTCGTTTTGTAACCATCGTATGGGGATGGAGCGACACCTATAGTTCAACTTACGTTGTACTACAAACAAGACTAATATTGCAATTAGCTTTAAACTTGATAATTATAACGCAACCCTAAAATTTTAATATTTTTATTTTTGTAATAACCCATTCTCTGCGGATTACAGTACAAAATCACAATTTTAGTTTTTTTTTTTTAATTTGAATTTACCTTTATCATGCACTTATTATTAGCAAAGCGCTCGGATATCACAGTAACAATAAAAATTACTCCTATATGCATACATTTTCACGTACGCTAGGGATTGATACTCTCGGTAAAGTGTTATCGAAATAAAAATTACAGAGTGTACCTGAATAAATAATTGGCTATAAAATAACATTTCATGCTTTATACAAATTTCATACATAAGCAATTTCCTGTTTTATTTATTTTTATGTCACCAAAAAGTTCCTGAAAATGTTAGTAAGTGCGAATAATATATATGGACGTTATTGAAATTAAAACACATTAATCAGGCTGCAGGAGTGGTAAGGAGTTAGGACTTACAGTTTTAGGTGATCTGCCGTTGCACTGCACTGCACTGTTAACAATTTTATTTTTCACACACGATAGCGGCCGGCGCGCTTGAGCAGCGTAAGTTAGAGTAGTTTTTTATTTCGTCGAAGGGGGCGCCACGCGTCTGCATGCGCGGGAGGATCCATTGATTTCATTGGCCGTGCAGCGATATAGGCGGGAATTTTGAAATGACGGGAGTAGGGAGATGCAAGCCTGAACATACCCCCCCACTTGAAACCCTTCTAGGGATTTCAAACTATAAAAGCGATCTTATGTGGTGCTGAGTCCAAATATCACCCTAACAAGTAATTAAAGTTAAAAAAAAATAAACTACAGTGAACTTATCTTACTTAGAGCTATATAGTATTATATATATGGATTCATTACGTTAAAGAGATAAAGGTAAAGGACAAGTTTTAACAACAGGTCTACGAAGAAGACCACTAGCAGTACGTAAAGTGACTACACGCACCACGCCATCAGAACCGGGATGAAGTTCTGTTACTCTACCGCAACGCCACTCTAAAGGTGGAAGGTTTTGGTCAATGATAGTAACGATGTATCCAATCTGAACATTGGCCTGTCCATTGAACCATTTGGATCTCTGTTGCAATGTATGAAGGTATTCAGTATGCCAAATCTTCCAAAAATGTTGGTAAGTTTTTGCAACATCTGCCAGCGTTTCCGAGGCGGTAAGTATGTTTCTGTAAGCGGGATTTCAGGTAACGACACCAATGGACCTCCAGTAATGAAGTGCCCCGGAGTCAACACATCTACTTCAGTAGGGTCCGTAGACAACGCGCATAACGGCCGCGAGTTGAGCACTGCTTCTATTTTATTAAGCACAGTTAAGAGTTCCTCGAATGTTAAAATTTGTAAACCCACTACCCGCTTGAGATGGTATTTCATTGACTTAACCCCACTCTCAAATATTCCACCAAAATGACTCCCCGTGGGTGGATTGTGCTGCCAAATGATGTTACGTTTCGCCAGCTCCACACTCAGTTCAGGCCGCTGCGAGTTGAGAAATTGCTGAGTCTCGCTCAAATATCGCTTTGCACCGATAAAATTAGTGCCGCAATCCGAAATTATCAGCTTACACAGCCCTCTGCGGGAAACAAATCTATCTAAAGCCGCCATGAACGCTGGTGTGGACAAATCCGTTACTAATTCGAGGTGTATTGCCTTTACCGCGAGACACACCATGACGCACACGTATACCTTATAAGTTCTAGCATTCCGGCGTCTACTTTCCTTTATGATAAACGCTCCTGTGAAGTCTACACCTATTTTTTGAAAGCATCGAGCAGGTTGAACTCTCGTTGGAGGGAGATTTCCCATCAGAGGGGTAACTGGTTTAGGGTTAACCTTGAAACAGATGACACATTTGGCGAGACGCGATCTTATGAGGTTACGTATTCCCAAAATCCAAAACTTGCGCTGGATTATAGATTGTAGTGTACGTGGTCCACAATGAAGATGAAGTCTGTGATAAAAATCTATGATGAGAATAGAAAGTCGTGAGAGTTTGGGCAACAACACCGGATAAATTGCAGAAAGTGGAAGCTGTGAATTTTGAATCCGCCCCCCCACTCGCAAGAAGCCCAGGTGGTCGATAAACGGGTTAAGTTTCTGGACAGGTCGCGAACATGGTTCCTGACCGGCAATAGATCGTCTTACATTTCCAAAGAATTTGTTTTGCTCGTGCCTAATCAACAATAACAACGATGCTTCCAGTTCAAACGTGGTAAGACCTCCGGATACCCGGGTAAGTTTCCGTGAACGAGAGCCAAATCGTAAGCACCATGCTAAGACACGTTGTACCTTCGATAAGGATGAATAATGTTCTAATAATTGTGTTACAGGATGATTAACATCGCCTGGGATCGATTCCTCTGCATGAACTAGGTGAGGTAAGTTTCTTGTTTCAGGTAAGTTGTCAGACAGAAGTCTCATTTGAGATCGGGGCCATTCAGACGAGTTTAAAGAAAGCCATAGAGGTCCATGCCACCAAATCGAAGAAGAAATCAACTGCGAGCAAGTAAGACCACGACTACAGAGATCGGCCGGATTATCGTTAGTAGACACATGATGCCAGTTGGCAGGTGCTATCTCCTCCGACACTCTTACCACACGATGAGAAACAAACGTCTTTAGCTTGTAAGGTTCAGTGTTTAACCATGCAAGCACCGCACTGCTGTCAGTAAACGCAATCACATTTTCCCGGCGAACATGAGGGCGAAGCAGATCAGCCACATGTTTTAGAACTCGAGCTAGAAGTACCGCTCCAAGAAGTTCCAGACGATTTATGGTCAGAGGTTTTATTGGCGCCACCTTAGACTTAGCTATCACTAAATTAACAGACACCTTTTCGTTACTTACACATTTTAAATATACACAGCACCCTGACGCTTTCGAAGAACCGTCACAGAATCCGATAAGAGTACAAGTTGAGTCCAGGGGTAAAACATGTCGAGGAATCCTCACTTCTTTTAGGTTGCGCAGTTCGTTCGCAAAGGCTGCCCACTGATAAACAACGTCCTCTGGAACCGGGTCATCCCAACCTACTTGAAGTTGCCATAGATGTTGAATAAGCAACTTGGTCATGAGTACCATGGGGGTCAGCCAGCCCAAAGGGTCATAAATCCGAGCAACATTTGATAAAATAGAACGCTTGGTACATCCAGCACTAAGTTCAGTTTGGGAGTAGGTAAAAACGTCATCAGTGGGATCCCACTGGACACCTAATATCTTCAGAATACGCTGGTTGCTGTCATCACAAAAGGATTTGGGAACTTGACAATGTTCAGAAGGAAGCTGCGCAAGAAATTCAGGTGAGTTACTGCTCCACTTTCTTAACTCAAATTTCCCGCAGTTAAGTAAATGCACTAATTGCTGTTTCAGACCCAGTGCCACTTCAAGAGACTGAGCACCGGCTGTAATGTCGTCCATGAAAGTATCATGGCGGAGAATAGAAGCAGCTTGAGGCCATTTGTCTCCGTGATCATCTGCCAGCTGATGCAGTGTCCTGATCGCCAAGTATGGTGAGCTACAAACGCCATAGGTAACTGTCTGCAGTTCGAATTCACACACCTCTTTAGTCGGTATGTTACGCCAGAGTACATGTTGGTATTTCCGATCTTCCGCGCGCAGATCTATATTACGATACATCTTGGATATATCCGCTGTGAAAACAACTTCATGCAGTCGGAACTTTGTAATAATATCCACAATGTCCGTTTGTAGCTTTGGGCCAACGTGCACGATGTCATTTAAAGAAATTTCATTTGTAGTCTTAGCACTCGCATCAAATACGACTCGAAGTTTCGTCGTGGTGCTATCGGGTCTCAGCACGCAGTGGTGCGGAATAATATATTTTACGTCGTCGCCGGATAACTCGACAGCTTTCATATGTTTCATATCTTCATACTCTTGCATGAATGCTGCGTAATCACTCTTCAATTGTTCATTGCGGTCAAAACGTTTTTCCAGGTTGTAAAGTCTGGATAAAGATGTGTGAAACGAACTACCTAGTTCATCACAATTTTCTTTAAGCAGCATCGGTACTATGTACCTACCGACCTCGCTGCGTCGTACCAGATTCTTATACAACTGTTCGCATTTGATATTTTCAGGATTATCAATTTTTAATTTTGGCGGCTCTTCCACCTCCCAAAACTGTTTCACCACATTATCTAAGTTAAGTGTGGAAACCAATAGAGACGTTGTACATGCTGGAGGTCGACATTCAGAGTCAAGCTTCCCCGTAATTACCCAACCGAACACACTGTGTAAGGCGACCGGTAGACCCGGGCCTACATCTAGCCGTTGGCCGTCATAAATGTTATGGAAGAGTTCCGCGCCGATCAAAAGATCGATTTCAGCTGATTTATCAAAGTTTCCATCCGCTAATACCAAGTGTTTATATTTTGCTTTAACAGTCTCCGAAATTTCTACTGAAGGCATTTTGTGCGTAATTGTTTTCATGACAATTGCTTGTAGATTAAAGTCCGGTTTGTTTGAATACTGAGGTTTTATATTGAATGAGGTCACACCTTTTATTTCGTGAACAGCACTTTGGCCTAGACCGGCCACGGTTATGTTACAACGACGCAGCGGTAAGCCCAAACGCTGAGCGCAGCACGAAGTCACGAAACAATCTTGCGCTCCACTATCGATAAGAGCGCGAATATTTAAAACACCGTTGGGGCCGCGAGCCCGAACAATACAAGTACCTAGTAAGACTAGTGACTGTCCGTGTTCGAAGTGAACGCTAGTGTTAGTAGAATTAGTAGTCACAAGTGGATCAGAAGATGCTACTGGAATAGCAGGAGAGGAAGAGATAACCGGACATGCGAAGCTGACGCCTTTATCACGATGTAAGAGTGTATGATGACGCCCGTTACACTGGGTGCAACATGCTTTTGAAAAACACTTATCCGCTGTATGATTAGGCCGTAAGCAGTTAGAACACAATTTTTTAAATTGTATTACGGCTTCTCTATCGTTAACATTCTTCGCATGGAACATAGGACACTTGTAGATCGTGTGGTGAGAATATCCACAGCACGCGCAATCGACGTACTTATTATTAACCCCAGAAGTCGCGTACGCTTGAACATCAGTGTTTTGATAGTACTCGTTGTTGACATCATTATAGTTTACTGAATGCTCTTCGTAGGAATACGTCCCTAAATTAGGGTTTGATCCTAAATACGGCACTGCTTCTGAGTACGGCTCTGCATTGTAGTACGGCATGGGCACTGACTCCGAGTACGGCCCTGTATTTTCCAAATCCACGCAACGAACTGGAAACGACGCTGATCGACGATAAATATTATTATTATTGTTTCTCTGAACGTTCGGCTGACTTTTTTTATCGTAGGTAAACCCAGAGCTCGGTTCACTAGCTTCAAGTACTTTCACGTAGTTCTGTAAGAAGAACAACAAGTCCGCAAATGTAGGTAACTTCTTATCGTTTTGTATTTCAAATCGTTTACGTGTATCCGAATCTAGCTTACGGGATGATAAATAGAACAAAATAAATTCACCGAGATTTTCTATTTTTACAGATTTGAGTGCATTGACCGACTCTTGTAACAAACTTGTAAGTTGACGTAAATCATGCAAGTTACCGGACTTAAGTGTAGGTTGATTACATATTTTTTCTAAGTAATTAACCGCTAAGATTCTAACGTTTTGATAACGATCAACAAGAGCGTCAAAAACAATTTGGTAGTTGTCCGCGGTCACAGGAATTCCCTTGGCGATAGACAGCGCGGGCCCCATGAGACACGATAATAAATAATGAAACTTTTCGATGTTGCTAATGTTATTGTTCTTGTGCACCAGAGATTCAAATGTATCATAGAATGTTTGCCATTGTTCGATGTTGCCGTCAAATTTAATCAATTCAATTCTAGGCAATCGCGCTTGTGGTATCGGATTGCTTATTTCCGCGCCCAGCGACGACGCAGCCTCCCCGCGCATTATAGCGGCGGCGGCGGTGGCAGAGCCCCCGCGCAATGATGATGGAAAAACAACCTCCGCGACTTCCATGACGGCGTAGTACATGGTGTCAAACGCTTCAACTGCTTTCATATCTATAGAGGCTTTTGGATTTATCGAAAGTTTGACAGAATGTATCTCCGTAGTAATATTTAAATACTCTTGGCGTAAAGTATCTAGGCGTTTGAACCTACATTTAAACTGGCCGTGTTTCGACTTATCCGTCGATATATCACGAGATAAATCGTACAGTATTTGTATATCACGAAAAATATACTCCATCTTCGTAGTAAGAAGCTTCAGATTACTTTCGTTATCCATTATGAAATAGGTGCCTACTTAGGTAGGTATGCAATTTGTTTACAATAGAAATGTAAATGCGTCGCACCTACTTAGAAATTAAGTGTTCCGAAGATTACCGCGAGCTAAGATGACTAAATAGGTGCAGCTATATATATTATGTAGCTAGTAAGTAACTTTGCAATGCGTTTGCAACTGTGAAATACTTAGATTCGCTAAATACGATAAGAGTTCTCAGGCCTTATATTGTTCGGTCTGGCTCTGAGAAAATGATATAAAGTGGGTACCCTCTTACGAAGATCGAATATTGCACGTAATATAATATGTAGCTACATAACAATGGTTATAAATAGTTTCCAAAACTTAGTAAACATGTAAATTACATCGAAATATTGATTGCACTGTTGTTTGGACTATATTTATTAGCCGGAGTATCTTTTATGTACCTAAGATTTGAACCCAGCACACCATAGGAGCTTGGAGAATTTGGCTCGAAATGACCACTAAAATGGACGTTATTGAAATTAAAACACATTAATCAGGCTGCAGGAGTGGTAAGGAGTTAGGACTTACAGTTTTAGGTGATCTGCCGTTGCACTGCACTGCACTGTTAACAATTTTATTTTTCACACACGATAGCGGCCGGCGCGCTTGAGCAGCGTAAGTTAGAGTAGTTTTTTATTTCGTCGAAGGGGGCGCCACGCGTCTGCATGCGCGGGAGGATCCATTGATTTCATTGGGCGTGCAGCGATATAGGCGGGAATTTTGAAATGACGGGAGTAGGGAGATGCAAGCCTGAACAATATAAGAAACGAAAAATATTTTTAATTAAAAAAAATATACCTCGCACTTGGTTTGAATAGTAGGTTTATTATTTTTTTGATTAATGATACTTAACAACACATAGTATGTACATAACTGTATTACCTATCTTATTTAATTACTGTCCAGTAAAATGTCTTGTATGTGTATGTATCTTCCCTAAAATGTGCTGAGCATATTCTGCTATTTTTTAATGGAAGCCAGGTAGATGTCCTGCCTGTTGCTTCAATCCATTTTTCCTTTATATTTGGATCTTTCGGAAAACTGAGAGAAAATTTATGTTTTGGTGTGAAAATGTAGTAGAGATCATCAAAATAACTTCCACTATACAACAGTCAACTTTTTATGATTAGTCTCTAACCAAGTAACGCTTGCAATATTAATTAAAAGTTTATTTACAATATTTAGCAGGCGCGTCAAAGTATCGATTTTTATATTTCTAGAATGTTACGACCACATCACTAACTCCCGGCCGATAGCAGCGGTTTTTGTGTTAATTATACGATGTTTGCACGACCGTGGACTATGTACGACTGACGCGCCGATATTTAGAATTTTACCCAACAAGTTCTCCGGAACTCTTTGCGGTGCACGGGTTCCGCCTTCTCGGCACATCCTCTCCCTTCCTAAATCCGTGTTATTAGCAGTCCACTCTGGCCGCGTTATGGCCAAGGGTTGACTTCCACTCCACGTTAAACGTTAACGTCTCTGCGGATTGCATTACAAAAATTTAAATTTTTTAATATAATCCGCAGTGACGTGGATTACATTACAAAATGGCTTCTGACGCTTCAATAGAATTGCAACCAAATCATCACTGTCAATATTTCAGAAATACCGACAGACTGATAGTTAACAACATGACTTATCTGTGATGTGCCTTCTTTAGAAACTATTGAATAAATCGCGACATAAAAATCCTGTATGGTGTTATTCCAGGGCCTAAATATTATATTTAGGAGGGCAGATACCCACACTCTCACAATTTACACATTTTCATAACTAATACTCAATTTTGTTAATAATATATACAACATCAGTTCCGAGATGTCACGGGTTCCCACCACTGTAATAAATTATATCTGTCGACGAAATCATACACCATGGAATGAGGAGACAGCTTCATACATGCAAAAAGAGTACTTTTAATCCCAATGTACTTAATTTCTATATTAAGGGACTGAGTCACCCTCATCCGTGGGAAAGTACCCTTAATCTCGATACCCCACGCATGGTCCCCAGGTGCTGCCAATCAGGAGACAAACCAGATGGTAAGCCGTCAGTACCCATCAAGACGTCCTCTTGCTTAAGGTTGAACTGGCCGGTCACTTCTCCATACAAACGTCGTAGGGTGATCACTCCCTTATCTGAGATTTTAGGTCCAGACTTAAGCATAATACCGATTGATCTCGTCATTATCTAGGCTTGTATGATGCCAAAATTTTAAAAAGATAATTAATTTGTAAGTTATGGGCCTAGAAAACTTTATATGAAAATGTTTCGAGGCTCATAATTATCAAGTTAATTATTTTCTTAAAATTTCGGCATCATACAAGCCTAGTTAATGACGAGATCATTCGGTATTATGCTTTATTTTGGACCTAAATTCTCAAACGAGGGAGTGATCACCCTACGACGTTTGTATGGAGAACGGGCCGGCCAGTTCACCCTTAAGAGCAAGAGGACGACTGACGCAGTGTCAGATATTCTACCTCCAAGCAGCAGTGTGCAAACACATGGAATAGAGTGTCGAGTGCAGTGTCATACACAATGGTGAAACTGTATCTGTAATAGCTTTAAGCAGTGATGGCTCAGTGGCATTGGCTATTGGTCTTAGGTCCATGGATCCCGCCGCGGGCTTGAGCTTCAACTAACCGCATGGTGGAAGGGCATTTTGCAAATACCCGTCTGGCTACCGACCACCCTCAATTAGAAAATCTGTCGCCAAGCACCTAACGGTGTGTTCCGGCAGCAGTCCTTGAGAGCCAGTGAAATTACAGGCATATGAGACTTTACAACTATGTCTCAAGGTGGCGAAGTGCAATTCGTGACTTGTAACGAAATGCATCTATTATAGGCAGAGGTTAGTCCGCTTAACATCAAGTAGGCCTCGAGCTTGTACCGTCACAATAACATGAAAAAAAGATAGGAGATATTTCGACACGGTACGCCCACAATGGGATGATCGGAAGTTATCGAAAATAAATAAACGGTTTGATTCACAGGTCCTATCCATTCTAGTGATAACAAACGCGCTACAACCGATCAACAACGTCGAACTAGCCAGTGACAAAATAAGGGAAATCATAAGTAATTACATCTCGAACATTCCCGACATAGGAGAAAAATATGTCGTAGACGAGAGACTATCGAAAGCAATATCTCATTACTTCAAAGGGAAAATAAGTTCTTTTCCATTGTATAAAATCAGCTTGAAAATCGAT
The DNA here is from genome assembly GCA_963890685.1 of Plagodis pulveraria. Lineage (NCBI taxonomy): Eukaryota > Metazoa > Arthropoda > Insecta > Lepidoptera > Geometridae > Plagodis > Plagodis pulveraria. The sequence continues at coordinate 20,476,843 of OY982950.1, read as the reverse complement.
CGGAACCCTGTGAAGATACCGTGGACTTTAGGAGAGCCCTACAAAGAGAGGAAAAGCAAGCCGAACTTACGATCGCAAGATGAAACAATTCAAAAGAGTTATAAGTACGAAAGACTAAGTGAAAATAATACAGAAAATTTTACTATAAAAGTAGATAACGATGATACGAAGGTGACTGAGAAACTAGACGAAAGTAAAGACTCGGATACAACCTTTCCACCCGTTACCACAACCACAGCTCCCACAATAAATACAACGTTATAACTTCTTTGTCTTTTATTGTATTTTAAATAAAATTAATATACACCATTGAAAATTCATTCATATTACTTTTAACATTTACAGACGCCTGCTTTAAGGTCCCTATTACACTAGTATACAGGAATACTATAACATAGTTTATTCTGTGTGTAAAAGTACTTTTTGTAAAGCTGGAAACTGTGAAGATGTGTTGGAGAGACAAATCCTGTAAATTTTCGTGCTTTCAGTAGTGACAAAAAAGTTTGGTACAGACATCTTTAACTATATGATCATAAATTTTTGATAGTTAATTACCGGCCTAAGATATAACATTACATCACATAATTTTTAAAAGTATGCCACAGTATTAAATTTTGTAATAATTTACCTAAAAAAATGCATAAAATAAAATTATTCGTAAACCACTGATAATTTGGTGTAAGAAAATTTTTATGACATTTTATACATGGACTCGAAATAAATGGAACGAATATAGGTAAATCTTTACACGCGACTGTAACTACCTATGAAGAACAAAAAGATATGGTAACTGTACACAGACGTTTTTTTTTGTTTATAGCTGATAGGCTAGCCTTTGACCACTATCATACCTGATGGTAAGTGATGTGTTCTCAAGGCCAGCTGCCGAAACACACCGTTAGATGCCTGGCGACGGATTTTCAACTGGAGGGTGCTAGCCAGGCGGGCATTCGCAAAATGCCCAACCACCATGCAAAACTTTGCTAAATTTACATTATAATGGTGATTAATATTACACTTGAAAGGGTTGCATGGGACGGAAAAACTATCGTCAGTGACGACTCCGTGTATTGTGCACAATACACCCCAAGCGTTGCACAATACACCCCAAACGTTGCACAATACACCCCAAGCGGGACGTCAGTGCAGGACATATCGCCCCCAAATAGAATAAGTATAAGAATAAGAAAGACGACTCCGTTCCGTCCACGTTCTAAACCGTTATGTATGCAGAGGCCACAGATATCAGAGAGATATGCTATCACCTCAATTATTCTCAAGAAATTTCCGTTTTCACGAGTCGCCTCTATTTTCTCAACTTATTTGCTCACACCAATGTAAAAAAAAAGTTTGTTTTGATAGTTATTTTTTTACAGATTTCCGTTGAACAAATAGGCATTTTATGTTTTAAAGTTTGTTGTCATAGTCCTTTTTTGCAGATATCCGTGGAACAATTTATTAGGCATTTTATAAAAGTATCTAAAGCACGTAGTGCACTCAGTATCTAATATGCAACTAACCAGCCCATCTCCCACGCTCGTATATACGGTCAGATTGACCGCATACTGGCGACGTGTCACGCTCCCATACCTTATCACACAGAATATAGAGAAAAAAATGTTAAGGTGAAAAATATACGGCATTTTTTGAGACGTTAAGACGTTTTAAGTCATATGAAATAATAAAAAGAAACGAATACATTTATATACTTGTTTACAAATAATTAAATATCCAATAAGGTTTTTACAAAACAAAAAAACAAGCTTGAGTCATATGAACTTTTTTATTTATGTGCGTGAGTTTTCACCTAAGTCTTACAATAAGAATAATTAATATCGGAATTAAACATCGTGCTTCCTGTACTTATCCAAAAGGTCAGTCCAATATTTTTTATCTTACAAAATAAAAAATAAAACCACATTATTATTGTATACAACAAGTTTGATTTAGATTTAAGAGGCCTTTTACATTATGCAGCCCTCTCACTCGCACTTTTAAAGATAATTTCAAATAGCAACAATATGGTTTATGTTTTTTTAAATGTGGTCAATCATTATTTCGCTGCATGCAACTATAGATGTTCTCTACTAATTTTCATATTGATATCTGTAATTGGGGATCCAAAACGCGTAATTTAGTTATTTTAAATTTTGGGCCTCTAATTCTGATTGGACTCAACATGTAACAAAGTAAAAATATGTTGAGAACATTTATAGTTGCATGCAGCGAAATAATGATTGACCACATTTTAAAAAATATAAACCATATTGTTGCTATTTGAAATTATCTTTAAAAGTGCGAGTGACAGGGCTGCATAATGTAAAAGGCCTCTTAATGGTCAGTCCGCTGCCTGATTCGTTGAAATCCGAAACTGCTAGTATACTCGCTTCCAGTTGGCAGAAAGGGCAAAAATTTTACCGAGCCCTGTTTTGAGTCTATGTTAGTAGTATGCTACTCATTTGGCGTATTATGTACCTTATATCAACTATTACGTCATTAAATTTCAAGGATATTAAAGTCGAAAACTGTACGACTACAATACCACGGAGTTTAATAAAATTACATAACTAAGTAACATGGCATTTTATATAGCACGCTGTTCATTATAATTTTTATACTAATAATTGTATGGTATGAACATTCATGAGTTAGGAACCGATGTGAAAAATTATCGCTGGATAAAATGGAAGGTTTGTCCATCGCCATATCTTTGATAAGGCGACGTGCAACCAAAGGTTTTGGTGTGCCATTTTTCTACCAAGTGTAAAAATGACTACCTATACCAACTAAGTAATCTACCTACTATAAGTACAATATACACACCAATTTATAACAATATAATCTTTATTACATAAGACATAGTGGTGAGCACCTTAGAAGTTCACTTGAGGTCGATAATGCTTTTGGAACTTGTTGGCTCTGAGGGAGAGCTTCATCTGCCATTTTGCTTGGACGCGCTTCATGAAGTGGATGTCACGTGCATTTCTGTAAAAAATATAATATTTGTAAGTATATATATATTGGTGTCGATTCTATATAAATTCTCTAAATTAAAAATTTCAAATTTATAGTAGTTCTTATGGTGTATTCCCGATATCCCCATTGACCATATCGCCAGAAATAGGGACAGCGGGAATTGGATAAAAAGAAATGCGGGAATAGACCAAAATTGAAAAATAATGCCCTCTCCCAATCGCTATTGTAGTTATCATTGGGACATCGGGAATTTAATATTGTCCCCATCGGTCATCTCACCGTCCAAGGGGACTAACATAAATAGTTAAACTGTTATCATTGTTGCGATAAATTAATTATTTCATTGTCTCACATACCTAAAATACTTGCGTATTCTTAATAATAATTAGGGTGTTCATTTACGAACTATTTAACTGTTTTTAATTACAGGTTTTATTAACTGTTTTAAAAATAATTTTACCATATTATTCAGAAGTATGTAAAAAGTTTCGTTGCGCGGTCACACAATTAATAACTCATGACCTTCAACGCGGTTTTATTATAGCTGATAGGCTATCCTTTGACCACTATCTCACCGATGGTAAGTGATGATGTGGTCGAAGATGTTGTTCAGGATAACCTAGAATTACTGGCTCTAAAGGACAGCTGCCGGAACACACTGTTAGGTGTTTGGCGACTGATTTTCTACTTGAGGGTGGTAGCTAGCCAGACGGGCATTCGCAAAATGCCTTACCACCATGCTGTAACGACTGCCACCATAAGACAACAACTGGGACCGACGGCCTAACGTGTCCTCCGAAGCACGTAAGCGCTCAGTAGTAATGTCACTAACGGTCACCCATCCAACTCCTGACCGCGGCGGACGTTGCTTAACTTAGCTGATCGATTAGGAACGCCTAAGCAAACTTCGCTACGAGCGCGTCAAAATTGTAATTGGCCATTTCACCGCTATAAAACAATAGTGTTGATTGCATTGTCCTAATTTTCTTAGCCCTCATTGGTTCATTCCTAGTTTCAACCCCATTCCAGAAAAACTATTCAACTCTTAATTGCCAGGTGGGGTGAATTGTGTTCAAATTCAAATTCGTATAACGCTTTTGAATGACAGTCTTTAAAGTTGACTTTTGTATTCAATTTTGGGTAGGCTTTACGCAAATTTAGCTAGGTACTCTTTAAACTGGTGCAAAATTACCTACAATTAAATATTACAAAAAAAACAATAAAATAATACTATAATACAGAAAAATGCCCTCACATCTACGAATATATATGTAAAGAAGAGTAACTCTGATACAGTCACGTCTGATCTGATACAGTACATCATATATTCGGCCTCATCAAGTTCTCAAATTAACAAAACACGCACAATCCTCCAAATTGATTTGGCGCTTATTAATGATCGCTTGCGATTTGTCACGCCGAGGAAATGTAGTTGCAACGCACGGTACACTTTTTAAAACTCGCTCGCCGCGGTAATGTTTGTGGTCTTCTGTTTTTGAGATTTACTTTACATATTTATTCGTCTCACACCGAATATTTACAGTTCTTTGTAACATAAGCTCAATATTCTTTGATGTATACAAGGGACAAGTGAACTTCCGTGTTGGAAGGGCAAGATCTAGGCGAAAGTTCCGAAATCAGATTGATGACGTATTGAAAAAAAGGCCAAATGAAATGATATTTATTTGCCAGAAACACGGTTACATATATAATAAAGATCTTATAAAATTAGGCAGCTTAGCGTGCTTCATCACAATACGACATGCAAATATTATGTAAAACATAAAAAATATACTATTAAATTAATGCAAAATTATAATAAAAATGTTTTTATAATTATAAATCACAGTATCCTAGTTATCATCCACACACAATATTACAAAACAAAACAACGGAAAATAATTCATTATCATTAAAGCACAATGAATTAAAATTAAATATTTATCAGGAGTACCCTAAGCCGACCGTTATGTATGAAGAAAGGATTGATGAGTGTAGACGAAGCGAAAGAGATATGTATGGATCGTAGTAAGTGGAAATCATTTGTCGCCTGCCCCGGCTGGAAAGTGGCGTGATTTTTATGTATGTATGTATTCGTCGAGCGCCGAATACAGATCATCAATGTCGCTTGACAATCCTTTATAATCTATAAAAATAATGTAATAGATACGTACTTAGCCGCTACAGCCTGCTCCTTAGGCGCCCAGCCAAGGGCCTTGTACACGCCGAGAAGCCTGTGCAGTTTACGATCAGACTTCTTCACGAGCGCTTGACTACTATGCGTTACATTCTGCTTGTAGTATCTGGAAACATTGTATTTACAAATAATTATCATCTTTGAAACATATATCGAATAAAAGTATCATGGTACTTATGCTTAAACACGTAAATCAAATTCTCGCGATCGTACTTTAGTTCTACGCTAATGCACAGTGAGAAACACTTAACGCTGCCTTTCCACTAAAGTTGTGCGAGCAAGTGAGCGGTGAGTGAGAAAAATAAAAGCAGCGATGTGCGAGTGACGATGGTAAACCAAGGTTTCCGTACCAACACATAATTAAAAAAAAAGTTGTTATATTTTCATACAGTATATATTAATAATAAACATTTTTCTTTCACAAAAACAATAAAACAACATACACCATACTTCACATATTAAAATATAAAAAAGAAATAAACAGTAAATGCATGTAAAAATTTGTATGTGTCTAATTAACGTATTGTGTTGAATCCTTGGAAGAGTCTAGCTATCGCAAACACAGGGAATGCTACTGCGATAGCTAGAGAACAATCTAATAAATTTATGTTTTTTCATTAATACTTATATTATAATGTAACTAGTATGTATGTTATAATGAATATCTTACTAAGTTCCTATGTATATTAATGTTATAGTCTTTGATGTAAAAATAAACATTATTATTATTAGTGCGGGATCCTTAACGGTAGTCCGATTCGCACTTGACCGGTTTTTATTACTAGTTGTTTTAGATTAGAAGTTATACCATAATCACACCAAATTGACACTTGTATGTATTACTATTTTAACGATAGAGCAAAATCAAACCTAGCCGAGTGCTAGTCGGGCCTCGCTCTATAAGGCTGATATTCAGAGATAGTTGGTAGAGTTTACTCAGATCTGTCTTCCCAGAGTTTGAAATCCAGATTCGGCGAGCTGACTCCTTCTTGTTCTATTCAGTTCAGAGTTGAGAACGTATGAATGCGTGCCTACTTTGTCAAATTCGAGTTAATGGAGATCGATGACATTAAAAAGAGACAACAGCAGCAGTCAATTGTTAATTAACATAACATAACAAATTAAAAAGGTCTGGAATAATATGAAAACACGAGCCAGAGATATTAGCAACAAAAGAAACATAGTCATAGATTAAATTACTAAACTATAATCCGCAACCTCTTATTGCAGCTGTAACGCATTCAAGCATGGCTGGAGTAGCCGATTTGCTGACTCAGCCCATCTGGTAACACACTGCTCCATTCAGCCAAACTCTGAATATAGAACTGTTTTGAGTTTGATTCTAGCAAGATTCATATTCTGACAAAGAGGTTTGAGTCTAAACTCGAAATTGTCTCTGAATTTCAGGGTTCGACAATTCAAATATCCGTAAAAGAAAAAAAACATTTTTGTTTTTGATTACAGTTCAGAACTAAACTATAAATTGGCGTTTTAGTATTTGTTGGTTAAATAGAGGATTATGGGACTTACAAATATTACACGGAAATTTCAGATTCCTAAGTAAACTAGTTTTTAAGATAGACCCCGATTTATGAAATTGCCGTTTTATTGTAATAGGTACTTCGAATTGACATAGAACCTTCATGGTTTGAGACTTTTGAGTGAAAGTTTTTTCACGTGGCACCTAAGAGCTTCTTCTTTTAAAATATTTATACGAATTCCGATGCAGAACTAATGTTGCAGCAGTGTTGCCAGACATGCGATAATTATCCTAGATCCACGATATGTTTGAGTATCATGCGATGAAAAATAATAAATATGTATCGCACGATAGTTTATGAAACGTCTACGATATTTTTTTCAAATACACGATATTTTTGTAATGAATTCAGATCTCTGTAACGAAACGCAACTTTTTGTAAAATTTTTCTATAATCTATGGCATTCCAGACTCCAGTAGAATGTGGAATGACATACGATTTTTTTCCAAAATACTTAAATTTAGTTATAAAAAAGCCGACACCGTCTTAAAACAACTACTGTTAATGACATAATTTTTACTGCTGAATTGATTTTATACCAAACCGAGCATGATTGAGTGTATGTAATATCTCAGGAATTTACAGATCTGAGAAAACCAGAGCCCATCAAAGCCTTCATGCGTCATCCGCAGAAATTCAATCATTGAGGTCTGATTCTGAGGAAGAAATTTCTTTTAGATTAAAATTATAATCAGATACATATCCAAGAAAAAAAGATTATTTCATTTTAGTTTATTGAAGAACGGAAAGAACCTTTGTGTAGTTTTCAGAAAATTACTCTTAGATGGGCGCCCAAAGTTGAAATTGCTTAATATGATAATTGATAAGTAATAGACCCTATCTAGATTTAGGATCGACTTAAAAAAAAATAACGATATATGTTAAAGTTCCACACCCTATATTTTAGCCGTATAATATCTTTATAGACTAGGTTGCGAAACGTTTATAGTAAATTTGGACTTGCGATAAAACACGATAATTTTGCATTAAATCTCGGATAATTTTTAACTCACGGATCTGGCAACACTGCGTTGCCGTATCAATATTGCGTTTGGAGAGGAGACTGCTAATGAACGTGCGATTTTGGTTTAAACGCTTTCGTGATGGAATTATTTGAAGAACGAATCACGTGGGTGGACGCCCACAGAGGTGAATAACAATGAATTGAAAGAGATGATGGGAGCCGATCCGAGCCAAACTATTAGAATTAGCGGCATGGTTTAACGTTACCTTACCAATCATATCTCTCACTTGACTCATTTGCGTCAAATCAATAAATTAAAAAAATACGAAAAATGGGTGCCTCATGATTTGACTGATTTGCAGAAAGAAACGCGTGTTGAAACTTGTAATATTGAATAGATACATAAATGAAGCAATATTGGATCGAATTGTGATATGTGATGAAAAGTGGATTATTTACGATAATCGTAAGCGAAAAATGCAAAGGCTGACCCCAGGTCAAACGCCGCAACAGTGCCCTAAAGCAAAGCTTACCAAGAAAAAGGTAATGGTAACTGGTTGGTGGTCTCAGCATGGTGTTATTCACTATAGCTTTCTCCGATCTGGTCAAGCAATAACGGCAGATGTCTACTGTGGCGAACTCCGAACAATGATAGCAAAACTAGCAGTGAAACAGCCCCAACTCATGAATTGATCTTCACCATCAATTGCTCCATGATAACGCGAGACCTTATACAGAGCGAGAAACCGTTTTAAATCTACAGGAACTGCAATTAGAAACCATTCGTCACCCTCCGTATTCGCCAGACCTTCTCCAATGGACAACCATTTATTCGTGATTTGGACAATTTTCTACGTGATAAAAAGTTTTCATCCCAGGAGGCAGTACAAAATGCTTTCACAGTTTGTCGAATCTAGATCACCAGAGTTCTATCGCAAAGGCATAAATTACCTTCCTATTAGATGGCAGCTATGTTTAGATAATAATGGTAATTATTTTTATAAAATGAATACGTAAAATTACATTCAAACTAATTTCAAATTTTCAGTACAAATCGGCAATTTCATACTTTAACCCCTAATATAAACTCTACTTAACGAGCTGTTGACGATGGAGTGCGGATACGGGGGGTATTAACAACGCATACCAGAGTGCAAAGTTTCTTTGGCTATCTTCTCTTGTGTTAGAGCCCTCCAGAAAAATTACTTGTTTATAATTTGTTGATAATATATAAGAGTTCTGTTTTGAAACTTAAATACGTTGAAAACAATATCTAGAAGCAGGATTTTTACGCACCGCTCGTTTTTCAATTGCGAGGCCCCTAACAGTTTATAATCCATCGTTATTACACGTTAACACTTGAATAAACATACGATTTGGATATAGCATTAACAAAGATATTATGACAATCAATTTTCCAACCGAAACTCCTATAGATAAATTCCAAACTCACTTCATAAGAGACCGATGTCCAACAGTTATTCCTGAAGGAAGCACCAACTGAAAGTCATCGCCATCCAGCGCCGCGGGGCCTTCAACCTCTTCATCGACGTCCATGTTTTCACCGTCTTCTTTCGCTTCTGGATATGATGAACTAGAATGTGTTAAATAAAATAATTTAATGAAGTACTGAGTACCTATGTATTTTTATTATGCAATGCATTTGAAAGTATTTAATTGCTGTGGTCCCTAGATTCATACTCGCGAAAAAAATGTATTTCGTCAATAAGTCATTATTAACGCCCATGTCAAAAGACCCTTTGTCTCTCTGTTAGTGTGAGTGTGTATTCGTCGTGTGTATCGCCGCATGTTTTATTCGAAAGCTGGCTTAAATTCGATGGTTCAGCCATGTTTGCCTAAAATCTGATCAGTCTTTTCCAAGATATTCAGGTCTAAGCGTAGCTCCCGCACTGAAATCCGGTGGATGTAGATTTGAACAACGTTGTACCTAGTTTAGGAAGAATGCGATCGGTCAATCAGATCGGAATTTTGTGCTTCGCTATAAACCTAAAGTGGCCAATTTAATTATAGTCACCGTAATCACAACCAGATGCATAAGCTATTTTTTATACCGTGTTTGTCGACGGCTTTATGCCTTTGCAGTTGTTACCGACATCGCCAAATTTCGACACTAGTTATTTTTCATTTCACATTACATTTTAGAAATAACATATAACAGAGTTAAATTGTATTTGATATGGAACCATATTGTGACTAAAAAAGATTATTATGACTTGAAATGAATTTATATGCCTATGGCCACCGTAAAAAATCCTCCAACCCGACTGAAACTTGGCTAGGCTAAATTGAATAAACTACCATATTAGTATGTCTTTCTTTACTCTGGTATCTCAATTATTTTTATTTTATATGTCAAATTCAATAGATAATTTTATTTGATTCATTGTTAGAAATCAAACAGATGAGCCCTACTACTTACTTCTAAAAAAATCGTGATAAATCAATTTAGGTATTTTAAGCTTAAAATATAACTAATTTTAATTACAGTTTCCCCAGAACATATCATAATACATTTTAACCGGCAGCAATGTAATTAAAGTCATTGCATGTCTGAAGTTAGCTCCGCGGATCTGCTAAAACAAACCTAATTGCTTTGAGATTATTAATAAAAACAAATCGTTTGTTTTGATCGCATAAAATTACATTAACTAAGTTTTCTACTCCATTGACCTAAGATTGAAGTAGAAACTAAAGCCAATTTGCAAACATTGTTTTTTTAAATAAAAGACTGGTAAAGGGCCGAATACTGCGGTAGTGTAATGTAGTAATCTGACAACACAGACTTTTGCTGAAGAGGCCTACCACCTTGTTGTTCCTTATTTGCAGGTTTATAAGATCTATTATCTGGTTGCATTTGAAGCTACGGCAGCCCGACCGGCAGTCGACCACCAGTTTAGCTCAAGGTGTATCTGTTTCTCAAATACCCAAAAGGCTTGTTTTCTTTGTTTTTTTATCCACCTGTTTACCCTCGATAACTGAAGATATGGTTGAACAGGTTAGCAATATGAACTGGCTTCCAAAACTGCTGCTGGCACACACCTTTTCCATTTTTATGTGTAGAGGAGGATGGATAACTGGAGTACGAGCACGTGTTTCCAGCGGAAACATAATTCAAGTAAATCCTAAGCAGACAGAATCGCACAGGAAAGCTACTAAGTTCAACAAATTCTTCGAAATACACCAATATTTTATGCATATCTTATTTAATGTCCCGTTAGAGAAATTACCGTATCAAAATGTTCTGAAATCAATTTACTAACAGGTCATAACATAAGTCGGCATATTTACCTGTAGTCATAAAAATCGGCATATTCAGCTAATGCTAGCCCCTCATGCAGAATTTTGCAGTGCCCCTTGTCAACCATGTGGCCTCTCGCTGCTTCCATAGAATAGAATGTGCGCCCTGCCTCATTGCACCACAGGCACATGTAACCTTGTGATATCTGGACAGTAACATTTTGGTTATACAGTAGAGGTTCGCCCGGACCCCCGCTCTTTCAGTGATCGTAATTCAGACGGGCGATGCGGGCGGCAGGTGTGTACGCGGGGAAAGTCAGGAAGGGATTGAGATATTTCACATCGCACGTGCCTGAACGAACCCCATAGATTTAAAATATAGTTACTCACTTCCTATCTTTTATCATATTTTTTATACATATTATGAATGACCTATATGGCCAAATAGCATGTATCTAGTGCTAAATATCTTGAAATTAAAAAGTAAATATAATAATTTTCTTTGTATAGTACCACCAACTTAACTGTGCAGTTTTCGAGGGCGCTACTGGTCAAGGAAATCAACTACGAATTGTCACAATTTGAAGGAATGTTGTAGTTCTTTTTTCTGCCACCTGAACAGATTAGTTGGTGGGTCTGTAACTAAATCAGCTGATCAGAAATATGGGCGCCATCTTGTTACTTAAAATTTAAACAAGGGTGGGACGGTGTTTAAATTGACAGCTGATTTAAGCAGTACTTAGGTACTGGATAAAGTTATGTAGCGTTTATGAGTAAGAAATTTTGCTAATCAGCGGCTAAGTAATGTTTAAAATTTAAGTAGCGTTTATAAGTAAGGCTGATAGACTTTAATAATTAAGAGCGATACATAATTTAGACTAAACTTGGCAATTTATTCTATCGAGAAACTGTTAGGGAAAATTGATTTCAATTATACTTGTCCTTAGAGAATATGATCAAGATTAACATATAATATACTTACTGCTACAAACTAATTATATAGAACTTTTCAGCTCCTTAAAGTAACATAAAGTACATAAAATAAAGTAATACAGTGCAGTAATCTTTCATTTATTAATTATGTACTTTAATATATTTTCAACAACCTTGTTTACAACAGGCCTTTTATTGCACCAATTTTAGTGGCTTAGTATAGTTTATTATGCATGCATGCTTTTTTTCTACTTTCCCACACTTGTGTTTTAAATAGATAATAAAACAAACAACTTTACTAGTCACAAGGAGATTGTTGTTTGTTTCGATCGATTGTTCTTTTAAAAACATTACAAAGAGTTTTTTATCTACTGAGGTAAAGCTTTAGACTATTTAAACATTAATATCCATATTTCAGCAATTATTATTGCTATCAAAATTAAATTGAAGCAGTGATGGCTCAATGGCATTGGCTATGGCCTGCCGCGCAGCAGGTCCATGATTCGAATACCGCCGCGGGCTTGAGCTTCAGCGCATGGTGGGAGGGCATTTTGCAAATGCCCGTCTGGCTAGCGACTACCCTCAAGTAGAAAATCTGTCGCCAAGCACCTAACGATGTGTTCCGGTAGCAGTCCTTGAGAGCCAGTGAAATTACAGTCACATTAGTCTTAAGAACTGTGTCTCAAGGTGACGGGCGCAGGTCAATTCGTGACTAGTGACGAAATGCATCTATTATAGGCAGAGGTTAGTCCGCTTAACTTCAGATGGGCCTCGAGCTTGTTCCGTCACAATAACATCGAATAAAATCATATTGCGATTCATACCTAGTTTAATTAAAATTAAGGCTGTTCACTGTTTTCATCAGCTCCATCTGTACAAGAGCGCCATTTATAAATTAATATTTTACGAAATTCTCGTATAAATTGTTCCTTGCAAGTATGTTGAAACACTTCGTATGATACTTGTGAGCATGTTGGTAATTACACTCTCGGCTTTATTACAGCAAATTAAAACAATGCAATCCAGTCTCGTGCATAATGACCAACATGAGCATAACAGCCAAGCGTTATGAAGCGCTCGTAGCGAAGTTTACTTAGCCGTTCTTAACCGATCAGCAAAGTTAAGCAACGTCCGCCGCGCCCAGGAGTTTGACCAGGGCCAGGAGCCGCGTTCGGATGGGTGACCGCTATTGACATTACTACTGGGCACCATCTCCCGCCTTTTATGAAACCGTCATAAAAAAGGAGCATTTTGTTTCATGCTTAAAATAATCATTCGTAGTCACAATCTATCACCGACCCACAACCGCATAAAGCAATATTAGTTTGATCCTACTTAAAGAACGAATGAAATATGTATCACGGATATATACAAGATATTTATAATATACCGTTATCCCGCTCGCACTGTTCCGAACTACGATGATGCGGAACGGATTTACCATAGTTTTACGACATTTTATTGTATGCTGCTCAACAGCTGTCTGTAAATTTTTTAGTTTCACTCATCAAACAATTTTGCTGCATTTATTTTAAAGAATAATAGAATTAAAAACATTGCACGTAATTTATACATCAATTTAACCCATTTTTATCGTAAAATACCCAAAATCAAGTATAAATCCGCTGCTAGAAAGTAACTTTTATAAGATAGATAAACATGACGGATTTGTCGCTGGAACAGTAATAGTTCGTACGTCAGAGTTCGCGAAAAGAGTGATTAATTTCTTGTGACGTCATCAAAACGACGAGCGATTCTATTACTGTTTGTAAGATTGCCTAATTCACGTGGAGGTATAAAGTTTAGCAATAAGATTAAATTATTATTACTATAAGAGGTCAGAGTTGGCCCCCTGAGCGCTTCAGAGGGCACGTTAAGCCGTCGGTCCCGGTTGTTGTCTTAGGATGGCAGTTGTTATAGCATGGTGGTAGGGTATTTTGCGAATGCCCGCCTGTCTAGCTACCACCCTCAAGTAGAAAATCTGTCGCCAAACACCTATAGTACCACCAACTTAACTGTGCAGTTTTCGAGGGCGCTACTGGTCATGGAAATCAACTACAGACTGTCACAATTTGAGGGAAAGTTTTAGTTCTTTTTTCTGCCACCTGAACAGTTAAGTTGGTGGGTCTGTAACGGTGTGTTCCGGCAGCTGTCTGCCTTGAGAGCCAGTAATTCTAGATCAGCCTGTACAACACCTGCGATCACATCATCACTTACCATCAGGTGAGGTAGTGGTCAAAGGCTAAACTATCAGGCATTAAAAAAAAGCATACTATTATCACCATTACATTTTTCCAGTGAATAATCCAGAAACCTTTGTAAACCTGAATTTTTTGCCTGTCCAGATAAGCAAGGCTATTTATCAACTTCAAGCTTCAGGTGAGTTGGTGGTAAAGACAGGCCTATTCGAAATAAAACTAAATTTCTCATTTACTAAGTTTTATCAAAATATTCAAAAGAGGTTCAGATGTTAAATCATGTGTGAACATAATATAGACAGAACATATTATGATGTTATATACAGTCTTTTTATATTCATTTCTGTCTTAATCTGTTAAAAATAAATAATAGATTGTGAAAAAGAAAACTGAGTTTGTTTTAAGTTTACACTTATTTAGGCAATCACATTTGTAGATGGGCAAATGGACATGCTATCACTGATATGGATGTTATTGCCATCGGTCAAGAAACAAATTACTTAGCATTCTATGGATTCAGTAGGATTTACTGGCCCCTCTATAATGTCATCAATGCTCCCCTCTATCACTCAAGCTTCCTCCCCTGCCTGACCAAATCTGGTGAGATCCTACTAATGCCGCTTTCAAATCTAGTTGTAGGATGGAAGTTACGGTGGTTCTTGAAAGGCCAAGGTCTTTTAGTAGGTTATCAAGGGATTTGGCTGGTATACTCCTTGCTCCGACTTTTACAGTATATAAATTATTTACATAATGGTTTTTGGTTAATTCATTTATTAAGAAGATAGAATATCTTACTCGGGAATATGTGTTTGGATTTAGTATAGTTTGGCATGAGTTTGATATAAGTTATATACTAAAGTTCTACTTAATATTATTTTACATATTTAAGAACTAGGGAGCAATAGTTTTCCCTCCCTCCCCTTTCTTTCTTTCCTATTTTCGTGCCAAACAATTCAAAATGCTCCCTATTTTACACATATTATATAGCCTGGAAATAGCTAATATATTGCTTACCTTTTCTCCCAAATACAACAGCAATCCTTTCATGTCAATGCAATATTCTACATCAGGAATAAAGAATGAATGTGCCTCAGACATGTGTTTGAGGTTTTTAACCATGTTCTTGCTGTGGTGACTGCAGAAAAGACAATCTTTGGGCTTGATGAGGGAATCACTACCTTTGATACGACACTCCTCCCACTCATCCGAGTCCAGCTGTGAAGGAAATTAGAGCAAGTTATATTTAGTTAGTAACAAATTACTTAGATTCCATATATTCTCCATATGGGAGCTGGGTCTTACATGTTACTGTGGAAGGAACATGTGTGCCAATGCCTAGTACCTACTTGCAAGATAGTCCTCTCATGCTCTGTACCTTAAGTACAGACTACAACAAAACTATACCTACTGTCTACAGCTGCAATATTCATGCTATTCAGTGTTTGAATGCTTAATTCAATTAGTCCTGTGAAAAAAGTATGGATGTAAACTTTGTGTCAGAAAAATTTTCAAAATTTCATATTATCCCATGTACTGTGTATGACTAATGACTGTTAATCATTCATTATAAGTGTTGGTAATTTTCAAATTTTTCTTAGGAGGCCTTAGGATAACTAAATGTATGATATTTTAATACCTAAGCATGGGCAGATTACATTCTTAATTAGTATTTATTGCTCCATTTACTTTTTATGTTATTGAGTAGCAGAGGTTGAAATAGACGGGGCATATCAGCAAAATTTATTTATAACCTACTTAGTTCTACCACATAATAAAAAGGACCAGAAGGATCACTCCACAAAGCTATTCCAATAAATTAGCAACTCTAGCTACGAAGCAATAAAATGCCCATCAGCTCGCAAAGCACGGAGCACCTAATATTTATATTCACCTACAAGGTTTTTTTGTCCTTCTATCGAGTAGCCACTTCGAGTAGCTCTGATCTCTTCTGACACAGCACGTAACATACAATAATCCTGTCCGGACAGATACGCTGATGTATCTGTAGCTTTGTACCTTAAGTGCAGAGTGAGCCAAGCCTGGTTCTACCTAGTTCCATCAAGACCATGTACCCAAAGCGGCTCAGGCAAGGGAAGAGGCTCAGTGAGTCAAGACAAGCATTGATGATTAACAAAAATGCCTTAATCCTACTCTTAGATTTGTCCCAGGCATTGCAATGGCTGGCACAGGCACCGTGTATCCATGGAATGCTAAATATTTCGTCATTCTAACCACATTAGACAATGTAAAACATTACTTTTTGAAGAAAAGCATTACAAGATAATCACAACAGAACTAATTTCACAGATTTATATCACAACTATTACAGTAGGTGTTATTACTCTCTCTTCCCAGTAAATTTGTCAGTCCCTAAAAGATTATAATTTTTTGTTGTTACCATGCATTTATTCTAAATTGATTATTATTTATCTTGCTTTGTTAGCCAATTCCCAGATATTTTTTTCTGGATATTGTCAAATATTGCTCAAACCTTACATAATATTTACATTATTGCTCGACAAAATTACTCAGTAACAAGGGGTTTTCGTGTGTTATCAAAATAATTATAGTAATATTTGATAACAGTTACATTAAGGTTATAAATACAACATGTGTTAAAATAAAATTATCAAATATGAATATGTCAAGCATTTCTAAGGCAATTACAGACATTTTGAGCGAAAAACTAAGTACATTAGGGCATACCTCCTCAATTTCAGAATCTGTCTCAATATCTTCATCGTCCGAATTATTTTCAGGGTTGAGAACAACAAACTTTTTTGGTTCTGTGCCACCAGTTTCAACTCTCACAAAACTGTCATTATCAGAGTTACCACTGTGTTCTTCCTCTACATAATTCTCTTCAGCCAGCTTATGCCTCTTGCTATTGAGATGGTTATTAAAAGCATTCTTTGTGTTGAACAACTTTGAGCAATACTTGCAATATTGCGATTCATCGCGAGTCGCGACCTGGCTCTGCTCCCTGTGCTCTTTAGCTCGAAGCTCGAATTCCTCAAGGGTCACGGGTGGAATTCCAGCCACTTTCCTCTTCAAGTTGTACCTGTGCCAATCGAGTTTATAATGTTCTCGCTGCAACTCAGCTGTTTTAAACATTACTTGGCAGGTAATACATGTATATGTATCAGGCATTGTGGATATAATTCAGAGTTTATGTAGACTGCTAAAACCAACAATTTTTATATAAACTTAATTGCAAGTGATGATAACAACTTAACAATGAGGATTGATTGAGTGACCAAATAATAGCTACTGGCTACTGCGAAAAAGGCCGCAGCTATGTCGCAGTAGCTATTTCGGCCGCAGCTATTTCCCCGCAGTAATTTTAGCACAGACTAAATATACCTGTTCGTTCTTCAGTGTAATGTTACCATTACTAAGATTTTCAAGTAACTCAGTATTGGCCATACAACTGACTTGTAACCGTGAATGGGATGCTTTGCCAAGCGATTTATTATCTGTGTGATACGTCTGTCTATGATTAGGTTTGTTTACAATATTGTATTTTATGAAGTTCTGAAGTTCTCTAAAAGCTAATTTAGATTGATTGTTATAAAAATCGTCCGTCAAGTCCTATCCCATATCAAATGTAAGTAAGTCGAGTATAATACAACAAAACGTCGTAATGAAAACCTGTAACTGTTGCATGGTAGGAATCACTGCAAATACTAACAATGTGCCTTAATAAAGAGATGCTTTTATTTTTTAATAATGAAACGCCCTCCTAATCTCGAAATAGGTCAGTTGAAAACGTTACTAATAGTCAATTGGTCACCTATAATAATATAACCTATATGGCCAGTGTCGCAAAACTTGCCATACCTATCTATCTTATTATAAAATACATATGAGGTTATAGCTTCGCCATGTACTAATGTATTTCTCATACCTGGATTCGTCTTCCTGTAGGCTGCTAATTCTTTGTTTCTGCTTCGCCTTGGTTATGGGTTGTTGATGTGTCTCGGCCTGCTCTCTACATCCACCTCCTATAGATATTAATGCAAGATGAGTATACCTAATCACCCATCCTGCCGCGGAGTCACGGTAAGCCCGTGGCGCTCCTTGGTGCACTACTTGGTCAACTGCAAACATAACTAGTATCAAGGCAATGACTAAAATTCAATCACCGTCTCGCGATACACGGATTAACATACAATCTCACTCTCAAAGGCGCGAGTGATATACCACACGACTCCGGCAACCCATGAAACGTAAACTTGGACAAGTGCGCAGCCCAAGATTCTGAAACAACCCAGATCTCACCCCCCGCCTTGGAGACGAGATATGTGCCTGGGTCAACTTTGGAGCTGTAGTTAGCATAAGATGAATACCAGTCAGGATTGATCCCACACAGCGTGTGCAGGCAACCATCCAAAATGGCATTCCTAATAAAGATGAAACAAGGGACGAGACGAATTTACTTAGCATTCCATGGATTCACCGTGCGGGTGCCGGGTCCATAGCGTTGCAGAGGAAGAGGCCCAAGTCAAGGTGCCTGGGACTTGCAACCCAGTGAGTAAGGTTAAGGGGCCCCTTTATGATGCATCAATGCTCCCTTTCACCGCTCGAGCCTCCTCCCCTGCCCAACCAAATTTGGTAAGATCCTACTAATGCCGCCTTGGATACACATTCTAGGATGGAAGTTACGGTTGTTCTTGACAGGCCAAGGTCTTTTAGTAGGTTATATAGGGATTTTGCTGGTATACCCCTTGCTCCGACTTCTACAGCATATAAATTAACCACATAACCGTTTTTGGTTAATTCATTCGTTAAGTCATAATATTTGTTAGTTTTTATTGTGTGGTCTTTAGGTATGTTTGTTTCCCACGGCACAGTAAGTTCTATAAGTACTATGCGTTTTAGATTTTTTGTGTATAGAAATATATCCGGTCTGGATGACGAAACACCAACATCCTCAGGAATTTAGTAATGTTTTTCATACATGTCCATCAAAAGAGTCCAATCGGGAGCTGCGCCTAAGATGGAGTAAGGCTAACTTCGACAACATATAAATTAACCACATAATTTTTGGTTAACTCATTTGTTAGGTCATAATATTTGTTTGTTTTTATTGTGTGGTCTTTAGGTATGTTTGTTTATCATTATCATCATAAGCCGAAGACTTATAATTTTGAACAAACGCCTCCCCCATCCACATATTATGTACTTAATTATTACATTAGATTGCATATGCTGGGATTTTGTCCTTGTGTCTGGTCTAAAACTTATTCAAGTTTGAATTAGTGGAATCAAACGTCTTTGTCAGATAGATTTTAATAACAATCAAAACCCATGTACACATGTTTTTTTTACCATGGCAGAGGTTATTTACACATCATTTTCTTTAAAAATGTATTAAAAAATGGTCAAAATTTGTTGATGTTTTGTTACATGTCAGTAGACACACACTCATATAGTATTTTAGTCGGCAAAGTACTTGAGGCAATAACTTATTTTAAATTAACATTTGAGCTAAGTGCTTTCATTAACTATAAGTTCAGTGTCAGTCAGAACATGTAAATGAAATAGTCTATCAGGCAATGATTCAAGGTTCTTAGAACTATTTACAATAATTATATAAATAGGTACTTATTTTTGTACAAGAACTTCAAGTGTATTAAATGATTTACCTGTATTTTGATTCGACGACAATGGTGTTTGGTGTATGTTGTGAATTTAATCACTTCTGCCATAACGAGGGTACTTTTCCAATGTTTTAATAAAAGTACTTGTAGAAACGTGTTGGTAGAAAGATATTGTTTGGATTTTACACTAATTCATGTACAAACAAAAGGAACGAGATTTTAAGCTAATGTACTTTCTACTGCATATCAGAAGTTTTTTTTATGCTTGATGGGTTAGACTTTTGACCACTATCTCGCCTGATGGTAAGTGATGATGTGGTCGAAGGTGTTGTTAGGCTAGCCTAGAATTACTGGCTCTCAAGGACAGCTGCCGAAACACACCATTAGGTGCTTGACGATAGATCTTCTACTTGAGGGTGGTAGCTAGCCAGTCGCCAACGTCCGCCGCGGTCATGAGTTGGATGGGTGACCGCTAGTGACATTACTACTGTGCGCTTCCGTACTTCGGAGGGCACGTTAAGCCGTCGGTCCCGGTTGTCGTCTTAGGATGGCAGTCGTTATAGCATAGCGGTAGGGCATTTTTTGGCCCGCCTGGCTAGCTCACTACCCTTAAGTAATGTAATCCGCATAGCAGGCGTTATTGCAAACCTAACAATATTAATCTAACATAGTTATGTATATAGGTATAATTACTTAATCTGTGATTTGTTATACTGTTATTCATTAAACTATAGTAGAGCATTATTAATGAGTTTTTTGTTACATTTTTAGGGTTCCGTAGTCCTGACAAGGAACCCTTATAGTTTCGTCATGTCCGTCTGTCCGAGATTTTGCTAAGATACTGTTTGTACAAGAAAGCTGCAATTTTGTAAGGGTATGTAAACTTATCACGCCGTTAAAGTGGTAAATATTTTTTTAATTTTTTTTTAAGGGTAGCTCCCATTCAAGTGATGTGGGGATGATTTTTTTTTCGTCGTCTATCCCATCGTGTGGGGTATCATTGAATAGGTCTTTTAAAATGACTTCAGGGGTTGCTTAGTAGGTATTAGCAACCCCTAAGTCTATTAGATGAATGTTTGTGTTTATTGAAATGTTGCTCCTGTCCAGCAACGCGGCTGAACGGCAATGCAGGCTAGATCTTTGCAGTATTATGTTTATAATGCATGTTTCTGTTTCTTAGGGGGCAACTTAACTTACTTAGGGGTTTCTGCTTCCTCAGGCTGCATGTCTAGTAAATAAGGTGTTATTACAAAATCACAAATATACGATAGGAAAAATTTAAGTCATGCGCGGGATTCGAACCCACGTCCATCCACCCCTTGAGCCGGGGTATGCTCTAACCAATTGAGCTGTGTGAGTGTTTGTGTAACTCCGCCTCATAATGTTGAATATTGACATTTATGATGCCGGTCCTCAGCCCGGACAAAGGAGGAAGGCACACACTTTACTAATCATCCTACAATTACTGGATCTCAACGACAGCTGTCATTTTGCCAAGCACCTAACATCTGTTGCCAAGGTAGGTGCTTGGCGACAGATTTTCTACTCGAGGGTGGTTGCTAGCCAGGCGGGCATTCGCAAAATGCCCTACCACCATGCTAAAAACAAAGTCAAAAGTATTACTTAGTGCTTCTTCATAATGGTATGCATACTGTGATTGTGGAATGTGTACAATAAGATACCATGTAACCTATCAAAAGGTACTATGTTAAAGTGCAAAACATGGTTTCATTGTTGTACTGTCACGATTGATTTTTATGTATAACCACGCATAGTAATGCATCTAGGTTAGTTAACTACAATAACTGGATCATATGTTTTTGGTGATATTTTTTGTGGGCTAGATTATACCTTCAGTATTTCTTATTAACTTTATCAATTTAATTTCAATAGTCTATAATTATGCTCATTCATAGATAAACGTGGCTAGGTGATAATGTAATTGCCATCATTAACAGACATACATATAGTAAATAATATTCATACATAGGGATAAGTGAACTTAAGTTAACATCTGTCACAACCGGTAGATTGAAGTGGAAACCTTGGTAGGGGTAGGTGTAAAAGCCGACTATAATGTAAAGATTTTATATTCCAGTAACGTAAAACCAAAACCGTCACTCCAGTAACCAACCTGGAGTGACGAGGGCAGAGCAGTGCACGCACGTATTCAGATCTAAGCTCCTGGGTGACATTGCAACGGGAGCACGCGTGGTGCTTAGCTTCAGGCACAACTTGATGCTGCTCTACAGATTTTATTACGCCAGTTGAATAAGATGTGTGCTATTGCTCTAGGGCTATAATAGCAGTGTTGTGCTGTGATCACATCGCAGCTTTGTATACAGTCAATAAGAACTTGTTGAGACATAGGTACTGATGAATATAATTTCCATTCTTTTTCAGGAACGTAAAATCTTTCTCCATTGACGTCTTCTATCAAGTCTTAAGTCAAGCCTGTGTACAGTCAAGCATATTCCTGTAACGTTTTTGTGATAGTATCAATGTGCCTGTGTTTCAATACCTAAATAATTTACTATATAGAAGTTCCTTATAAATATTAAACTCTTCCTGTAATAACTGAACTGCTTTATTTATTCCTTTTCCATTGCCCATTAGTAGTATGACATCAACAAAGTGTTATCCATATTCCGTTACCTTTGTATAGGCATATAATTATCATGTTTTAATCCCATAACTTCTCTTTGGGTAGACTGATTTAGATAAAACAAAAACCTAAACCTCATGACTCTTATAAATATATAGGTATTAGAATTAAGAAAAAATATTAGTATCTAACACCTTCCTATTTATTAAAAAAGATTTTTGTTGGTATATTACCAAGAAAAATGTTTTTAATATTTTTTTTATATCTATGATAGGCTAGCCTTTGACCACTATCTCACCTGATGGTAAGTGATGATATGGTCGAAGATGTTGTTCAGGCTAGTCTAGAATTACTGGTTCTCAAGGACAGTTGCCGAAACACACCGTTAGGTGCTTGGCGACAGATTTTGTACTTGAAGGTGGTAGCAAGCCAGGCAGGCATTCGCAAAATGCCCATCCACCATGCTGTAACGTGGGACAACAACCGGGACCGATGGCTTAACATGCCCTCCGAAGCACGAAAGCGCTCAGTAGTAATGTCAGTAGCGGTCACCCATCCAACTCCTGACTGTGGCGGACATTGCTTAATCCTTTGCCATCGGCTGACCCACTATGGCCAATTTATGAATGAAATTCTATTGTTATCATTATCGCAGATATCAATGGGTTAACTTAGTTGATCGATTCAGAACGGCTAAGCAAACTTCGCTACGTGTGCTTCAATTATCTGTCATGTATAGACATGACGTTTATTACAGATTTATTACATGTATAGATGATAGCTCCAGACGGAGAACTCACTTACAAGACAAGCGATTTCACAGGTTCAAAGAAGTAAAGAACTTGAAACAATTTAGCCAAACATTGTTACTGTCATAAGAATGTGCGTATAGTCACGGAAATGCTATCATTACCGTGGTGCTGTCAGGAATTACAGCGGTGAGCGGAGTTATTAACCAATTTCCAAAAAAGGAGGAGGTTCTCAATTCCACACGTATTTTTTTATCTTATGTATGACCATAACTTTTAACAGATTGTAGTCCGATTTCAATAATTCTTTTTTTTATTAGAAAGGATATACCATTGTGGTGGGCCCGTATAAATTTCATTAAAATCGGTTGAATAGTTTATAATTATGTTATAGTCATTAATTGAAAAATGTATTCGCTTACCTGGATGATTTAATGGTATTTGCTATTGTCGACGATGAACACTATTTTAGGCGAGTGAATGTTATTAGAACTTCATGAGTTTGACCTACAGCTTCGTTAGTTACTCTCATCAGCTTTTGGCGTCGTGTCGTCGACTGAAAGCTCAATAGCTTTTTTTTTAATGTTATTGCGACGGAACAAGCTGTGTAAAGTGGACTAACCTCTGCCTATAACAGACGCATTTCGTCAACGACGAATTGCACTGTGCCCGTCACGCTGAGACGTCCAGTTGTTTGGTCTCATTAGCCTGTAATTTTTCTGGCTCTCAAGGACTGCTGCCAGAACACACTGCTAGGTGCTTGGCGACAGATTTTCTACTTGAGGGTAGTCCCTAGCTAGGCGTACATTCACAAAATGCCCTTCCACCATGCGGTGAAGCTCAAGCCCGCGGCAGGATACGAACTATGGACCTGCTGCACGGCAGTCCATAGCCAATGCCACTGAGCCATCACTGCTTCAAAAAAGCTTCGGCCCTGCTATAGGTAAACCCCATAAATATCTTATATTGATAAGTAATGGATAATAAGAATATATTAGGGTTTGCATATAGAGCACATGGGGTACTTATCTTCCCGGAAGAGTGATGTTGTGGGATAGTCGCTATGCATGTGTATGAAGTCGTGGGTAGAAACTGAAACATTGTGACTACATAACTTGTGAACAAATACATAGATAAAATAAATTATTACCATTACGTAATGTCAAATGGTTTGAATTTCCAAATATCGAACATACATTTACATCTTAACAAGTCAGCATCGGCACCCGAATTCAGGCATACATATGAAATTCAATTGTTTTCATTACCTATGATGCGCAAAAATTAATGTATTCAAAAATACCGGAGATGCCTATGAAATGAACAAGATAGGAAAAAGGCAATGATCAACAAAAAAACCAGTAAAATATATACATTTTATTTCACTAGTGTACACAAATTTTCACTACCCTATTTGTATGTTAATATAATAAAACATTTATGTATGATTTTTTGATGGGATAAAAATACTTTAATTGTATATCAATCGAACTAAATTGAAACTAAAATAATGTACGTAATGAAAATATCTAATACTAGCTTTCCGTCCGCGACTCCGCCCGCGCGTAGGTATGTCAATTATCGTTTTGCGCAATTGGAAAGAACTATCCTATGTCCTTCCCTGGATCTCTTTTACCAAAAAATGGAACCGACATCAACACTCAAATGTGTGAAATAACTTGTTGAAGTCAGTACCATGATGGTTAAAAAGTACCTACTATCACAATTTTGTACGCATGCATGGTACCGACTTCGACAAGTTATTTGACACATTTGAGTGTTGAAGTTGGTTCCATTTTTTGGTATACATTATTTTTCACCCTTTTTAGTGACCCTTGCTACTTATGGGATCGATTGTCATTCACTGTCAATCACTATATCATCAAGATAGGAAAATATTTTTCAGCTATTGGAGTGTACCCCAAAAAAGGCTGATCCGATTTCTGATTTCCGATGATGAAATTTAAATGGGACGACACGGCAAGCATCAGTTTTCAAATAAAAACAGAATCATCAAATTCTTTACCCAGTCAACATTTCTGAGGTAACAAACATAAAAAATAAAAATACTGAAGAAGTGAGTACCTCGTCCTTTTTTAAAGTCGTTAAAAAATACGGCTGTATTTTGAAAATATCAATATAGACCAAAAGATTGTGTTTAAAATTTGTTAGGCAAGAATAATAAATAAAACAACAACGAATTCAAGAAATGTATGTTTGGAGTTTTGTAATTTTTTTTACCAACATTAAAAAAAGGAGGACGTACTCAATTCATATATATATATATTTATTTAATTAACTAGAAATAATATACTGGCTACAGAAACATCGTAATTAAATAATTGATTGTACAAGAGAGAGAGAGCCTATCACTTATAGGCATCTGACGACGTGCGTATCGGAGACATTGCCATTAAATTTAGCGCAGGAGTTCATACTTTCAACACCATAATATAATGTATACCTAATCATATTATAATTTACTTTACCTTTCTGTACACACATTATGTTAAATTACAATCTAGTTCAAAATTTGTATAACAGTTATAATTGACATAAGATAATGTATGACATAATTATCTGTAATTTGATTTGTGTATCTAAATAAATGAAATAAATATTTCCGTCATTATGAAAAATTTCCAAAAACTTGATGGTAAAAAATATTTTATGGACTTATCAAACCTGCTCACAAAATTTCGTGAGAATCTGTTGAGAAATGCGACCTTTATAGAACAACCGGACATACGAAAGCATTTGTAGCAGCGACTCTTCTCTTGAATTAAGTTCTCGCTCGGTTAATTAGTGTATGTGTAGTGTATATCAAATTCTTAAATCTCTAAAAAATGCCAAATCATAAAAAATGATTTTGTCCGAAAGATAAAAATAAAATGTTACCCCCTTACACCCTAAAATTTCACCCTTCTACCACCAACACCTATTTTTTAATAGCTGTACAAGTAGGTACTTTAATCATTTTCTACTCTCGGAGGTCGATAGTTGATCAGGAAATGAATTGCCTAGAGATGAATTGCTATGGCCGTTTTAGGGCTGCTATTACCACTCGTTCTGTTATTCCCGCCAGGCGTCTATCGGTGTCACTTCTCACCCCGTAAACAGCACGGAGTAGGCAGGACTCCTGTCTTATGCACACAATAAGCTTTCTATCACTTCCTAAAGTTTAGGGCTTAAACAGTTTTATTTCCTAAAATTTCACTATCTATACGGTCACAAAAGTTCACGGATATCCAAAATAGCATAGCATGTTGAGTACGATGAGGAGCAGCAAACTTGCAAGTAATTGTGAATGAAAGAATTAACGCAATACAAAATAAGGCTGTATTTTGTATTGAAAATATCAATGTAGACTAAAAGATGTAGTTTAAAATTTATTAGGTAGTTAAGATAATAAAAGGACAATTAATTCAAGAAATGTATCTTTGGTGTTTTGTTATTTTTAAATGCGGTTATCGTTAATAGCACTTCTTTCCTCTTCCTTTTTTTACTTGCTTACATAAAATAAGATAGTTATTTTTATGTGACTAACATAATATTCACTAGATATAATTTATATGGCAAAACAACGTACAGACCCACCAACTTATCAGTTGGCAGAAAAAAGAACTACAACATTCCTTCAAATTGTGACAGTTTGTAGTTGATTTCCATGACGAGTAGCGCCCTCGAAAACTGCACAGTTAAGTTGGTGGTACTATATACCGGGCCAGCTAGTATTCATATAATATGTCTATAGAATTTCTTATATTTTCTAAATTTACTTTACTTTAAGTATAAATTTATACCTAATACTTTTAAAAAGCCATTTACATATATTTACTAAAACAAAACTCGTAAAGAATAAGAACAACTCTTAATTCCGTGTCACGGAACGTATATCTTCGCAAGAACGTAAAAGCCTTATACATACAGCACACTATAAAAGAACCAGTCTAAAAGACCCCTACAATCTAGAAAGGCGAACGGTGACAAAGGTTATTTTATGCTGGTACTGCGGGGAAATAGCCAAAACATTGCCCACGCAGTAGCACACATACACAAAAACCTTAACACTTTCAAAGAAATACATACACACATACACATATTTCTGACACTCCGGGCACCCATATTGCCATTTTTTAGAATATTCAGATTTCGTATTTATCTAGGACACTGTGAACATAATATGTTTATACAAAAATCAAAAAGAAACGAAAAAAGAAGCAAAGGGAATTGTTAATGAAATATTTTTCAATAACTATGGGATATTTCTATGCTCCCGCAGCTATTTTTCGTCAGCAAAAAGCAAATAATTAAAACTATGAAAAGCTGCCCATTCACGCACTCAGTTTTACAGGGTTCATTCAATCTTTTATATTATCTATGCAAGGTTCCACAGGTAATATATGCCTGTCATTTACTGCGGGGAAATAGCTACTGCGAGCTATTTCCCCGCAGTAAATGAGAGGCATATATTATCTGTGGAACCTTGCATAGATAATATAAAAGATTGAATGAACCCTGTAAAACTGAGTGCGTGAATGGGCAGCTTTTCATAGTTTTAATTAATTGATTTTTACTCACGAAAAATAGCTGTGGGAGCATAGAAATATTCCAAAATTATTGAAAAAATATTTCATTAACAATTCCCTTTGCTTCTTTTTTCGTTCCTTTAGATTTTTGTTCACAGTGTCATAGATAAATACGAAATCTGAATATTCTAAAAAATCGTAACATGGGTGCCCGGAATGTCAGATATATGAGTATGTGTGTATGTATTTCTTTGAAAGTGTTAAGGTTTTTGTACATGTGTGCTACTGCGTGGGCAATGTTTTGTCTATTTCCCCGCAGTACCAGTATAAAATTACCTTTGTCACCGTTCGCCTTTCTAGATTGTAGGGGTCTTTTAGACTGGTTCTTTTATAGTGTGCAGTATGTATAAGGCTCTTACGTTCTTACGAAGATATACGTTCCGTGACACGGAATTAAGAGTTGTTCTTATTCTTTACGAATTTTGTTTTAGTAAATATATGTAAATGGCTTTTTAAAAGGATTAGGTATAAATTTATACTTAAAGTAAAGTAGGTATATTTAGAAAATATAAGAAATTTTATAGACATATTATATCAAGACTAGCTGGCCTAGTACACGTTATTTTGCCATATAAATTATATCTAGTGAATATTTTGCTAGTCCCATAAAAACTTATTTTATGTAAGTAAGTAAAAAAGGAAGAGGAAAGAAGCGCTATTAACGATAACCGCATATAAAAATAACAAAACACCAAAGATACATTTCTTCAAAGGTGAAATTTTAGGGTTTAATGTATTTTAATGCCAAATCGTATATAAATAAAAAAAATATTTTTGACCGACAGTTAAAAATAAAATGTTGGGTATGAAAAATAGTTTACATACTATTCTCAGACCTACTGAATATACACACAAAATTTCTTAGGAATCGGTCTAGCCGTTTCGGAGGAGTTTTGTTACTACCAATCAGACATGAGAATTTGATATCTACCCTAATTGACCGAGCGAGAACTTAATTCAAGCGAAGCGTCGCTGCTACAAAATGCTTTCGTATGTCCGGTTGTTCTATAAAGGTCGCATTTCTCAACAGATTCTCACGAAATTTTGTGAGCAGATTTGATAAGTCCATAAAATATTTTTATCGATTAAGTTTATGGAAATTTTTCATAATGACGGACAAAACAAATTACACAGAATTATGTCATACATGATCTTATGTCAATTATAACTGTTATACAAATTTTGAACTAGATTGTAATTTAACATAATGTGTATACAGAAAGATAAAGTTAATTATATTATGATTATACATTATATTATCGTGTTGAAAGTATGAACTCCTACCTTAAATTTAATGGCAATATCCCCGATACGCTCGTCGTCAGATGCCTATAAGTGATAGGCTCTCTCTCCCTCTTTCGTATAATCAATTATTTAATTACGATGTTTCTGTAGCCAGTATATTATTTCTAGTTAATTAAATAAATATATATGTATATATGAATTGAGTACGTCCTCCTTTTTTTAATGTTGGCAAAAAAAAATACAATACTCCAAACATATATTTCTTGAATTCATTGTTGTTTTATTTATTATTCTTTTAGTCTATATTGATATTTTCAAAATATAGCCGACTTCAAAAAAGGACGAGGTACTCAATTCGTTATTTTTATTTTTTATGTTTGTTACCTCAGGAATTTTGCTGGGGAAACCGATTTTGATGTATCTTTTTTTATTTGAAAACTGATGCTTGCTGTGTCGTCCCATTTAAATTTCATCATCGGAAATCGGATCAGCCTTTTTCCAATAGCTGAAAAATATTTTCCTATCTTGATGATATAGTGATTGACAGTGAATAACAATCGATCCCATAAGTAGCAAGGGTCATTAAAACGGGTGAAAAAAATTGTATACCAAAAAATGGAACCGACTTCAACACTCAAATGTGTGAAATAACTTGTCGAAGTCGGTACCATGCGTACAAAATTGTGAAAGTAAGTGCTTTTTAACCATCATGGTACTGACTTCAACAAGTTATTTCACACATCTGAGTGTTAAAGTCGGTTCCATTTTTTGGTAAAAGAGATCAAGAGAAGGAGGACATTCCTATGTCCTCCTTCCTAGTAGTTCTTTCCAACTGCGCAAAACGATAACCGACATACGCGCGGGCGGAGTAGCGGCCGGAAAGCTAGTATTAGATATTTTTATTACATTATTTTAGTTTTAATTTAGTTCAATTGATATACAATTTGAGTATTTTTATCCCATAAAGAAATCATAAATAAATGTTTAATTATATTAACATACAAATAGGTAGTGAGAATTTGTTTACATTAGTGAAATAAAATTTTAAATATTTTACTGGTTTTTTTGTTGTTGCTCATGGCCTTTTTCCTACCTTGTTCATATCATAGGCATCTCCGGTATTTTTGAATACATTAAGGGTGGGCCTAATGCCAAAATTACGCAAAAGGAGTATTTTCAAACAAACTTTTTGATGGTAACGAACGCAAATATTCCAATAAAAAAAATATAGGATGCAGAAGATAATCTTGAAGAAGTACAGTAATCGAATAGAATTTTGAAAAAAAACCTCATAGCATTATAAAAAAATAACAGAAACCGCGCTAAAAAACTGTTTTAATTCAAATGCTCAGAATTATCAGCGACAACCCCACTTTATTATTTATAAATATAATAGCTAGACTAATGTTCTAGTCGAATAATCGGTTAAATATTTTATTACTTGTTTATATTTAGAACAATTAAATAAAATTCCACCAAAAACTGTACCCCAAACCTCAAAACCATTACCATCATCAACTGAATCGTGCAATTTTCGACTTTAAACGAAGCTCTTAAGACAAAAAATAGAGTCCAGCATTCCGGTTAGTTGTCGAGCAGCGCTTGACGTGAAAGGTTGTTTCCGGCCGCTCTGTCTGGCAATACAGCGCGTAATTTTATTTCGGAAATATGTTGTTTATTTTGTGAATATGAACTGTTACATAGCCTGTATTATATGTTAAGTTTATGAACTTGTATAACTGTGCTAATAAAATATTTTTAAATAATGAGTAATACTTTATTTGTGTTGTTTGTGAAGTTATAAGCCTGTAAATAGTATTTTGAAAATGGGGTTAAAGGACAAAATACGAAATTTATTTTTTTTTGCGAAAAAAAAGAACTAAAATCATGATGGAGTGCTCGGGTAAGTTCTTGCGCATCATAGGTAATGAAAACAATTGAATTTCATATGTATGCCTGAATTCGGGTGCCGATGCTGACTTGTTAAGATGTAAATGTATGTTCGATATTTGGAAATTCAAACCATTTGACATTACGTAATGGTAATCATTTATTTTATCTATGTATTTGTTCACAAGTTATGTAGTCACAAGGCTTCAGTTTCCACCCACGATCCATACACGTGCATAGTGGCTATCCCACAACACCACTCTTCCGGGATAAAAAGTACCCCATGTGGTCTAATATGCAAACCCTAATATATTCTTATTATCTTTTACTTACTAATATAAGATATTTATGGCGTTTACCAATAGCAGGGCCGAAGCTTTTTCAAAGCAGTGATGGCTCAGTTGCATTGGCTGTGGACTGCCGTGCAGCAGGTTCATGGTTCGAATCCCGCCGCAGGCTTGAGGTTCACCGCATGGTGGAAGGGCATTTTGTGAATGCCCGCCTGGCTAGCAACCACCCTCAAGTAGAAAATCTGTCGCCAAGCACCTAACAGTGTGTTCGGGCAGCAGTCCTTGAGAGCCAGAAAAATTACAGGCTAATGAGACCTAGCAACTGGACGTCTCAGTGTGACGGGCACAGTGCAATTCGTCGTTGACGAAATGCGTTTGTTATAGGCAGAGGTTAGTCCACTTAACATCAGGTGGGCCTCGGGCTTGTTCCGTCACGATAACATTAAAAAAAACTATTGAGCTTTCAATCGACGACACGACACCAAAAGCTGAAGAGAGTAACTAACGAAGTGTGTATGAATGTTTTTAGAACTTCATAAGTTTGGCTGTAGGCCAAAAATAGTGTTCATAGTCGACAATAGCAAACACCATTAAATCATCCAGGTAAGCGAACAAATTTTCCAATTAATTGACTATAACATATAAACTATTCAACCGATTTTAATGAAATTTATACGGGCCCACCACAATGGTATATCCTTTCAAATAAAAAAAAGAAATATTAAAATCGGACTACTCTGTTAAAAGTTACGCGTGGTCATACATAAGAAAAAAAAATACGTGTGGAATAAGAGAACCTCTTTTTTGGAAATCGGTCAATAACTCCGCTCACCCTTGTAAATCCTGACTACACCACGGTAATGATAGCATTTCCGTGACTATACGCACATTCATATGACAATAACAATATTTGGGTAAATTGTTTCAAGTTCTTTATTTCTTTGAACCTGTGAAATCGCTTGTCTTGTAAGTGAGTTCTCCGTCTGGAGCTATCATCCATACATAAAATTAAACTGTAATAAACGTCATGTCTGTACATAACAGATAATTGAATTCGCTCGTAGCGAAGTTTGCTTAGCCGTTATGAATTCGTCAGCTAAGTAAGCAACGTCCACCGCGGTCAGGAGTTGGATGGGTGACCGCTAGTGACATTACAACTGAGCGCTTCCGTGCTTCGGAAGGCACGTTAAGCCATCGGTCCCGGTTGTTGTCCCACGTTACAGCATGGTGGATGGGCATTTTGCGAATGCCTGTGGCTTGCTAACACCCTCAAGTAGAAAATCTGTCGCCAAGCACCTTACGGTGTGTTTATTTATTTACAAAATTTGTAAAAAGTGTTTCGGCAACTGTCCTTGAGATCCAGTAATTCTAGACTAACCTGAACAACATCTTCGACCATATCATCACTTACCATCAGGAGAAATAGTGGTCAAAGGCTAGCCTATCAGATATAAAAAAAATATATTAACAACGTTTTTCTTGGTAATATACCAACAAAAATCATTTTTAATAAATAGAAAAGTGTTAGATAGTAATATTTTTTCTATCTAATACCTATGTATATATTATAGGAGTCCTGAGGTTTAGGTTTTTGTTTTATCTAAATCAGTCTATCCAAAGAGAAGTTATGAGATTAAAACATCTATACTTATAATAAAACTGTAACAGGTCCAATTATGTACATAAGAGATATTTTGCAAAAAAAAATTTGAGAGCACTCTATAGCTGATACTGATGCCAAAACTGTATTTTTTTTTATTTTTGTCTGTCTGTCTGTCTGTCTGTCTGTCTGTCTGTCTGTCTGTCTGTCTGTATCCCGACCGCGCATCACTCCAAAACTACTGAATGGAATTCAATGAAACTTAACACGATTTGAGTTCATACTACGAAGAAGGTTATTGTATACTTTTTATCCCGAAATTCAACATGGTTCCCTCGGGAAAGGGGATGAAAGTTAAAATGTTACTTAGTTGTAACTAATGAACGCGTAGTCCGATTTCAATTATTCTTTTTTGTTAGAATAGTGATGAGCGAGCCCGGAGCCCCATGGGCAGCCTGGCACCCCACGGGTAGCCCAGCACCCCATGGGCTACTGAATGGAATTCAATGAAACTTAACACGATTTGAGTTCACACTACGAAGAAGGTTATTGTATACTTTTTATCCCGAAATTCAGCACGGTTCCCTCGGGAAAGGGGATGAAAGTTAAAATGTTTCTTAGTTGTAACTAATGAACGCGTAGTCCGATTTCAATTATTCTTTTTTGTTAGAATAGTGATGAGCGAGCCCAGAGCCCCATGGGCAGCCTGGCACCCCACGGGTAGCCCAGCACCCCATGGGCTACTGAATGGAATTCAATGAAACTTAACACGATTTGAGTTCATACTACGAAGAAGGTTATTGTATACTTTTTATCCCGAAATTCAGCACGGTTCCCTCGGGAAAGGGGATGAAAGTTAAAATGTTACTTAGTTTTAACTAATGAACGCGTAGTCCGATTTCAATTATTCTTTTTTGTTAGAATAGTGACGAGTAAGCCCGGAACCCCATGGGCAGCTTGGCACCCCACCGGCAGCCCAGCACCCCATGGGCTACTGAATGGAATTCAATGAAACTTAACACGATTTGAGTTCATACTACGACAAAGGTTATTGTATACTTTTTATCCCGAAATTCAGCACGGTTCCCTCGGGAAAGGGGATGAAAGTTAAAATGTTACTTAGTTGTAATAAATGAACGCGTAATCCAATTTCAACTATTCTTTTTTTGTTAGAATAGTGATGAGCGAGCTTGGAACCCCACGGGTAGCCCGGCACCCCACGGGTATCCCGGCACCCCATGTACTACTGAATGGAATTCAATGAAACTTAACACGATTTGAGTTCATACTACGACAAAGGTTATTGTATACTTTTTATACCTGAAATTTAGCACGGTTCCCTCGGGAAAGGGGATGAAAGTTAAAATGTTACTTAGTTGTAATTAATGAACGCGTAGTCTGATTTCAATTATTCTTTTTTGTTAGAATAGTGATGAGTGAGCCCGGAACCCCATGGGCAGCCTGGCACCCCACGGGCAGCCCAGCACCCCATGGGCTACTGAATGGAATTCAATGAAACTTAACACGATTTGAGTTCATACTACGAAGAAGGTTATTGTATACTTTTTATCCCGAAATTCAGCACGGTTCCCTCGGGAAAGAGGATGAAAGTTAAAATGTTACTTAGTTGTAATTAATGAACGCGTAGTCTGATTTCAATTATTCTTTTTTGTTAGAATAGTGATGAGTAAGCCCGGAACCTCATGGGCAGCCTGGCACCCCACGGGCAGCCCAGCACCCCATGGGCTACTGAATGGAATTCAATGAAACTTAACACGATTTGAGTTCATACTACGAAGAAGGTTATTGTATACTTTTTATCCCGAAATTCAGCACGGTTCCCTCGGGAAAGAGGATGAAAGTTAAAATGTTACTTAGTTGTAATTAATGAACGCGTAGTCTGATTTCAATTATTCTTTTTTGTTAGAATAGTGATGAGTAAGCCCGGAACCCCATGGGCAGCCCAGCACCCCACGGGCAGCCCAGCACCCCATGGGCTACTGAATGGAATTCAATGAAACTTAATAAGATTTGAGTACACACCACGAAGAACATTATTGTATACTTTTTATCCCGAAATTTAGCACGGTTCCTTTGGGAAAGGGGATGAAAGTCAAATTGTTACTTAGTTGTACTTTATGAACGCGTAATCCAATTTCAACTATTATTTTTTTGTTAGAATAGTGATGAGCGAGCTTGGAACCCCACGGGCAGCCCGGCACCCCACGGGCATCCCGGCACCCCACGGGCAGCCCAGCACCCCATGGGCAGCTCGGCACCCCACGGGCATCTCGGCATCCTTATTTAGATTTGCCAGCTTGCTAAGATAAAACTCTAAAATCTGGAACATTCGCCACAATCTATTTTTTTAACTATCTATCTTTTGCCGGATACATTTTGGAGACTGCGCAATGGAAGTGTACAATCTAAAATATATTTGTTCTACCGCCAAACAAGGAGAACCTAGGCAAAAAAATATCGTTTTATAATCGAAATTACAAAGAAACGCACAAAATACCTACTTTGCTACAACATTTATTATGCGAACCGCGAAGGAACTCTCTGAGTTACTTAACTACTGTCTTCTGGAAAAACAAGCTCGGAGTTATCAAACCCAAAGTAAAAAGCTCCTTTCTGAGCTATGCTTTACTAAGAGTGCTTCACCACAGACCACAACGTTGCTTAATATGAGATAAACAGTGTTCAAATGTGAATAATTAGTTTGCGGGTACGGCAATCGCGTACGAAGTCGCGGGTACAGCTAGTGATAATTATATGCCTATACAAAGGTAACGGAATATGGATTATAGTTTGACTATTGTAATGACCGCAAACAACACTGAAATCGCAGAAATGCAAAATATACAATTTTATTCAAAAGTATATAATTTCAAACAAAAAAAAATAAAAAAATAAAATTTCAAATAAAAATCAAACTAAATTTCAAAACATGAATACAACCTTATTGGGAACCTCCTCCTATTTTGGGTCTTTTAACAATAAAACTCATTCAAATTTGTAGTCAAATGCATTTATTGTAGGTCAAAAATTGTACATCACTTTTAAAAGTTAAACTACTATAACTCTCATGATGACATAAAACTTACCATAACTAAGTATTATGATTACCTATAAAAAAGTCATTAAGCTGCAATGTACAGATCCTGTAATCAGGACATATATATTTATCTTAATACCATTTGGGTAATAATTTGATATCAGCCTTTAAATTAGTGCACTTTTTTTTAAAACCAAATTATTGATGTATATTTATGATAAGGAGAATATATATCTACCAGGCTGCCAATCAAAATGTGGCCGCTAGTATTTTTAATTAAATTAATGTTAATTGATTTTTGGGTAAAAAATCGTTCACTTGTTTTTAAAATAAAATATCGTCTACATCACGGAATTTTCTGAAAAATCACGGTTACCATTGTGTGCCACTACCTGGCGGCACCTCTTCGCATAAATGTCATACTTACACGGACATTTAGAGTTGGTATTGAATCTTTCATTAGTATACGTTGATTTTTTCGTTTTATAAAGCATTTTGATTCAAAATGTTTACTACATCCCGTAGAGTTTTAATTTAGAGTCCAGCTATAGATTAGCTTTAGAGCCCCTATCTAAAATCCGAACCCTTTTGTCACATAATAATAAAATGATGGAAATCTGTAAGAACACATACATTACTATACGCGTGCATATAGTTATTTTAAATTCCACTCTTTATAATAGCCATTTGTATAGAGGTACCAATGTTTTATGACAGAAGTAAGATATGTTTCCAATTATTTATTGATTATTAGGGAAACTTTTCACAGAAAACATCATAATAAATTTTGATTAATATATCTTGTGAAAATATTTACTCCTTTATTTATGAATGCTCAATAAGCTATAAACTGATCTGTCTCGCAAATTATTATATAAATATTTTATTTTTAAACGAATTTATGATCAAACTAACTACCGGTTATTTTTGAGGTTCAAATATGTACCTGAGCAGACACGTCGAACCTACAGGACGGCGATTCTCGTGCAGTGATATGAATATCATAGTAGATAAATATCGAGAAAACATGGCGAATATCGAGTCGTATAGTTTTGTGTTATTCTCGCAATATCACTATCGATAAATATCGAGCCCTAGCGATCGACACGCAACATTGCGATATCGGGAATATCATTAGCTGTGGACATATTTGTATATAAACCACTCGCGAGAATAGCATTTATGTAAAAAGTCAATATTTTTGGGATATTAATAGTCTATAGGTGACACGGGATATATATCGAGAATCTATAAATTTATTCCAATTTTGAGAATTGCCCCCCAGGTCAGACACGAACTATCGACTTTATCAATACTTGTGACGTCAGAACTTTGTCAAGCCCTATCGTAAACAAATGTTTTATAGTTTTTCGCAAAATAACCAATTCTTCATTTAGCAATGTTATTTGATGATATGAGGTGAAACCTATTATCTTATATTTCCATAGTTCTTATAACTCATTTTAAAACATAATGAAATAATAATGATAATCAAAGGGTGCTTACCATTTGAAGTTAAATTCGCCAAAAACGCTAAAAACGATCACACTCCCAAAAAGTTGTTCCACATGGGTCTTGGCGTTATTTTCGCCATAAACGCTACATGGAACAGGGGAGAACAGTTACAAACGATCACAGTGATCACAACCATAGACGCAGAATGTGATCAAAATTATCGAAAATAATTATTAGCGTCAAATGGAATATACCCAAAAAAGCAGTAAACATAAACCACCTGTGAAACGAGTATTTATTTTGGTTATTACGTCGTGTAACCTCACATTCACTCACTGAACAAGACACCATGCTAGAGTAATAAATATTTTATATTTTAATCGTAAGATATTTGAGCTAATACACAAAATTCGCGCTGACTTGGAAGAGACCGGGACGCTATAGCCTGTTACTCACGTAAAAAATTACATACCGACTTCTTGTTTCGCTATCTCTTTTTCTCTTGCGACGGTTTGTAACTGCTTAGGACCTTTCACTCCCACACTTCGTAGGTCTTTTCAGCGTAGCGAAAAAATCCTAAGTCTATGTTGAAAACAACTAAAACTCGCACTCTGTAATGTAATCCGCATAGCAGGCGTTCGCGACTCGCACTCTGTAATGTAATCCGCATTGCAATCATAACAATATAATAACTACACTCTGCTCCGAGGCTCGGAACGTGTCCCAGCCCAGAGATACAAAGGACTAGTATTGTTCAAATCCGCTATACAGCCCCAACGCGCTATAGACTATAAACTATATTCTAATAACGCGCTATTTTATACGCTATCGTTATAACGAAACCAGGCGCTCGCGCTATATGCATCGTGCTGGGTGTTGTCACAATAGCGTCAGGCGCACGCGCTATATTATACGCTATCGTTATAACGAAACAAGGCGCTCGCGCTAGATGCTACGTGCTAGGTGTTTTTTATTTATTTATTTTATTTATTTATTTAGAACATATTACAGTACATAATTCATTATTGCTAGCAACAAAAAACCTCGCAGAGGTTTGTCTAGTTGCTACGTCCTCCACTCTAAAAAACAAATAACAAAATTACAAAATCACAAATAATCCGCATAGCAGGCGTTATTGCAAACCTAACAATATTAAAATAACAAAATTTACTTCACACTCCATGCGCAATCGCACGGCACGCTAGGAGCGCGATAACACTCATCGTCGTAAAATTCTGCTTAACGACACACACATAGGTAGGTACGGTGCGTCACTACAATCATAGTTGCAGTTCCGAGAACCAAGACAAAGGCAGCGGCCCTGCACCGCTGCGGACCGGTCGCTCAGGTAGGTTATACACAGAGTGCTCCATTAAGTTGTTTTGTTTAAAAAGTAACACATTAAAACTTTTTTTAAATTACGCGGCGTTAACTTCTCACGGGTTTCTATTGGTAAATTATTGATAAAATATGGGATCATATATTCTGAAGTACGCTTCCCATAAAAGTTTGTATGCTTAGGAATAACTAGTTTTTTTCTTGACATATTTCTAGTAGTTACTGAAAATGTTATATTATGCTGTATTTCTGTTCTAAAATATTGTTCGCATAACATAAGATATTTTGTTTTTATTTGAATAGGCAGTACTTCACAATATTTGAAAATTCCAAGCGGATCATTTTTATATATCTCCTTAATTTTAAACGGTACTATTAACTTAAGTATTCGGTACTGAAGAGTATAAATTTGATCTAAGTATGTCTTAAATGTTCGACCGTAGCTGCTCAAGCCATAGGAAACAATGCTTTCAGCTAGTGCTTTATACATAGTCAATAATACTGAGAACGGCACGCGGTTTTTTATTATTCGGAAGTTGGCCAATAGTGCTCGCAGCCTATCACATACCTTATTGATTTGTTGTCACAATAGCGTCAGGCGCAACGTGCTATTTGTCGTTATTGTTCGATACTAGCGCAGCGTGGCTCTAATGAGTAGGTAACGACTTGATTCTAACACATACAAAATTAAATATTACATTCCTTCATTGTAATAAAATTGAGGAGGTAAAGAAGAAAACCTCACATTTCCAATTACAAAAAAAAATCCGTTTTTTTTTTGCTATGTGTAAATAATGATAAATTGATCGAAGCAAATAAGTCAAATCTTATCAAAAACATCTCATTTCTCATAAAAATTTTCATTTCAAATCGAGAGCTTCGATCAAAACCACACATTACCGTCTAAAAAATTCAGTGTCTCTTGATTTGTATCAAAAGCTCACTTTATAGCTGAAAATTTCAATTGTATCACTAAGCTTGCATCAAAATTTATTATCTAACTATAAACTAACAACTAAAAAATTAACTAACTAAAATTAATTAACTATAGTCAGAGAATCAAAAAGTCACAGAATAAGATTAAAGAAACATGGAAAATTGTAAATGAAAATGTAAAGCGTGATAAAAATAGAAAAAGTCAAAAACATATACAGGCAATTATAAATGAAGATGGAAAAAGAATTACTGACAATAAAACCATTGCAGATTTATTCAATACTTTTTTTAAGAATATTGCCCGCAAATTGACAAGTAATTATAAATTTGAAATAGAAAAATGCATGGACTACTTAACAAATAATGACAAATCAAAACCTACAACAATTATTAAATTTGACGCAGTAACACACAAAGAACTAAGGACTATTATTAGAAACATGAAATCAAAAACTTCCATTGACGTATACGATATGAATTCAAGGACATTAAAGGATTTGATTTTAAAAAATGATTGCGTATTAAATTTGATTAATACTGTGATAAATAATAGCTTAGGGAAAGGTGTATTTCCTGATTGCCTTAAAGTTGGTCGCATTATACCATTATATAAAAAAGGGAACCACTCAGAAATCGGGAATTATCGCCCGATTTGCATTTTACCAATTATTTCGAAAATTTTTGAAACAGTTTTAAAGAGAAGAATAGTTAATTATTTTGAAAAACATAGTCTTTTTACTACTTCTCAGTTTGGGTTTCGAAAGGGTCGATCCACTGAAATGGCCATCAGAAAAGTAATATACTACATTCTTAACTCCTTGGACAAGGCACAGAAATGCGCAAGTATTTACTGCGACTTATCTAAGGCATTTGACTGTTTGCGTCACGACGTACTAATTCTAAAACTTCAATATTATGGATTTGAGGGAGCTGAGCTGAGTATGATGCGTTCCTACTTAAATAACAGAAGTCAAATTGTATCAGTAAACGATGTAACCTCAGCAGTAGAAAAAATAGATATTGGCGTACCTCAGGGCTCTATTCTTGGGCCAGTACTATTTCTTATCTATGTAAATGACATAGTAAATGCTATGCCAAGCTGGACTTATACTAGTTTATTTGCAGACGATACCCATGTTGGAGTAAGTGATATATGTGAAAATAGACTGGAAGTAAAACTTAAAGATGCGATGACAATTCTCAGGGAATGGTTTAGCGCCAATGGAATTATTTTAAATCCTGACAAGAGTGTTGTTATGCATTATAAAACTAGAAAAGATAAAAAACATGCGGGCTTGTCAGAAAATGTATTCTTAGGTTACACAGTAGACTACACTATTACACATTCTGCCCACATAGAAAATGTGTGCAAAAAAATGGCAAGTGCTAATTATGCATTGTTTAAACTTAAGCCCTTAATGGATACTAAGACCCTATTGTCAATATATTTTGCTTACGTTCAGTCATTAGCTAATTATGCAATTACTGTGTGGGGAAATGGGACAAATATAAGTAAAGTTCTTAAAACTCAAAAGAGAGCGATTAGAATTATTTTTGGACTCCGAAAACGCACATCGGTTAGAAAATATTTTAAAGAAAATCATATAATGACTGTCATATCTTTATATGTTTACAATAGTATTTTGGAGATACACCAGGAAGTTGATGGTATGACTAAAAACCAAGATGTACATAGTTTTAATTTGCGAAATAAAGAAAAAATATTTAAGCCGAAAATAAGACTAATAAAGGTAAAAAAACAAGGCATTCACAATAAAATATCTATGTTTAATAAACTACCATTGACTTTAACTAAATTAAACAAACCTAAAGAAGATGAAATCTTTTTTTGAATCTCATCCTTTATATTCTTTGAAAGAATTCATGGACATGCGTCTAACAGAAAATTTATTCTTATAAAAATAATTAGATAATAATATAGACTATCCTTTTGACTGCTTAGGCTATAATGAGATTGACTAAATACCTAAATACGGATTTTAAATGTATAGTTTGTAATTATTAAGTATCACAATTTCTTGACATTTATTTTTATTTATATCGCAAATCATTTATCCAGGGACATCACAATTTAGATAACTTTATAATTATAATCATTATTCTTACCTTATATTTTAATAATTATTTGTAAATTTGACTTACCTAATGTAACGAACAATGTTATAAGGTCAATAAATGAAAATGAAATGAAATGAAAACCTCTTAAAAACATTGAGTTTAGAATAAAGATGCAAAAATTCAAATGCCTGGTCTTTTTGCTTCATAATTTATTGTAGTTTTATTTTATCATATGTCTGGCAACACTTTTTCAATTATTTGACGTCTGAAGTTATCTGTCAAACCTATATAGTTGCCAAAGATTTCAAATCGGATATTTCTGTATTCGGCGGTTAATTTTATTTTGCGATCGAAAAAGTGCTGTTTTCTGTAAATTTATATTGAAATGGATGAAGACGGTACTGCCGAAGTTGTAACAATCAATCGTGGTACAAAAACAAGGCCTCGGCGAGGACGTACATGACATACAATATCAGCATCCAAGTGAGTAATGTATTACATCAATTTGAGTGGGAATTTTATAAGAACCAAAATAATATTCTCTAATACTCATATTTTCCTGTTACAGGTATGCAGATACTGATCCACTTGCACTTAATTTGCAGAAAAACTGCAAACATGGCCCAAAAAGTGTTTTCAAATGCAAAAAGTTAAGCCTTCCCATACTACTCAGGAACAGGAGGCATTTTTTTTTAAATTTGATTGTGCTATAATAATAATAATTAATAACAATAATTGTAAATAATGAGTGATTTTGTCTTGAGCCTATAATAAAATTAATAAACAATATTAGTAGTACAATATTAGTCATTTTCAAAACCACTTTTTTTTTAGGTAAATATCAAAACCTAGCTTTTCCGGAAGTCTTTATCAAAACCACACTTTTCCAAATATGTTTAATCAAAACATCACATTTCCAAATTTGTTTTTTAAATATTGGCTAAGCTTCTTATCATTTCAATCAACCATTTGGTACATAATATCAACTGAAACACTAGTTAAACATGACACAACTAAAACAAACTGCAAATGTTGTAGTTAGTTAGTTATTTACATTTTACTGTTTTCTCCAAAATAAAAAAAGTGGAAAAGTGAGGTTTTGTTCTTCCCCTCCTCAAATAGAATAAACTTTTCTTCATACTATTCAGGCTTAGGACTGTCTATAATTTTCTTGTACATTGATATGAAATGTGTGCATTTATAGGCGTATTTACAAGTTCATTTATGATAGGTATGTACAAATACAACGTTTTGTTTCTACTCTTTGAGTAGGAATTTTTTAAAGTTATATTTTACTTTATAGGTATACATTGTTCTTTTTTGTTTGTTGTATGTATTAACTTCACTACTTTTACTACTACTACTAGGTAAGCGCGAGGCAATAGATCGCGCAGGGTCACACAGCACAAACGAGTAATAGGTATATAGCGCGTAGGCCCATAACGCGTACATGCGAAAAGCGTGTTACCGCGATCGCAAGTACGCGAGACGTTATATTAATAGCGCGAAGAGAAAATACACATAGCGTGTTGTATGCGCTATATGGCAATAACGCGCTATACTATGGCGCTATATGCTATATTATCCATCACTACAAAGGACATTGGCACTATTGAGTATTGACAGAATGCAAACGTCTTGCAAATCTTGCAATGCCGTAGAAGAAGAAGAAGAAGAAATAACTAAAACAATGAGGACGTGATGAGTAATTTAAATATAAAATAAATGTATCGAGTAGAGCTTTTTATTTCAAATTTCAACCAGCTGAGGACAAAATCACGGATGTACAGTTCTTCACTAATTTTCCAATCATGATAGAAAACGAAGATGTTGACGATGACTACTTCACACCAATCGCCAAGTGAGTATATATCTCGTAAATACGTACCTATTATATTATATGTACTTGATTTTCATATCAAAGGATGTGGTGGCGGTGGGTGGATGAGTTCATAAAATTACTTTGTTTACTGGGTGAGGTAATTGCCTGGAAATATCATAGATCCATTTGTTAATTCTGAATTTGACAGTATAATTTAACCCATTGGCATCGGCGATAATTATAACAATAGAATTTGATTCATAAATTGGCCATAGTGGTCCAGTCCGATGCCAAATTGGCCATAGTGGTCCAGTCTGATGCCAACTTATTAATCAAGAAGTAACATTTGTAATCTTGAAAGACAAGCATTAGGAACAGCTTGTTATGAAAGTAATGTGAGTTATGAAAATATAGTGATGAAGGTTGAGAGTTTCTGGGATGGTTTGGAAATGTAGAGAGAGTAGATGAAAGGAGATTTACAAAGTAAGTATATCCTGCGACAGAATGGAACAGTTGAAAGAAACCTTGAAGAACATATTTTAAACAGATTGCAATGATCCAAAAAAAGGCCTGATCATGGGCACATTTAAAGATTGTAATGAGAGTGTAGGAAGCAATATAGGTATGTCTAAATCAGGATCATAGTATGTGGAAATCAGTGGTGGACTCTGTGCCTAACCCTCCTAATAGGTGTGACATATTTGTGCATTAAGTACTTAACCGGTAAAGTGCGCAAAGGGACTGGAGTCGCATAAAATAATAAAAAAAATATTGTGTCTGTTATGGCGCACCTTAGTTACTATGTGTACTGTTGAATTATTCAAATAAGTCAATTGCTTAAATAGATGGGTAATTATTATTTATTCAACATAAAAGGGGAAGGGAACTGGAAAAGGGGAAACCAGCCTCACCATCAAATATATAAAAAGTAATCCAAAAATTGTTGCACAAATAAACTAACCAATGTCAATAGAAATCCATATGCTGACCTTACTTTCACCTATACCAATATACAATCTTTACCTTCTAAGTTTAATCTTTTTTTGAACTACATAAACACAAATAGACCATGTATTGCAATTATCACTGAAACTTGGCTAAACAGCAATGATCATAATGGCACATACAATATCCCAGGCTATACACTATTAAGACATGACCAAAAGCATAAGAAAAATAAGGCTGAAGGAAAAACTAGAGCGGGTGGTGTAGCAATTTATATTAAGGAACATTTAAACAGTATTCCTATCATAGCAAAGGGCAACAAAAATTGTATGTGCGATGGAGTTGAGGCGCTATATGTAGATATACAATTTAGTACTTATAATTTCATGGTTATTGGTTTATATCGAAAAGGTAGTCAGGATGAACTTGTATGGAAAACTCATGATGCTACATTACTAAATAATCTCATTACTGCTACTGAAAGAAATACTTTTTTTTATGTTATTGTGACCAAACAAGCTCGAGGCCCACCTGATGTTAAGCGAACTAACCTCTGCCTATAACAGATGCATTTCATCACAAGTCACGAATTGCACTGCGCCCGTCACATAGAGACATAGTTGTTAAGTCTCATGTTTCTGTAAATTCACTGGCTCTCAAGGACTGCTGCCATTGGGCTCAAAAATTGTAATAAAATTCTTCAACTATGACAT
This sequence comes from Plagodis pulveraria, assembly GCA_963890685.1. NCBI lineage: Eukaryota > Metazoa > Arthropoda > Insecta > Lepidoptera > Geometridae > Plagodis > Plagodis pulveraria. The sequence continues at coordinate 20,431,859 of OY982950.1, read as the reverse complement.
AATTAATGGCCATATATCGGCCCTATAGACATAGGCACACATTGTCTTGCTGCATGAAAAAGTGACAAAGACAACATTGAGAATTACAGACAAATAAGCTGTATGTCAAATTTTAGGGTTAGGATAAGATACCATTCTGTGCTAGCCTTGCACATAATGCTATCCTAGAGATGGCAAAAGGAACAAAGGAAGACAGCACAAAAGATTGGAAGATGATCTTAAGCTTACATCCAGTCTATACTGGAGAAGAGTTGCCCTTGACAGACAGCAATGAAAAGGATTAGAGGAGGCCTATGCCAAAGGCACACTGAAATTAAATGCACTATGTACAAAACTGTATATCTCAGAATAAAAAGCTTACCTATTATTTAATTAAGTTTTAAGTTGTGTTTGCGCTTCTATAACAAGCAAACAAAGGAAGCGTCCAAAATAAGGTTGCGGCTGAGGAAGGGCTATATAACTTACATGAAAATATGTATGCATAAAGTGTCGGGGGATATCAAATGGTAAATAAAACTAAGTAAATATTTCAATATTATTATTCTATCTCGCTTGTTAAGCTGGAAGACACAGGTTTGGTCCCTGCACTGTCAAGTGTGAATGATACGTAAGTATGAAAACAAACCTACATGTAGTGGGAACGAGAGAAAAAATACATTTATAATATATATATGATATTTTGCATGAAATAATAGAATTAATTATTTTTTTTCTCAAAAACTATGCATCTTCTTATTTTGAAACTTTGCGTGTATGCGTGAAAAAAGTAGCTACCTCCAACCTAAGGTTGCCAGACGTCCGGGAAATCCGGGATTGTCCCGGAATGGGGCGTCTTGTCCCGTGTCCAGTAATTTCACTCTACTGTCCCGGAATTCACTAGTATTAGGTGTCCGTATGTTTAGCGTCTACCTAACTAGTACATAATCCAACCAGTGTGAAGTTGGCAGCCAAACCCAGCAGCCATATAAACCGACCAAATTAAAATGTCGATGATAAAATCTTCGGTTTTCACCATGTTAAAGACTGTGTTTTCGAATAAAACATACCTCGATGGATAGCTACTGAAATGAACTTTAAAAAATAGTATTCAGATATAACTAGCGATATTTCAAAAAGCCGCGATTCGCGAGTTACTCATAAAATAGTTTAGTTGCAGTGGTTTCAGGGGATTTTGACCATGACAGAGATTGTGTTTTGGAATGAAACATATGTCAAAAGATAGCTATTCAAAAGAACTTTCAGGTGGTATATTCAGAAATTACTCTAGACATTTCAGAAAGCCGCAATTGACATTAAAATCAGAAAGTATTTTCGCTGCTGGGTTTTGCCAGGGATTTTGACCATGATGGAGATGGTGTTTTGGAATGAAACATAAGTCAAAAGATAGCTATTAAAAAGACCTTTCAGGTGATTTATTCAGATATTACTCTTGACATTTCAGAAAGCCGCGATTGTCATTAATATCCGAAAATATTTTCGCTGCTGGGTTTTGCCGGGGTTTTTGACCATAATGGAGATGGTGTTTTGGAATAAAACATATCTCAAAAGATAGCTATTAAAAAGACCTTTCAGGTGGTATATTCAAAAATTACTCTGGACATTTCAGAAAGCCGCAAATGACATTAAAATCAGAAAATATTTTCGCTGCTGGGTTTTGCCAGGGGTTTTGACCATGATGGAGATGGTGTTTTGGAATAAAACATATCTCAAAAGATAGCTATTAAAAAGACCTTTCAGGTGGTATATTCAGAAATTACTCTCGACATTTCAGAAAGCCGCAATTGACATTAAAATCAGAAAATATTTTCGCTGCTGGGTTTTGCCAGGGATTTTGACCATGATGGAGATGGTTTTTTGGAATAAAACATATGTCAAAAGATAGCTATTAAAAAGACCTCTCAGGTGGTATATTCAGAAATTACTCTTGATGTTTCAGAAAGCCGCGATTGTCATAAATATCCCAAAATATTTTCGCTGCTGGGTTTTGCCGGGGTTTTTGACCATGATGGAGATGGTGTTTTGGAATGAAACATATGTCAAAAGATAGCTATTAAAAAGACCTCTCAGGTGGTATATTCAGATATTACTCTTGACATTTCAGAAAGCCGCGATTGACATTAAAATCAGAAAATATTTTCTCTGCTAGGTTTTGCCAGGGATTTTGACCATGATGGAGATGGTGTTTTGGAATGAAACATATGTCAAAAGATAGCTATTAAAAATACCTTTCAGGTGGTATATTCAGAAATTACTCTGGACATTTCAGAAAGCCGCAATTGACATTAAAATCAGAAAATGTTTTCGCTGCTGGATTTTGCCAGGGGTTTTGACCATGATGGAGATAGTGTTTTGGAATAAAACATATCTCAAAAGATAGCTATTAAAAAGACCTTTCAGGTGGTATATTCAGAAATTACTCTTGACATTTCAGAAAGCCGCGATTAACATTAAAATCAGAAAATATTTTCGCTGCTGGGTTTTGCCAGGGGTTTTGACCATGATGGAGATGGTGTTTTGGAATAAAACATATCTCAAAAGATAGCTATTAAAAAGACCTTTCAGGTGGTATATTCAGAAATTACTCTTGACATTTCAGAAAGCCGCGATTAACATTAAAATCTGAAAATATTTTCGCTGCTAGGTTTTGCCAGGGATTTTGACCATGATGGAGATGGTGTTTTGGAATAAAACATACCTCAAAAAATAGCTATTAAAAATACCTTTCAGGTGGTATATTCAGAAATTACTCTGGACATTTCAGAAAGCCGCAATTGACATTAAAATCAGAAAATGTTTTCGCTGCTGGATTTTGCCGGGGTTTTTGACCATGATGGAGATGGTGTTTTGGATTAAAACATATCTTTGAAGATAGCTATTAAAAAGACCTTTCAGGTGGTATATTCAGAAATTACTCTGGACATTTCAGAAAGCCGCAATTGACATTAAAATCAGAAAATATTTTCGCTGCTGGGTTTTGCCAGGGATTTTGACCATGATGGAGATAGTGTTTTGGAATGAAACATATGTCAAAAGATAGCTATTAAAAAGACCTTTCAGGTGGTATATTCAGAAATTACTCTCGACATTTCAGAAAGCCGCAATTGACATTAAAATCAGAAAATATTTTCGCTGCTGGGTTTTGCCAGGGATTTTGACCATGATGGAGATGGTTTTTTGGAATAAAACATATGTCAAAAGATAGCTATTAAAAAGACCTCTCAGGTGGTATATTCAGAAATTACTCTTGATGTTTCAGAAAGCCGCGATTGTCATAAATATCCCAAAATATTTTCGCTGCTGGGTTTTGCCGGGGTTTTTGACCATGATGGAGATGGTGTTTTGGAATGAAACATATGTCAAAAGATAGCTATTAAAAAGACCTCTCAGGTGGTATATTCAGAAATTACTCTTGATATTTCAGAAAGCCGCAATTGACATTAAAATCAGAAAATATTTTCGCTGCTGGGTTTTGCCAGGGGTTTTGACCATGATGGAGATAGTGTTTTGGAATAAAACATATCTCAAAAGATAGCTATTAAAAAGACCTTTCAGGTGGTATATTCAGAAATTACTCTTGACATTTCAGAAAGCCGCGATTAACATTAAAATCAGAAAATATTTTCGCTGCTGGGTTTTGCCAGGGGTTTTGACCATGATGGAGATGGTGTTTTGGAATAAAACATATCTCAAAAGATAGCTATTAAAAAGACCTTTCAGGTGGTATATTCAGAAATTACTCTCGACATTTCAGAAAGCCGCAATTGACATTAAAATCAGAAAATATTTTCGCTGCTGGGTTTTGCCAGGGATTTTGACCATGATGGAGATGGTTTTTTGGAATAAAACATATGTCAAAAGATAGCTATTAAAAAGACCTCTCAGGTGGTATATTCAGAAATTACTCTTGATGTTTCAGAAAGCCGCGATTGTCATAAATATCCCAAAATATTTTCGCTGCTGGGTTTTGCCGGGGTTTTTGACCATGATGGAGATGGTGTTTTGGAATGAAACATATGTCAAAAGATAGCTATTAAAAAGACCTCTCAGGTGGTATATTCAGATATTACTCTTGACATTTCAGAAAGCCGCGATTGACATTAAAATCAGAAAATATTTTCTCTGCTAGGTTTTGCCAGGGATTTTGACCATGATGGAGATGGTGTTTTGGAATGAAACATATGTCAAAAGATAGCTATTAAAAATACCTTTCAGGTGGTATATTCAGAAATTACTCTGGACATTTCAGAAAGCCGCAATTGACATTAAAATCAGAAAATGTTTTCGCTGCTGGATTTTGCCAGGGGTTTTGACCATGATGGAGATAGTGTTTTGGAATAAAACATATCTCAAAAGATAGCTATTAAAAAGACCTTTCAGGTGGTATATTCAGAAATTACTCTTGACATTTCAGAAAGCCGCGATTAACATTAAAATCAGAAAATATTTTCGCTGCTGGGTTTTGCCAGGGGTTTTGACCATGATGGAGATGGTGTTTTGGAATAAAACATATCTCAAAAGATAGCTATTAAAAAGACCTTTCAGGTGGTATATTCAGAAATTACTCTTGACATTTCAGAAAGCCGCGATTAACATTAAAATCTGAAAATATTTTCGCTGCTAGGTTTTGCCAGGGATTTTGACCATGATGGAGATGGTGTTTTGGAATAAAACATACCTCAAAAAATAGCTATTAAAAATACCTTTTAGGTGGTATATTCAGAAATTACTCTGGACATTTCAGAAAGCCGCAATTGACATTAAAATCAGAAAATGTTTTCGCTGCTGGATTTTGCCGGGGTTTTTGACCATGATGGAGATGGTGTTTTGGATTAAAACATATCTTTGAAGATAGCTATTAAAAAGACCTTTCAGGTGGTATATTCAGAAATTACTCTGGACATTTCAGAAAGCCGCAATTGACATTAAAATCAGAAAATATTTTCGCTGCTGGGTTTTGCCAGGGATTTTGACCATGATGGAGATAGTGTTTTGGAATGAAACATATGTCAAAAGATAGCTATTAAAAAGACCTTTCAGGTGGTGTATTCAGAAATTACTCTTGACATTTCAAAAAGCCCCAATTCACATTAAAATCAGAAAATATTTTCGATGTTGGGTTTTGCAGGGGATTTTGACCATGACAGGGATTGTGTTTTGGAATGAAACATGCGTCAAAAGATAGCTACTAAAACGACCTTTCAGATGGTGTTTTCAGAAATTACTCTCGACATTTCAGAAAGCCGCAATTTGCAAATAACCCCGCGGCGAGTTGGCTGCTACTTTAGTTCTATTAAATTTCTTTAGGTGGCGGTACGGGTATTCAATAAATGTTTAGGTATTATAACTTGTGCTGGAAATAAACAAACATATGCCTTGAAAACATATTCTTGTAGTTTAAATGAGCATTGTAGAGTATACCTACCCATTATCTTCGTGTAGTCCCAACTAAATTTTATTAAAATCGTTTCATGTATAGTTTGTGAGTAGGTATAGTTTTGTATTGCCTTACTTAGATGATTTAATTTGATGATTTAATGTGACAGGTACCTACCTATTTTTTACCTAACGATCCAGGTATAAACGTGTTGAATTGAATTCTGTGCTAAGTTAACTGGGTAGGTAGGTAGGTAGGTACATCGAGCAATACGTTACATAATATGTATATTATATAGGTCAATGGGTAGGTAGGCAATATTTTTTTATCGACGTATGCATGAGTGTTGTGTTTTCTACTGTGAAACTGAAAAATAATAATTGTAACTTTTATTAGGCGAGTAACTTTAACTAGGCAGTAAATAATTGACAATTTAATTGAAGGTCATGAAAGAGGCCCATAGAGATGGGTAACTCAAAGAAAACAAGATCTCTATTTTGCCTATGAAACAAGCAAAAAACTTAGACTGTTATCTTTACCAGAACTGACTAGTAAAATTCATAAGAGTTTTTTTTATTATTATTGTTGAAGCCCTAGAGTACCTAAATAAATGGCTTTATTGGTGCGTTCCAAACAATTTACTTTTTATGAGCACATACTATTATTTTATTCATGCATCTTGCAATTTTGCTGTTGACTCTACCAAAACTGTTTTTGGGTTGAATTGGAATTGAAGTATCGAAATATTTCTTGATTGAATTTGATACCTAAAATCGCTTTGGGGTTCAAGGTGAAATGAATGTATGGACCGCAGAGTTTTGAGAACAATGGCTTTGGGGTTTAGTGGCATAAGCCATGTAAACGGGCAGGGTAGGGTTGAGTTGATTTACAACGTACAACAAGGAGGATCATCACGAGTTATTATTGAGGCTATCTTCGAGCAGATTCAACAAAGACCTCCTAAACAAAAATACAATTAAAATTAGTTCCTGACCGCGAATTAAATAGGTAGCTTAGATGAGGTCGAATGGTGTGACAGAACCGAATCAGAGTACCCACCTTCCAAGCAGTCATGTCTGCCCTACCCCTAGAGTGTTTTTTATAAGCGCGGAGGGGGAGCGGTGCAAGTCTACCGCGAAGACGTAGCAAATACGCTGTGATGAGGCAGCGAAAAGACTAAAGCAGTGCGTACCCACAGCGCCGAAGCTGTCATATAATTACTTAACTTCTAATATTAAGACATTTGTCTCAAAGCCTAACTTTTTTTTGTTGACGTTTTCGTGCTTGTGATTTGTGACTAAGTAATTATTTTCATGACGAAGAAGCTAATTTTGAGAAATTCCAATTGGAAGGACTTTAGATATGGTATATTATGTATATATTTTGTGCTATGGGGAGGGGGAAAGAGGGCGGAATATTCCACATCAATATACCATATCTTAAGTCCTTCCAATGTATGTAGATATATGTACATATTTTTTTTTAATTATTGTTATTTAAAAAGAAATAGTTTCCGTAATTCCCCACCCCTCTGGGGGGATTCTTCAACCCCCCCACCCCCCTCTCCTCCTTTTACCACTTCCTATAGTACATAAGTATGTATACCGATTCTAAAGTCCTTCCACTACTTCGTATTAGTCAGTTTAAAGGATTTAATCATAGAATTTTGCATTTGGTACAAAATTATCTAACACCTAAGTTCAACGACTATTACTGCTAAAGTAATAAAGTTATCTTAACCGCTATAATTTTCCTTGAAAGTTCATGAGCTGCATGTATCATGCACTATTATCATGATTTTTTCAGATTTTTCAAGCAAGCGGTTTAGGTTTTAGAGAGGGGAGGGGGGGCTACTGGAACAAAAATGTGCACATTAAAGTCGAGTATTTCGTAAATGGAGCATTAAATCGAAAAATATTATTAGCAACTCATTTTAAAAGACCTACTCAATGATGTCCAATACAATGGGATAGACGATGAAAAAAAATATCTTCCCCACATCAATTGTAAAAACAAAAACTTTTCAAATTTTTCTTTTACCACTTCGTCGGCGTAATTAGTTTACATACCCTTACAAAATTGCAGCTTTATAGTACAAACGGTCTCTTAGCAAAACATCGGACAGGCAGACGGACATGACGAAACTATAAGGGTTCCTTGTCAGGACTATGGAACCCTAAAAAACGAATTCTCATTTTATATTCACGATTTTATGTAGGTAGGTTTTCTTGATTTTTTTTTACATGCATTTATTTACAATTTACACATATGTATTTTATAAATAATAAATTCAATACTAAAACATCAGCCGTTATTCGGTCTTATCTTATCATAATAAAACTGCACAGTTTTTGTGCAGTTATTGTCGACTGGCAACTTTCATCAGATATTAAGGGAATTACCAGTTTAGTATCAGTATTAGTATCTGTCCCTCTCACAGAAAGGGATAGCTTGACAAAGCACAACAGAAATCCAATCTTACTGTGCTTAAAATAAGGTGTAGATTCGAAAATTCCCTCAATATTCTAATATTTTTGCAAAAACGCGGCATGATCAAAGACTTCCTTTGAGACACCGAACTGCCTGCACGGACCGCTGAGGCGGCTGAAGTCTGCCTCGGTTTAAGATTGAAAATAAATCGTCACAGCGACATATATATGAAAACATCGAAGTTTCTCCACATTTGTTTAAATACCATCTAATAGGAGCGAGCCTATTACCATCTACTGGGCGCAGTGTAGGCTTCGGAATGTTACTAAATAGGTAGGTATTTCTTGGTCAAAAAATGCCAATAACTAGATTCCAAAGACGCGCTTATCTTATGCATACAACCTGCAACAGGAACCAACGAGGCAGTCAGTAGGTATTTACATAACTATTTTATTAAATAACCTAGGAAGATATGCTGTAGTCTACTATTATACACATAGATAACAAATTCAAGGGATTATTTGATAAACGCTGCCTTTAGTAATTTGTATAGGACTGCAGGGGATAGGTACGTTCCAAAAACTCAAAATAAAAGGAGAAATCAGACTTAAAATCAATTTAATCACATAAGTCCCTGTTATTTTTTAGCAATACCTACAAATTATTATATAGACAAAGGTTTAAAAAACGCGCTTTTTCAAGTTTTTGTATTGGCGGCTTTTAATCAAGGACAGTAGCATGCGTAAAACAGCGGCGACGGCCGCATTTGATAATGAACTTTAGGCATAAGGCAATAAGACTTAGTTTTCTTTTTCTATTTATTCTTTCGGTGCAACACAAAAGCAATTGTAAAAGCCGCGCCGGCACGTGCCAGTACTACTCAAAGGATGCCGACGCGATGATAAAGGATACCGATTTTGATGTAATGTACCGACTGGATCCGTATATAGCGAATATTTATCCGCGAATACAAGAAACGAGTCGTAATATTTTTAACCCCTAATTTGCCATAATCCCGCGCTTGGCAGGCGTTTTGCACGTTTAAAGCACTTAACGCTATGTGCCGCTATGTATCCTTAAGAACTAGTAGTTATGCATGGTGGTAGGGCAATTTGCGATAACAAGCCTGGCTAGCTACCTCCCTCAAGTAAAAAATCTGTCGCCAAGCACTTAACGGTATGTGCCGCTATGAGTCCTCCAGAACCAGTAATTTTGCATGGTGGTAGGGTATTTTGCGAATGCCCGCCTGGCTAGCTACTACCCTCAAGTAGAAAATCTGTCGCCAAGCACTTAACGCTATGTGCCGCTATGTATCCTTGAGAATCAGTAATTTTGCATGGTGGTAGGGCATTTTATAAATACCCGCCTGGCTTGCTACCACTATGTGTCAAGTAGAAAATCTGTCGCCAAGCACTTAACGCTATGTGCCGCTATGTGTCTTCTAGAACCAGTTATTTGGCATGGTGGTAGGGCATTTTGTAAATACCCGCCTGGCTTGCTACTACTATGTGTCAAGTAGAAAATCTGTCGCCAAGCACTTAACGGTATGTGCCGCTATGAGTCCTCCAGAACCAGTAATTTTGCATGGTGGTAGAGCAATTTGCGATTACCCGCCTGGCTAGCTACCACCCTCAAGTAGAAAATCTGTCGCCAAGCACTTAACGCTATGTGCCGCTATGTATCCTTGAGAACTAGTAGTTGTGCATGGTGGTAGGGCAATTTGCGATTACTAGCCTGGCTAGCTACCACCCTCAAGTAGAAAATCTGTCGCCAAGCACTTAACGCTATATGCCGCTATGTATCCTTGAGAACCAGTAATTTTGCATGGTGGTAGGGCATTTTATAAATACCCGCCTGGCTTGCTACCACGTTGTGTCAAGTAGAAAATCTGTCGCCAAGCACTTAACGCTATGTGCCGTTATGTATCCTTGAGACCTAGTAGTTGTGCATGGTGGTAGGGCAATTTGCGATTACTAGCCTGGCTAGCTACCTCCCTCAAGTAAAAATAACGGTATGTGCCGCTATGAGTCCTCTAGAACTAGTAATTTGCATGGTGGTAGGGCATTTTGAGAAAACCCGCCTGGCTAGCTAGTAGCTACCTACCTAAAGTAAAAAATCTGTCGCCAAGCACTTAACGCTATATGCCGCTATGTATCCTTGAGAACCAGTAATTTTGCATGGTGGTAGGGCATTTTATAAATACCCGCCTGGCTTGCTACCACGTTGTGTCAAGTAGAAAATCTGTCGCCAAGCACTTAACGGTATGTGCCGCTATGAGTCCTCTAGAACCAATAATTTTGCATGGTGGTAGGGCATTTTGCAAATACCCGCCTGGCTTCCTACCACTATGTGTCAAGTAGAAAATCTGTCGCCAAGCACTTAACGGTATGTATTTTAATAGTAATAGTTAAAGGTTATCAACTGTGTTAGTTGCACTATAAGGGAATAGTCACAAGAATATAATAATTGAGTACTGGATTTAGTAGCAGATACCTAAAGTAGATCAACTGTTTTAGTTACACTATGAATATATGTCATATCTGTGAAGCAACTAGTAGTGTAGGATCAATAGTTTCCGAGATAAACACTATTTTAGTTTGACAGCTGTCATCTGAAATGATGATCTCTATGAGATCTATCATATTGTGAATAGTAGTCTAAGATCAATAGTTTCCGAGATAAACACTATTTTAGTTTGACAGCTGTCATCTGAAATGAAGATCTCTATGAGATCTATAAAAGTTTGACAGATGTCACGAAAATGAAAAGTAATCGAGTTCATAAAATACGACATCAACTGTCACTTTGATACCTGTCACAAATCACACTTGTCTATATGACATAAACTGTCACTTTGACAGCTGTCACAATGCACACCAATATAATTTTATAGATTAGTTTAAAAAATCCCAAACAACAAACGAAACTGAAAACTGCAACATCAACTGTCACTTTGACAGCTGTCACGTCTAAGGCCTTTGTTCCAACCCGGACCAGGACCCCGTCCAGGTCTATCCTCGTTCCTGGAGGGGGTCCCCCCCGAGGCCCATGGAACATTAGGGCCTCGGTCTTGGAGAGGGCGACCTCCAGCCCCAGGGCACGTATGCGGCCGACCACGAGTGTTGTGGCCACCGTGGCCCGCCGCACCGTCTCCCCGAGGTCCCTCCCCTTGACCACGACTAGGGTGTCATCCGCGTAGCACGCAACCCGCATACTTGCGGGAAACGTGCCGCGGAGCACCCAGTCGTAGCCAATGTTCCACAGGAGCGGTCCCAACACCGACCCCTGTGGAACCCCGCAGGACACGCGACGTCGCCTCAGACCGTCGCGTCCCTCCACCAGGTCCCTCCACCCTAATCAAATAGCAAAACTATTATTTGTAATATCGATGAAGCAGTTGATTTGTTTCCAACTCTAGTGCAGTGGGTGGAGGGGGAAACTTAAATTCCCCGTCCACCCACCAGTGGGAAAGTCCAGTGGGTGGACGGGGCATCGCCCGTTCCCGCCACTTGTAGTAGACATCTCAGATATATCTGCTACCTATACAATTCAGGCAACTGAGATAGGTTGGTACTAGCTATACCAAGGTGAATCAGATTTTACCCCGTAGACAACATTTATTTCACAATAGGTATACTTACCTACTATTTACTATAATATCATAAATCTATTTTTTACGGTTCTTATTCATACCTGCAAACACAATTGAAGGTGTTGATGCAATAACGAACCGTGGTTGTATGGACCTTGGTCACCAGTAGACTTACTTTTTTGTATAAGTAGGTACCTACTTACTTACCTAATACGCTAGCCTTTGACTAGACCATCAATAGTGTCACCTGATGGTAGGTTAGTGATCAAGATCATGTGGTCGAAGATGTTGTTCAGGCTTACCTAGAATTACTGGCTCTCAAGGATAGCTGCTGGGACACACCGTTAAGTGCTTGGAAACTGATTTTCAACTTTAGGGTCGCTAGCCAGGAGAGCATTCGCAAAATTCCCTACCACCATGTTATAACGACTGCCATCCTAAGACGACAACCGGGACCGACGGCATAACGTGCCCTCCGAAGCTCGAAAGCACTCAGTAGTAATGTCACTAGCGGTCACCCATCCAACTCATGACCGCGGCGGACGTTGCTTAACTTAGCGAACGGGTAAGGCAAAACTTCGCTACGAGCGCTTCAATATCAATTACTTCAAAGCAGTGATGGCCCAGTGGCAATGGCTCTAAACTGCCACGCAGCAGGTCCACGGTTCTGATCCCGCCATGGGCTTGATCTTCGTCTTATAGGTACTTAATGCATTTTGTAAATGCCCGCCTGGCCACCTATCACCCTCAAGTAGAAAATCTGTCACCGTAGTTTATTAAGGTAAATACGTAGATAGGTACATAGGTATGTATGGAAAGGTGTCTTTTTATCTGTCATCTGTTTAGGTCGTCAGAGCGATCACTGCTAGGCAGTAGGATTATTTTAAACATCTCAGACATCTGCTACCATATATCTTAATATATTAACTTATATATATTAGATAATAATCTTAACATAAACCTGTAATAACTACATTCAAATAAAATTAAAAACAAATAAAAGAGTATAGTGCGGCTGTTGACGTCACTGAAGGGACAGCCCAAAGATCGGTACTAGGACCTTTGCATTATCTCGCATATGTAAATGATATGGAACATGTAATCTATAACTGTTCAATTTACCAATATGCAGATGATATTTGCCTCCTAGCATATAGTAAAAACCTTAGCACGGCTGTGAAATATATGCAAGATGATTTCACACGAGTATCGAAATGGTCGCATGACGATGACGCTCGCCTAGTTTTAAATGCATCCAAAACGAAAATAATTCATGTTCACTCAAGTCACATTAAAAAAACAAATTCATTTAGAATAATTAGCACATAGCCACGAGTGTTTACACAGTAAGTACAATGATGTCTCATATGAATAACTGTACATGTGATGCTATAGAACAGGTAACTAGTCATGCATACCTAGGCCTGATAGTAGATAACAGATTTAACTGGGGTAACCATATTGATTTAATTTGTGACAAGCTAAGAGCTATACTAGCAAAATTTTATATAATCAAACCGAAGGTACCATTCCAGATTCTACTTAAAATGTACGTAGCTTTAGCGGAATCCAAACATTTAAAACATTTATTGATAAAATATTGAATTTGCAAGTCAGATTATTAAAATTAATAGTCCCCGGTAACATTAAAAAACAATATAAAGAAAACCTTATTGATATATTTGAGTTCTGCAATATACTACCGGTACAGGCGGTACATGATAAAGTGACCTCAATTATTTTATATAAATTACAAAACTTTTGGAGTTACAAAGGCATTTGTTATAAAAGCTTTTTTGTTGATCCAACATTATTATAATTAACTACACAAATTGGAACTGCAAAGCCTTCAAGAAATAGGTTCTTGTTTGTACAATTTTTTAAAAGAATGTTCTTCGACTAAACCTAATTTAGACGTTTGTGGCCAACAGAAAAACAAATTCATTCTTAGTTTATGTTATTATGCCGTTTCAACCTTGCCAATTAAATCTATTACACATAAGTTTCTAATTCGTAGGCACACACAAAACGAAGCGGATAGCGTCCACTCGGTAATAGAGAAAAATATTCGTCGAGCAAAAAAATCTGGGCCAATTTACACCCCCGATCAATATGTGGCTCTAATCCGTAATGCCAATATATATTGGCAAGAAGCTAAAATTAAAATTAGTCGTACAGGCAAAAAAAATATCGAAGATATTCATTTAAGTGCGGCATACAGCTCTAAGTTGCCAATTGAGAACAATAAAAAGCAAGACATTCGACAACTCATAACTGCTAATATAGTTCCAAAGTATTATGAAAACACGTTTAATAGTTTATTTGATTAATAATCATATTTTAAAGCTTTTTAATATTTTTTGATTATAAAAAAAATATTGACAGTTAATAATTTAAGAGATACTTATTGTTTTTTTTAATATCGTTTGCTGTCATAGTAAAATACAATGTTATAATAAAAAAAGTATTAAAAAATATAATATCATAAAAAGTATAAAAAAGTAAAGCTGATTAAGAAGAACCTTTTTTTATTTTTGAAAAAACATTCCAATTTCATTCTTTTTTTTATTTTTCTAAGATGTTTATTGTTTATAAGTTTATAGATTTTTTTATGAAACCATTTATAAGACCTAAAATGAGACTGTTCGTAAGTTCCTAAGTGTTAAAGACTGAGTACTGAGAGACTGTATTATGTAAGTCTGCTTTTCCTAGAATTTGATTCCAACTCAAAGTATGAAAATGATGCCAAACAATGTTGTAGTAATAAGAATTTAATTGTTTTGAGTTACCATTTTATTAATACATAGTTCATTTTTAGAGAAGAAAATATACGATTATGTTTGATTAAGACACTTTATTTCATTTAAAACCTTACCTTAAATTATATACTTAAGTCATAAAACTAAATAAATTCTGGTGCTACAAAATCACAATTCAGGACACTTTTTTGTTATGTCTTTTATTAGGATATTTTTTGTGGTTGAACATAAGATTTTTACGTAAAACTATAGTGAACTAAATAAACAATTAATATTATAAAGATTTTACCTACTATAAATAGTAATCCAGAAATGAACAAATAGATGCGAAAAAAAAATTAAAAGTCTTCTCCTGCAAAATTTAAAAAAGAGCTGTTGTGACTTTGTTGCACCGAAGGTGCGATATATATAGTTATGTGTGTACCTATATGTACATGTATAATTCTGTAATAAAAAAACGAAACTGTTTATAACATATTCATTTTATACGAAACAAAAAAATAAAATAATAATAATAACACTCTGTAAAGATTTCAATCGCTTAATAGGCGCTGCAGTCCGCTGCATGTGCACAATCCTACTCCGTCACATGATGTTCTCCAGAACCGGTTATAGTTCGAGCTACTACTAACAAACTATACATGAACCGATTTTAATATAATGGAATGGATAATTGGTAGGTATACTCTACAATGCTCATTTTAACTATAAGAATTTGTTTTCCCGGCCTATGTTTGTTTATTTCCAGCACAAGTTATTATACCTAAATATTTATTGAATACCCGTACCGCCACCATGTGAAATTTAAAAGAACTAAAGTAGCAGCGAACTCTTCGCGGAGTTATTTGCAAATTGCAGCTTTCTGAAATGTCGAGAGTAATTTCTAAAAACACCATTTGAAAGGTCGTTTTAGTAGCTATCTTTTAGCGTATGTTTCATTCCAAAACACAATCCCTGTCATGGTCAAAATCCCCTGCAAAACCCAACATCGAAAATATTTTCTGATTTTAATGTGAATTGGGGCTTTCTGAAATGTCAAGAGTAATTTCTGAATATACCACTTGAAAGGTCTTTTTAATAGCTATGTTTTGAAGTATGTTTTATTCCAAAACACCATCTCCATCATGGTCAAAATCCCTGGCAAAACCTAGTAGCGAAAATATTTTCTGATTTTAATGTCAATCGCGGCTTTCTGAAATGTCAAGAGTAATTTCTGAATATACCACCTGAAAGGTCTTTTTAATAGCTATCTTTTGACATATGTTTCATTCCAAAACACCATCTCCATCATGGTCAAAAACCCCGGCAAAACCCAGCAGCGAAAATATTTTCGGATATTAATGACAATCGCGGCTTTCTGAAATGTCAAGAGTAATATCTGAATAAATCACCTGAAAGGTCTTTTTAATAGCTATCTTTTGAGATATGTTTTATTCCAAAACACCATCTCCATCATGGTCAAAATCCCTGGCAAAACCCAGCAGCGAAAATATTTTCTGATTTTAATGTCAATCGCGGCTTTCTGAAATGTCAAGATTAATTTCTGAATACACCACCTGAAAGGTCTTTTTAATAGCTATCTTTTGACATATGTTTCATTCCAAAACACCATCTCCATCATGGTCAAAAACCCCGGCAAAACCCAGCAGCGAAAATATTTTCGGATATTAATGACAATCGCGGCTTTCTGAAATATCAAGAGTAATTTCTGAATATACCACCTGAGAGGTCTTTTTAATAGCTATCTTTTGACATATGTTTCATTCCAAAACACCATCTCCATCATGGTCAAAATCCCTGGCAAAACCCAGCAGCGAAAATATTTTCTGATTTTAATGTCAATCGCGGCTTTCTGAAATGTCAAGAGGAATTTCTGAATATACCACCTGAAAGGTCTTTTTAATAGCTATCTTTTGAGATATGTTTTATTCCAAAACACCATCTCCATCATGGTCAAAACCCCGGCAAAACCCAGCAGCGAAAATATTTTCGGATATTAATGACAATCGCGGCTTTCTGAAATATCAAGAGTAATTTCTGAATATACCACCTGAGAGGTCTTTTTAATAGCTATCTTTTGAGATATGTTTTATTCCAAAACACCATCTCCATCATGGTCAAAATCTCTGGCAAAACCCAGCAGCGAAAATATTTTCGGATATTAATGACAATCGCGGCTTTCTGAAATGTCAAGAGTAATATCTGAATATACCACCTGAAAGGTCTTTTTAATAGCTATCTTTTGACTTATGTTTCATTCCAAAACACCATCTCCATCATGGTCAAAACCCCGGCAAAACCCAGCAGCGAAAATATTTTCGGATATTAATGACAATCGCGGCTTTCTGAAATATCAAGAGTAATTTCTGAATACACCACCTGAGAGGCCTTTTTAATAGCTATCTTTTGAGATATGTTTCATTCCAAAACACCATCTCCATCATGGTCAAAATCTCTGGCAAAACCCAGCAGCGAAAATATTTTCGGATATTAATGACAATCGCGGCTTTCTGAAATGTCAAGAGTAATATCTGAATATACCACCTGAAAGGTCTTTTTAATAGCTATATTTTGAGATATGTTTTATTCCAAAACACCATCTCCATCATGGTCAAAAACCCCGGCAAAACCCAGCAGCGAAAATATTTTCGGATATTAATGACAATCGCGGCTTTCTGAAATGTCAAGAGTAATATCTGAATATACCACCTGAAAGTTCTTTTTAATAGCTATCTTTGAAATATGTTTCATTCCAAAACACCATCTCTGTCATGGTCAAAATCCCCTGAAACCACTGCAACTAAACTATTTTATGAGTAACTCGCGAATCGCGGCTTTTTGAAATATCGCTAGTTATATCTGAATACTATTTTTTAAAGTTCATTTCAGTAGCTATCCATCGAGGTATGTTTTATTCGAAAACACAGTCTTTAACATGGTGAAAACCGAAGATTTTATCATCGACATTTTAATTTGGTCGGTTTATATGGCTGCTGGGTTTGGCTGCCAACTTCACACTGGTCATAATCCAACTATTTTTGAGGTCAGTCTCAGGCCATAAGAGGGCCCTTCCCAGTCCGTCTATCGTAAAAGCGAGCGTGATTAAAAAGCTTGTTGTTTCATCTTTTTTCATCTTCAGGCATTCAACCTTCCGTCTCACTCCGTCCCCCGCTTACCTCTTTCTGCCACTTGGCTATCAAGCAAGCAAGTGAGAACAAGATAACATTTAACGAAAAATAGTGTGCGTAAACTTCATAAAACTTAGTCCAGTAATTACGTGTTTTTCAATAAGATAAACATTTATTTTACATGTTTGTAAAATAAATGTTTATCATTTAGAATCTCCATTATATTTTCAAGGTTTCTATCAAAATATGTTCTCAACTTTTACAATTTGTGATTACATTCTGAACAGCCTAATTTCAGGTTAAATTTATGCACAAAAGCAGATTTTTGGAGGCTTATATTGAAGTCGTTTCTCCAAATTTTATTTTTTGTTTGCATAAAAGCATAGATGTAGTACAAAAAATACCTATTAGCCAAGAATTAAATTAACAAAGAAAGATATGTTACAACGCCATAATAGCGTACGATCGTTTGTATGAAAAGTAAGACGGGTTGGCCGCTCTTTAAGCCCTTTTTTATACCGAACTGGGTAGCACTTGACCACTATCTCACCTGATGTTAAGTGATGATGCGATCGATGATGGACCGCGCGAATATTACAAACATACAGGTAGAATTGAGTACCTCCTTTTTTAAAGTCAGTTAAAAAAGACTCGCCATGTAGTTTATTTCCAACTACGGCACTTGCGACAAAACCCTACCATATACGTGATCTAACCCGCCCTTGGTCAATTATTTATTATCTTAGAGAACGTAAACTACAGAAAATCATAAAAAAATTGAGAAACATAATATAAAATAATAATCGTGAGGATTGTGCAATATTATTGTAAAGTTTTGTATGAACAGATTTTGCTGTAATAGATATCTTGTATATATATATCTTCGAAAATGTGAAATATTTTTTTTTTAATCGCGAAAAATCATACTATTATACCTGTGATGACTGTGCAGTATTATGGTGAAGCTTTTAAAATAACAGAATTTTGCTATATGTATGGTTACGCCAATATTTATACGTCAACGAACGATATTGCTCACTTAGTACATAATATATAAACTTTTCTTCATACATAAAACATATGTGAAGAGTGACTGTGCAGTGCAGTGCAGTGCACCATATAACTGATCAGTTACTGGCTGGACCAGATAAACCTTCGACGGTGGACACCCTCCAGAGACGTGGTGGATTCTTCTACAAAGGTCAGTAGCTCTCTTCATGGTTTTCTGGTATGTTGGACTAGCAACGTCATTTACTCATCAGTAATATCTAGGCTTTCGGCGAACCAGCAAATTATCCTGTTCCACATTTCTAATTGTGGCAGGAGCGCATCATCCCCTGGCCAAGCTAGAGGTTGTATGCACCAATGTATATTTTGGACATGTATATCTTTAAAATGTGAAATATGAATAACAACAATATATGGAAAAAATATACAATAACAATCATGAAGGTTGTGCAGTATATTGAAGTATTCTAACGAACAGATTTAACTGTAAGTATATTCTGTATATTTATATTATCAAAAATGTATCTGCCATAAACCTCACAATTTAGTTATTTTTTCTTTCATGTGGCAGCACTTCCATCACACACATATAAAAAAGTGTCTTCAGTTTGATGTTTTACCGGGCTCTGTCTTTCCTTCTTAGTTTTTAGAGTCATACGACATGCGACACCGCATGCCGGCCGTGTGTGTGAATTCATAGTTAAAAGGCTTATATAAGGTTACAGATATTTTCTTTTAATGTTGAACAAAATTTTCTTCATCAACCCCAGAAATGTCCAGGAATTGATATACCTTGATCTGGCAACCCTTTTTTTTTTTTTTTTTTTTTTTTTTTTTTTTTTTTTTTTTTTTTTTTTTTTGACGCTGGGAAAAATGCATTACGCATGCCCCCCCATCGGGGGATGGAGGGGGGATGTGGGACTCCCCGGTAGACGACCGGTATACCCACTAAACAACCCAGCGACATTCCAGCATCGTTTGTGTGGAGGAGGACTGGGAGACCGGCAGAGCCTTTGCGTCCAGTCCTCCTTCTACGACCGCCCGCTTTTACAGCGGGGCCTACACACCCCTCCCAGCAGGAGGGGCCCGGGAATGACCAGGAATGTTTGGCCATTCCCGCCCGACGGAGGTGGTGAGTATGTGCAATGCGAGAGAAGACGCCCCCGCGCCTGTCTCTCGCTACTCACCACTGGGAGGGGGAAGGCGATTATTCAATCGCCTTCTCCCACCCCTTCGACGTCTTCGCAGTGGCGCAGCAAGGGGGTCCTCTTCCCTCGCACGCTCCGCGGCCTCCTTTTGCGAAATTACTTCTTCGCAAAAGGAGGCGACCGCTTCCCAGGCCCCATCGCCCCCCAGCATAGCTTTTACCACGCTGGGAAGCGAGAGGTCCGGCCCAACTGCTGCGACCAAGTTGGTGCGCAGATCGGACCAAGACGGGCACATCTCCAGGGTGTGCTGCGCCGTGTCCTCCACCGCGGGACAATGGTGGCACGCTGCCGCTTCCTCCCTTCCGATCCGGTGCAGGTATGAGCCGAAGCACCCATGCCCAGTTAACACCTGCACCAGACGGAATGACAGGAAGCCATGGGGCCGCCCTAACCAATCTTGGAGGACTGGCCCAAGCGCATCCAGCGTACGGCGGCCAAAAGTGGCGGCGGCGAGGTCCTCCGTCCAATGATGGACGACCGCTTCCCTCGCCTCACGCCGGACGGCCTCCCGCTCCTCCAAGGCGGGGTGTTCCCCGCGGGCTTTACGCCCCGCCGTCCACTCGTACACTCTGGCGAGCACTCCCGCCTCGAGCTCCCAAGGAGGGGTGCCAGCCAGAGCGCACGCCGCCGCAAATCCTACCGAGCGGTAGGCCCGCGCCACCCGCAGTGCAATGGCCCTTTGAGGCCTACGGAGAGCGGTAGCGTTCTCCCTCCTACGGAGGGAGTCCGCCCAGATAGGGGCCCCGTAAAGGGCCATACTCTTCAAGATGCCGGCGTACAAGCGCCGGCATCGTGCCCTGGGCCCTCCCATATTTGGGAGGAGCCATGAGAGGGCGCCCGCAACCTTCAGCAGGCGCGTCGACAGCCCGCTGAGGTGCGGGCCGAAGCGCCACCTGCTGTCGAGGACTAGGCCCAGATATTTCATCTGGGCCTTCACTTCAATCCTGACGCCCTCCACAACAATGTGGGCGTCAGGGGGAATGCGCTGCCGAGGCCCGTGGAAGAATACGGCCTCGGTCTTTTCAAGCGCCACTTTCAAGCCCAGGCGGCGGATCCTTCCCGCAACTAGGGATCCGCCGGCTGAAGCTAGGCTCGCCGCCTCTCTAAAGTCTCCTCCCCGGGTGGTGAGAAGAGTGTCATCCGCATAGCAGATGACACTCGTGCCAGGGAGGAGACTTCCCCGCAGCAGCCAGTCGAATCCAATGTTCCACAGGAGCGGTCCCAGGACAGACCCCTGTGGAACACCGGAACCCGCATCGTACCGGCGGAGCTGGCCCGCACGATCCACTAGGAGGACAGTTCGGTCCCCCAAGTAGTCGGCCAGGAGACTGCGCAGGTACTGAGGCACTCCATGGTAGCGGAGCGCCTCCAAGATCGTCGAGTGGGGGACGGAGTTGAAGGCGTTGGCTATATCAAATGACACAGCCAAAACCCCGTCCCCTGCCTCCGTAGCCCCCTGCACCTGGGCCTTGAGTCGGGCCAGCGCGTCCACAGTCGAACGCCCTCTTCGGAATCCGAATTGGGCGTCCGACAGGTCCGGCCCGACCATCCGCAGGTGGTCGTTCAGCCGGTGGGCGACGATCCCCTCGAACATTTTACCGACCTCATCGAGCAGAACGATGGGCCGGTATGCCGAGGGGGAGTCTACCGGGCGTCCCTCCTTTCGGAGAAGGCACAATTGCCCCTCCTTCCATGGTTTCGGGAACCTACCAGACGTGAAACACGCGCTGAATAGGTCCCGAAACCTGTCGCCCATTTGGAAGGCGGCGATGGCCACCACCCGTGCTGGAACGCCATCTGGCCCAGGGGCCGTCCTTTTGGTGCGGAGGCGGAGAACCTCCCCTTCGAATTCCGCCACCGTCGCTGGAGATGGCTCCTCTTCCTCCCCCTCTAGTGAAGCCGCCCCCTGCGGGGGATCCATTACTGGTGGGGCGTGGTTGGATCCGGACGGAAATAGGGCCCGGACCACCCCATCCAGCAATGCCGGCTCGAGAGACTCCGTCAGTGGGGGACCAAAGGGGCGCAGTTTGTTCCGCGCCGCCTTGTATGGTCTCCCATACGGGTCCCTATCGAGACCCTCCAGCATCTCGGCTTTCGCCGCGTCATCGGCGGCGCCAATGGCCGACTTGAGGACCCTCCTCGCCTCAACGTACGCGGCGTACAGAAGGTCCTCGTTGGCCTCGTCCCGGTGGCTGCGCCGTCGACTCCGCGTGTAGGCCCTCCTTGCTGCCACACAAGCTGCTCGGAGCCCCGCTAAATCCTCCGACCACCAATAAACGGCGCGACGGGGAGGTGGGCGGCGAGACCGAGGCATGCTGGCGTTGCACACCTCGGTCAGGGACCTCCTGAGTTCGGCCGCTGCGGAGTCCACATCCAGGATCTCGAGAGGGGGCGCGAGCCAGTCCTGGACGAAAGCTGCCTCCATTGCCGCTTCACGGTCCAGGCGGGTGAGAGCCCACCGTGGAAAGGGAGAACGGCCCGAGGGGACCGTCCTCCGGGGGCTCTGGGTGGAGATGTCGAACCGCACATATCGGTGGTCCGACAGGGTCTCCACCATCTCTACCCGCCAGTTCGTGACGCGGGCGGCTAGCACGGGGGTGGCGAACGAGACGTCGACCACTGACCCTCCCCGTTGCCGCACACACGTCTGGACCGTCCCTCTGTTGAGGAGGGACACACCGGAGGAGGCCGCCCAGTACTCAACTGCGCGGCCTCGGACGTTGCAAGAGGTGGCCGGGTTACCCCAGACCACCGACTTGGCGTTAAGGTCACCCAAAACGGCGACCTGGCGCGGCGCCACCCTACCAACAACTGCGGTAAGGATCTCGAGGTAATTCTCGAAATCCGAGAGAGGGCGGTTTGGGGAGAAGTAAACCCCCACGAAAGCTATGTCCCCCCACGCGGCGGCCACATATCCCGGTCCCCTCTCTAAGAGCGAGAGGGGAGGGGAGTCTGTGGAAGACCGCGACACCATTGCCACCAAGCCATCCCGATCACCCAGCCAACGGCTAGGGATCGAGTATGGCTCGGCAACCACCGCCACGTCCACCAACCACTCAGCCATGGACTGCATCAGCAAGTCCTGGGCCGCTTTGCAGTGGTTGATGTTCGCCTGGAGGATGCGATGCTCGGCCCTATCCATTATTCGGACATCGCACCCCCCTCGATAGCCGCCGGAGGTCCCGTTTCAGGGACGGCGGTGGCCACGGCAGGCCGGGTCGGCGCCTGCGCTCTGCCCTTCTTAGGGGGAGGATGGCAATTCCTCCCCTTCATGATGTGGTCCGCTGGGCGGCCGCTTGCGGCACACACTGCGCAGCGTGGCGTGATGGCCGTGCAGGAGGCGGATTTGTGCCCCACTTTGCCGCAGCGGTAGCAGCTGTCCGCCCTGTCCACCTCGGATGGGCAGAGGGCCCGGGTGTGTCCGATTCCGAAGCACTTGAAGCAGCGCAAAGGCTGATCTTCAAGTGCTCGGACTCTGCAGGAGCTAAAGCCTACCGACAGGCGTCCCTTGGCGAGGGCAGCTCTAACCACGGTGACCGGACACTCGAGGCGGATGGTGCCCATGCCACCGCGGCCAGGTCGGATACCCCTACCTTGCACCGCTGCGACATCGCAGCCCCCTATTGCTGCGACCGCCGCCACCACCTCCTCTTTGGTGACCGAATCGTCCAGATCGGTCACCTCCAAGGTCGCTGACTTTACTGGCCTGACAACTTTAGCCGCGTCTGCAATGACCTCTTTCAACTTAGTTGCAAAGAGGTCTGCGTTGGCTCCGCGCTGAGCCCCTGGGAACTCGAAGATTCGAGCCCCAGCTTGGGTCCGACGGCACGTAACAGCTCCGATTCCCAGTTGGGTGGGATCAGCGCTAGCACGGGCCCGCTTAAGGACGGACTCGTACGTTTCCCCCCGCTCAGCAGCCTCCACGGTGAGCGTCACCACAACAGCCGCGGTCTTGGGGGGAACCAGGGGCTTGGGCTTTCTTCCACCGGTGGGGGCCCTTTTGGCTGCAGGGGCGGCGGTGGTGGACTTCTGGGCCGACTTTTTCCCTTTCCCCTTCCCTTTTCCCTTGCCAGTCGTCTGGGACGGGCAGGGAAGGGTGGTCGCGGGGATGGCAGGGGAAGCGGCCGTTCTCGCCTTTTTGGCCTTTCCTTTCCCCCTCCTAACCACCTCCGTCCAAGGTTGGTTGGACGGGGTGGAGGAGGGTAGAAAAGTGTCCTCGTTTTGGGAGGATGGCCCCGGCTCGTTCCGTTTCTTGTCCGCCGCAAGTGGCGGCCGAGTACGTTTCTCTGGTAAGAGCCTGTCTTCGATGCCAGCGAAGCAGGCTCTCGTGAAGGCTCTTTCCTCCATTACAACCTTGCGGATAACTTCCTCAAGGTTGGAGGAGGAAGAGACTTCAGCCGCTGGTCTCGGTTCGGCCTGAGCTGGCCGGGCCGTGGCTTCAGCCAGCTTTTGGTGCAGCTGGCTGACTTCCGACTGCAGGCGGTTGACCTTTGCCTGCAGTTGTCGCGTTTCATCGGTTGCGGTGCGTTCTACCAGCTCCCGAATAATGCCACGCATACTCGCGGCCCTGCATTTTAGGGACTTTTGGAAAGTCCCTTTGAGATTGGAGGACTTAGAGGCGACCTCCACTATCTCCTCCTCGTCCTCCTGCGCCATGCGCTCCAGCTCAGCAAGGGAATGGTCCGAGTAGAGGACGATGGACGCACCATACCCGGACTTGGCCCGCGCGGTGCGTGCCTGCTTCTCCTTAGCAGCGACCTTCTCTTCAAGATCTTGTTGGAGCTGTGTCCGCCGAGCCAGGCTCAGCTGGCGTTGAGCGTCAACGAGACCCACGTTGTGAGTATCCGCGATAACTGGCTTTTTAGCCTTGGTCTTTTTGGGCTTGCTCGTCGTGGAGTCCGAGGAGCAAGACCCAGCCCTCAATAAGGCCCGCTTCTGCGCCTGCTTGCGACCTTCCACTTTCGCCAACGAAGCATTGGACCCAAACGTAAATGACTCGTTGTCGGAGTCCGAAAACTCGTCCGCTCTAGATACGCTAGCCACGGATGGTGCGCGACTAGCCTCCGACGCCGACGCGAGATCGTCGGCGTGGCCCTGAGAAGGGCCTTTTGGTTGGCCCTGAGAAGGGCCTTTTAGGAAACGCCCGGAGGCGTCCCGCGCTGTTTTCTTAGGCATGTTAGCCTCCGCCAGTGTCGCAGATGAACCGCAGTAAGATCTACGACGCACAGTGCACTTTAGCCGAGCCCAGTCTGCCACTCCGTTACGGTGGTCAGAACTGGGTCGTTTCCAGGGGACACGACGAGGACGTAAGCACTGTGGGGGGTCCCCCGATCTGGCAACCCTACTCCAACCCGATGGACGGCAAAGGAAAACTGTGCCACATCTTTCATAGCCTTGCCCACCAGAGGTGGATTGTGCGCTAACTAATGGCTCAACCTAGTATCAGGGTTTGGTGGAACCTAGTTCTAGCCGGAATGATATCAGCTAGACCTAGTTCTACCCGAAAACAATCGGCTTTATACTAGATTTAACCAAGAGTAAATGGCTACACCTAGTTTTAACCGGCTAAAACTAGACGTTGCCGCGCTTCGGGTTCTAGCCGTAACATATTTATTAGAAATATTTAATCCAAATCGGCCGTTTGGGAGTTATGATGATACACAGACACGTGAAACTTTTTTCGTCGAGAGTAAAAAATAGGTAATTGGCTCATGTTGCTATTTGTCGTACGAACATTATTTATTCGTAGTATTTGTCATATCTGTCCACGTAATCTATGAATTTCAATCCGTGAACATGGCTGCCTATGCTGTGCCGTGAAGCATGGTCTTGTTCAATTACAAATAGACAAAATAATAATGTATTCGGGCGTGTTTAATCCCAAAATATGAATTCACTAGTGAAAGTGATTTCATCGATTTTGTCTGTTTTTCCCGATTGGTTTTTGGAGAATCTTAGGACGCAAGAAGGCATTTTGAATACACAATTTTCGAACGTAAAGCGTGTGTCATCTCGCCGAGTGCCCAGCTGCGTGTGGGTGAGAGTGTATGCCGGCCGGCTTACCTGCACTGGTCGACTATGCTCGTGTGTTTTTCTTTTTAGGGAGGAAATACGTTCTGGCTACCGCTTCCGGACGTACAGCTCTACCGGATTTTGGGCGAGGGAAGGCCCTCTTATAGGCCGGAATAGCTCGTTTGAGATGTCGCGTCTAGTATATAATATAGGTCAATGTTCGACATTGTTTGTCTGCTACTTTGGAACTGATTTCTGAACGTATTTTTATAGCTTTAAGCGAAATGTAACTCTAAACCAACGCTTTAAAGTAGGATCTTAAATAAGCAATCGAAAAATATATATTGATATTCTAAAAATGATTAAGTTAGTGCCATAAAACCTCAATATTCAGGCAAAGTAGAAGCTGTTTACGGTAGCTGAACTTTATCCTTTCGTTCGTATCGTTTAATTCACACATTTCAGAAATAAAAGTCAGTTCCGTTAATATATTTTTTTTTTGCATTACATTTTTGTTTACTTCTAGGACCCTATATTTCAACAACCCCTCCAACCAATGAAGTTTAAATATTAAGAGGACAGGAAGAGAAAAATTCAGAAAAACATTAACATTGTTAGGATCGAAATATCTACACCATCGATTTTTCCCATCACTCACCATCCAACAAATCGAAAAGGCATATTGACATCACTAAGTACTAGACCCAGAAGTTACACCCATTTCATTTCACTCGTTCCACTACGATCCCCTATTTCAGTTCCCCAGGGGGCTAAACATCACTCACCATATTTAATAGTAACAAATATTTATAAAATATTGTAAGAAAATATTAAATTAATATTTTAATAGAACACTTAAAAAATATAAAATGATATATCTAGAGACAATTCCGCCTAATTTTCCTGTTAAGCCGACGTGACGTCACAAATGCCATGCAGCCAAACCGGAAGAATTTTCGACGCGTTTCGCATCCTACACGAAGAATTCTCAGGAGGTCTTGCCGAATAAATAATAATTATCCAAATATTTAAGTATATTATATATTGACGTTTTTTTAATAATTAATGTTAACTTAGGAATATAGTACATAATAAAGTCACACCTGTTTCTTGATGGGTTAGGCAGAGAGGGCACCACTGATTTCCATATGCTAAAATCTTGTTCTTGACATGCCTGATGAAAATAAATAATTTTCATAATATTCCATAACATATATTGATTCTTACAATCTTATTGTAATCTTTATACCTACATGCCCATGACCTGGCCTTTTTATAGAACGTTCCCAATCTATTCAGAATATGTTGTCCAAGTTCTTCTCCTTTCAACTGTTCCATTCACTCGCTAGATGTACTTGCCTTTTCAATCGCTTATCATCTATTTTCTCTACATCTTCAAATCATCTCAGAAACTATCAACTCAATATTTTAATATCCGTAAAATAAAATTAATTGCCAGAGTAAAAAGAAAAGAATGATATTCACCTAGATGCAGTGGTGCGCCAGCTATGCTGAACCCGAATATGTTGGAAATGCTGATCATAGTTTACGATTAAACATGGCTAAGATCCATATCATTATTGCTTATTTCTCATAAAAAAGACCGGAATCGAAATTGATTTGCCCTTTGGAATGTACAGACAGACATAATGACACTCAAAATTATATAAATAAGGGTTTGAAACTCATAACACCCTTCTTTTACATACTGCTTATGTTTACATTAGTACACAGTTAAATTACTTTGTAGGATATTACTTTTCTCTATGGTCATATATTAAAAACTAGGCGTTCTTGTATAAGTATAATTACCCAGCTTGTAAAAGTATGCTCCAACCAACGCGTTGAACTTGCATCTGCGATTGCGTGCGTGCAACAGCCGTTCGCCCCTCTGGGTGTGCAAGTAGTGTCAGCGTCCTGCGATATCTAGAAATATAAAGAAAAAAGGAAAAATAAAAAAATACCGTTCAGCTTGAACGCATTGGTTTGAACTGTGTTTGATATTTTTTGTACTTTCTAGGACATCATTGGCAAAAATATTTAAGAAACCCATTTCTGAGGAACAAACAGAAAATGAAACTTTGAAGTATACTCCGCTCTCCCCAAAATCAACACAAAATCAGGATGAGCCCAAGTCTAAAAAGGCATGTGAGAGCATATTTTCATGTGTATTTGATGCATATCTTTGGTAAGTAAATACTAATGATTTTACGTTGTATATGTAGAAATTCTGCTTGATATAGTATGTTTCTTATATCATAATACTAGGAGTCAATGTATGCCTCTTCCATTGATATTGGAAAATTTTGTAAATCATTATATATATATACATTTCTGCTATCTTTTGCAAATATTATTTATACCTTTAGTAATAACTCTGGGATTGAGACTATAAAGTCTACAAAAGCATTTTGGTCCTGATTCCGCAGAATATTATTTTTTCTGGGCTGGGCTTGTGGACTTGAAAAGATGGTGTATGGTTTCTAACTACAGATGTTGTAATGTTACAACGGTTTGTCGAGAAATATGAAGTTGGTGACGAGTTGGTGTTGTTTATCTAAGTTGCAATATCATTGTTTGAAGTTCATCATAATCGACATGGGCTGTTATTTGATACACAGAATATTAAAAAGCTTTAGTCATTTTCATCAAAAGTGACCGTTACGCAGTTATCATTACATTTCTACGGGTGAACTTCGTTTTAAGGCAGTTCCAGTATTTGACCTGAGTTTTATTACTCGGAGCTTCCGTGTTCTTAAATGCTGAATATAAAAACAAATTGAAATTCGAACTAGAATTTAAAAAAATACATGTTCCTATATTATATTTTGTAAAGTCATTAAGTAGGTATATGATTAGTTATTTGGTATTCTTATAATCAAACAATCAAGATCGATGTTTGCTTTTATACAATAAATGATCATCCTTGACAGAAACTTTTGTTACAGGCTTGATAACGTGTACACGCATAAAGGAAAGCTAGGCTGTGCAGTGGTAAAACTTACTACAGATGGTCCCACGAGTTTTAATAGCATCCTGCTTTATGACTCTAAAAAAGCTACTGTTTCAACTACAGTAGTATCAAAAGAATTAGAAGTCACAGTTAAAGGGAAAGGTTTTATTTCGTACTATGATAGTTACCAAAAATATTGGTCATTGTATGGTTCTGAAAAAGATATCAGAGAAGTTGTAGATATTTTAAAAACTTGCAATGTTGTTATAAAAGTATTAAAAGAGTCAGATAATTTGCCGCCGGAAAAAACCAAACATTTAACAGAAATAGTAAATCCAAACATGACACAGTTTGAATCAGAAGAGAAAGAGGGTAAAATTGAAACAACAGATGACAAAGTGATAAATACATTTAAGAAAAATGTTGAAAGTGATACTGACTCCTCAATTAATAGAAAAACAAAAGCTTCGATACTAAATAGAATGGCCAACATGGGTCAATCTGTCCTTCCGCCGCATACTGTATCCCATGAAGTGTCAAGTTACTCATCAGATTCAAATGAGTCAGATAACCACACAGCTTTTAGACACAAGCCAACAATAGCGAAGAAAAATGTAACTGAGAAAAGTATGTTTCAAGAACAAAAAAACAATATACATAAAAAAGTTGTAGGGTCAAGAGTACAACACTCCATAACAGCACCTGTTGTGGAAGATAAATTGATGCCACTACAAAGTTCAACCATAATAACAAGTTCATCTGGAACAGACCTAAGTTTTTTTATAACAGAGCAAAGAATAGCTAATAGTGAAATAAGAATAAACATGACTAGGATGACAGATAAAGTAGATCACATTTTAAATAAATTAGATAATATAGATATGAGAGAGAAAAAAGAAGGGTCTGCTATTATCAATACTGAAATTCTACATAAACTACTTGCAGAATACGAAGGTAAAATCAAAACATATGAAAAGCTGTTACAAAGAAATCAAGATGTTAAAAGTTCATCAACCCCTGATTTCGTAGAAAAGAAAGAAGAACTAATCATTAATAAAGAAATGATAGCCCTCCGAAATCAAATTTCAGAACTTGATAAATGTCTCAAACAAAAAGATGATGACATATATGTTTTGAACAGCGAAATAGAAGGTTTAAAAGCTAGCAACAATTCTCTAAGTAAAGATGACTTTCTTACCAAATTAACTGAATTGCAACAAGAAATCTCCGTAAAAGATGAATTGTTGCTGAAATCAACAGCTCAAAATGAATTGTTGATTAAATCGACAGCTCAAAATGACGAACTGTTTAAGAAATCTCTTGATGACCAATTAGAAAGTAAATTAAAAATAATAATGAATGACACATTTCGAGCAGCAGCCGCCAATTTCGAAACTACCGAGTCTTATACCGGTGAAGAAATACATAATATATTAGCAGCAGTGATAAAAAAAGTTACCATAGAATCATTTAATAAATCTTAATAAGACAACGCTTTTTTATTTCTGATATTCTAGCCTTTGAACCGCTACCTCACCTGATGGTAAGGGATGATGTGGTCGAAGAATCGAAGATGTTGTTCAAGTAATCTTGAATTACTGGCCCTCAAGGACAGCTGCAAACATACCGTTAGGTGCTTGGCGACAGATTTTTTGGAAGATTAGTTATAGGTTAGAGCTCTCATAATATGGGCTAGCATTAATTAAATAATTGGTCAAAAACATTTCTGAACGCGAAGTTGACGTCTCGTTCATTGTAGCTGCAATCTGTTTTGAAACTTAATTCTTGAAGTTTGAACTTACTATTTGCTTTTACGTTAAGGACAGATGGTTACAAAAGGTGCTTAGACTAAGAACAGGTGCTGTTTGACAAATATTTTGTTTGCCATTATATACAAAATATATATTGGTATTTTTAACCGACTACAAAAAAGGGAGACGTTTACCTTTTAAGTTTTTTTTTATGTTTTAAAAAATAAGGTTAGTTAGGCTGGTAAGGTTATTATATAAAAGCAAAGTTTGAGCTCATTTATTTGTTATTATTAGATCCTTCAGCTAGCCTAACTGAACTGACATTATTGTAGAATTTGGCGACCATTACTGGACCTTTGTCTTGGTAAAGCTAAAAGTGCCGAGTTTAGGAGTTAGAGTTAGGTAAAATTTTATGTACGTAACGCTTTTTTAAAAAAAGCTTTACGTACATAGCTACAAAGCAAACAAAATAACAAAAGTAAACATAACAGTAAAAAACCACAAGCTTAGATTTTAGAGTCAAGGTCGTGCATGCGAAATTCCAAAGACTTCGAAAATAGTTTTGAAAATATGACGATACCTACGTTTGTATGAAAAGGGCTTTGAGTACACTCACCTTAACCACGAGCAAAGAGACGAGAAAATATAGAATCCTGAGCGTGTCGAAGGTTTCAAAGGTACGAGACGCAAAGAACTGCTCCCAAGCGCAATACACAATTTTTCACTAACTACACCGAGAAAACGGCTCAAATAAAGTAGTAAATTTGCTTTAATTCTTATTAAAAATTTAAAGTATAAATACCAAATTTGTTAATATTTAAGGTAAATAAGTATATTTTTTAAGCTATTGCATAGCTTCTATCGCGGGCCTTGAGCGTGGAGACGGAATCCAGAAATTCCGTAACGAAAATAACCTAACACCCCCCACTCCGACCGGCACAGCGTTGATACTTTTTAGTTATGCCATCTATCGATGAATAGCAGAACTATTAATGACTTTTTGAAATATCACGCTCTTTAATTCAGCAAGTCGCCTCTAGGTGGCATAAATCATTATAATTGCATAAGTTGATAAAAAATGCTATGCAATAGCTTTACCGCGGCAGTCTCCGAGTGCCACACGTTTTTTTTATTTTTTTACTTTTGTTGGGGTCCCTTCGAAGAGCGGATAAAAACACTTTTTCAATGTGTATGTCTCCAGCTTACTGAATTAAAATTACTTAATACTGAATATATGCCAATATTTAGAGCATATTTAGTGCAATAATTATGAATACCAACTCAAAATTTAGTTGCTAAATAAAGTTCGATCCTACGTGTGATTATTATTGTGTTAACTGACGTAATGGTCTCCAGCTGACACACGAAACGACTGTTGATGTGGTTATTTACTATTGCTAGGGCTTAGAGCATAACTTGTGCCAGTGGCACAAAAAAATTTAAACCTACTTGAAAGCTGTAGTAGTAATTGTTTGGTAGATGATTTGTATTCAAGAAAATCCAGTTACTTCCTCCAAATAATGTAATTCTTCCATAAAAGACTGCCCAGTTGGCGCTATGGTCACTTACTCTTCACTAACGAAGATCGCTGGGAACCCGATATAGCGAGGATTATCAAATAGACGCTAGATTTGATTTTAGCTTTATTAAAATGTCATTGCGAAGGAATCATAAATATCATTTCGTTTTCGACGATAAATAATTAAGCAGAGTTGAATCATGTCTCAAATCAATTACTTGTCGAAAGCTGATGTGTATTTTAACTCTATATTATGTGACTTGTTACCCTAACCGAGATTATGCGCAATGCAATGATTCTTAATAAATATAAACGCTAATTAGGTCAATGTAATTGAAGGTTGGAGTTTATACCTACTATTTATGTTAGGGGTATTTTTAAATGTATTCAAAAGGACCCCACTACTGACTAGAAAATTCTAGGCTGTTCCACCGTCCTCGACTGGTGGTGTTGGGGGCGGGACCGAACGCACATGCAGCAGCAGCCCCCAGCGAGGCAGCGCGCCGTTGCCCGCAAAAGCATGCCCGACCACTGGGAAAACCCCCTTTCCCGCCTCATAGGATGCCCTGAAATAAAATCCACACCTCGTAAAGGCCTAGCTCTGGTGGGGTGCGCCGGCTGTTTCTACAACTGACACTGTAGATCTTCTGCGCATTACGCAGTGGAAGAGAGAAAGGACACTTTAACTGCGGGCTATGAAGACGAAAATTTTCTGGATTACGAAGCGAAAGATTTGTAGCATTCGCATCGAAGTTTGCTTAGCCGTTCTTAACCGTTAAGCTAAGTTAAGAAACGTCCACTGCGGTCATGACTTGAATGGGTGACCGCAAGTGGGCGCTTCCGTGTTTTGGAGGGCGCTTTAAGCCGTCGTCGGTCCCGGCTGTTAGCCTACGATGGCAGTCAATATTGCATGGTGGTAGGTCATTTTGCGAATGCCCGCCTGGCTAGCTACCACTCTCAAGTACAAAATCTGTCGCCAAGCACCTAACACTGTCTTCCGGCCTAGTTCTCTTTCAGATCCAGTAATTCTAGGTAAGCCAAAACAACATTTTTTACTATACATCATAAATTCATCACTACCATCAGGAAAGATGAGACAAAGGCTATCCTATCAGCTATAAATAATAATAAAAAACTGGATCATTTAAGCTAGAAAATTATGTTTAATATAATAATATGTACTATACAAATTTTATTTTGACTCATACAGCTAGTAAAAAATAATGCTTTTTCCCAGGTTCGTACCTAAATTTATCTACTACGTCACGGGTTCTTTTTTAAATCGTCCAGAAACCGTAATCGTAACACATATTAAAAATGCGAAAGTCTGTGATTGTGCATGTATATTACTTACGTCTTCACTCTGAAGTGTATGTGGCTCAACCAATTCCGTAAAACATAAAAAAAAATGATAATTTAGGTCCTAGATTTACAGATTTTAGGTCATCATCATCATCACGTAATATTACTGACTACGGACAACAGGTGAATCTTACTATTAAACTAATTTATCAAAGCTACTTAGCTCAGATACACTAGCAAAGCTGAGCTTTGTGAACTTGATGCTAGTGGTGTCTCCTAGTAATAATTAGATTAACTACGATGTGTTTGAGTATTGAGTTTAGTTTTGTTGCAGCGATGTTAAGTCTCTGGTTTTATAACAGATGGCGTTAGTAGTACAAGAACAGATGCTATTAATGCATACAAATTTGTTATTGTTAGTGTTTTTTATAGTTTTATAATTATATTTCTTTTGATAGGTATCTATCTATCATCTAGATATGAAGTTAAATTACTATGTAAAAGCATAAATCTAAAGGTTTATACCCGGTAGTCCGACTCACGAGCCGGGCTGTCAAACTGACATTATATGATATCGCGGAACGATGTGAGCGTGATTACGACCGTTCCCCATTGATTGGCATCAATGTTCGATAATTTTGACCACATTTTGCGTCTATGGTTATAACATTTAATATAACCATGGACACAAAATGTGGTCTAAATTCAGATATGGGCCTCATGGATAATTTTTATGTAAAAATTACGGTCAGTTGTATAAAAAAACTTGTGAAACTCTTCAATCTCGCTAAATACTGTCAAACCAGCAGTTGTCAAAAAACGATCCCACGGTAATACATGGGTCACAAATATCACTTTTCTCTGTCATTTGTAGCGTTTTCAAAGCTATCCGAACGGTGAGCGAAAACGATATTTTTGCTCACGAAGTCCCAAATCGAACTGCCCGTGTGATCATTTTTAGCGTTTGTGAGTGTTATTTTTGGAACTGATAGGCTATACGAACGCCCCAGTATTATTTACTGCGTACTTAACATTCAAAAGAACGATTTTTGAAACGGAACGGATGATGGCCGCTATAATCGATAAAATCGCTTTTGGTATGTTTCGGAAGGCAGCCATAATATGTTTGTTACACACGAGTGCGTTCGTTTTGGCTCGATTGCGTTTGTAGCAGTTTCGAAAGTGGCATTTGTGTATTAGCGTTCGGATAGAAGCTTTTGCTATTTTTGACCACCAATTACTGCATGCTATCCGAACGGCTTAAAACATACTTTGACAACCGACAATGTTTTAACCATTTTGCACAGTACTAAACATGGAATCAATCCCTAAAATTAACAAAAAAGTAGGTACCTATATTATTATTATTTTTTTGTTAATGGCTTCTGCTATTTACTTATACAAAAAACTTGTGAAACTCTTCAATCGCGCCAAATACAACTGTCAAACCAGCAGTTGTCAAAAAACGATCCCACGGTAAGACATGGGTCAAAAATATCACTTTTCTCTGTCATTTGTAGCGTTTTCAAAGCTATCCGAACGGTGAGCGAAAACGATATTTTTGCTCACGAAGTCCCAAAACGAACGGCCCGTGTGATCATTTTTAGCGTTTGTGAGTGTTATTTTTGGCACCGATAGGCTATACGAACGCCCTATGTCTGACTGAAATCATTCGGTTCGGTCGGTCGGTTTCCGAACTGAGCTGAATTGATAATGTTGTGTTGTGATCGTATTCAATCATAATTTAGTTAATTTACCAAACAAACAGCAGTAATCTTTGACAAACAGGATATACATAATGGAGGACTTGAATATATCATTAAATCAATACAAAGAACAAGTATACACTCACAAAATTTGTAATGATACGTTTCTGACTAGGCTATGGAAATTCAGACATCATTTGGTTATGGCTTGATGATTACAGATCTCGATGGTTAAACAAGCTCTGGAAAATACCAGTGAAACTTCAGAACGGGCACCGTTGCTTGCCTTGCAAAACGATCTAACGCAACTAATACAGCTTACTCAGGAAAGTCTCGATGCTTTGACAAGTAAAAGCCATGAAAACAGCTCTGGTGAAACTTTGCAGGAGCCACAAAAATCAGAGCTGGATGACGAATATGCCTTGTTCATGGTGAGGTGGAGTCTAATTATTTCCACATAAATAACTGTAATTAGATAGCGAGTAGTTAGTATTTCTACCCACTCACACTATGATTTTGCTATGTACCTATTTTTGTCTGCAACATCCTCTTTTTGTCACTGAGACCTTCACTTAACATGGTCAACCTAGAACTTTGAAAGGTTGTAATTGTAAAGGTTTTTGTGAAAATTACTTACACACATAGACTATCACATGACTCACTAAAATGCACATCATAATAAAATCTTGCTGCATTTCTCCCTAAAGACAAAAGTGCCTCTGAGCTTGAAACAAGACTTATTTCATAAAATTTATTGATAGGAGAGGGGTTGAGAAAAATGAGAACTACTTGTTATTTGGTGTGCGGGCTCTTTTCTGCAATTTTGCCACTATTGTTCAGCCTGTTTTCATTGGATTTTGGTGGCTGCCGTGATTCCAGCCATCTAATATCGCCCAGGAAAGCAAGCAGCTAGCTGACGCTGGCCTCCCGCACATTCTCTGGTGTACAAGGTGTTCTGCTCTTTGGGATGCCACACTAATGCACTCAACAAGTATGTGTGCACACAAGTGCAGCCATCTCCTCTGCTTCCATATGATTTGCATGAGCATCTGCACAAGGGGTTGTCTGTGACACCTATAGTAAACAGGTGTTTGTTTAGATGACAGTGTCCAGCAACAATTACGACTACCCATCGTAATTTGTCTCTTTTAATATTGAGGAGCCTTCTAGAGTACATTAAGCTCTCAGAAAGCTTCCTTCAATTCCTACAGCCTATTGTACTTGCCCAAATGGTACTACAGTCTATTGTACTTGGCTGAATGGTAGTGGAATCTGACGCTCTGGTCCCGCATGGTGAAGACTAGAACCTGTCCATGCCAGCTTGTCTGCCGCATCATTGGCCTTGGATCCATTATACCCTTTTATCCACTGAAGAGTAACCTTGTTATTAAAACTACATACTTCTAGTAGCTGGTGACACTATATGATCAGCACTGACGATAGATCATGTTGTTTCGGGGCTCATAGAACTGTATGGATTCTGATAATATGATCATTTACCTTTCTTTCAAGTAGTGCAGTCAATGCCTGGATAATACCCACATATTCAGCTTGGAATGCATAGTTGTATGCACTGAGGTCTATTTTATATGTATGTTAAATTCGTCCGAGAAGCTACCTGCTCCTGTGCCAGTCGTTATTTTAGAGCCATCTGTGTTGAATCTATATTTATGAGTACCTGAACTGACACTTGTCTCTTTGTGTGTCTGTAACTCTTGGAAAAGTGGTAGTGCTTGTTAACTTGGTCATAGAGAGACAAGATCAAACCATTGTTGTTTGTAGTGTAATCTTCTTTGATGTTCGTGTGTGTGACGCTTGTTTACACAAATTCCAAAGATTTAGTTCTTTAAGTTGGTATGCAGATGCCACTGCTTCCTGCTAAGGGTATTAAACCATTGACAAACAGGTGAAAATTGCCATAAAGTGACACTGGCCTTGTTTAACCCATTGGCATCCGCGTGCACGATGTAATCCATTTATGAATGAAATGCTATTTGTTTCCATTTGCAGATGCCAAAAGTATTATTTATTGTCTAGACAACTTACCCAGTTTTCTGTCTAGTGTGATACCCAGATAATTAACTTCCTTTGACAGTTTTAGTTGAGTATTGAAAAACAGGGTAAAGTTAATATGCCAAATTCTTTTTTATTTCTGAACCACACCAGTTCTGTTTTGTCAGGATTCACAGTGAGCTCAAATGAGCTTGTACAGAAAATTCTGTACACCATGTTTCAACAATCCTCAGGGCTTTCTTCATCAGGCACATACAATGCTGGTAAATAGTCCAGATAAAAATGGCCAAGTATAGTAGGTGTAGCCCACCATGAAGAATCATATAGAGTTAAGCATGATGATCAGGTTATTGACTACCATATTCCATTGGAGTGGTAACCCATCACTGGTGGTTTCACCATTTAGTACTATTTACATATACAGCCCTTAGCCTAAGCATGTTAATGGCCCAGTCACTAAGTGTGGGGTCTACTTTGTGTCACCACATTGTAGTTCTAATCCTGGTGAAATTTGTTTTCTCAAAACTATGACAATGAAAGTGCTTAGAAATCACACGAAAAGCAATGAGTATCTACGTAGCCATAGCAAAACAAAGATAGACCACAAAAAAAAACAAATTGATATTTTGTACAAGAAAAATTTGTTAATAAATTTAAAAACAAGCCTTACTCCATCTTATGTATACCTCTGATAGGACTCTTGATGGATCCCTTTATATATATTCGTATATGAAATACACTATAAAATTTTTGGTTTAGGTTTAGTGATCCAATCCAGATCCAGTACTATCCATAATGTTCTTGAATCCAAATTAATTACATTTGTTTAAGTTTTTGTTTACGAATTTGCAGCAAGAAATGGCGAGTAGTGGAGCATATAAAAATGATGACGAAGAAAAGAAGACACAGTCATCAAATGAAAAAGAAGAAGAAAATAGTGAAGATAGCAATATAGAAGTAGGTAACATGTTTTATCTTTAAATACCTAAAATAGTGTTAGCCTCATTTGAAAATTGAACTAAAGACGGGTGCCAAAGTAAACAAAATCACAATGAAAGTAAAAAAAAATATCAAGAGGAGGACCTGTGACTGTGTGTAGGTTTAGATTCATTCTCTGTTTGGAAGAGCATGTCCCTGCCCTAGGGACAAATAATTTAGGATTAGCATCATACCAATGGTTCAAATTCCTTTCATTGTGATTATGTAAACTTATTCAATTAATAGGGTAGGTTTTCAACAAATAACACAAAACTAGTTACTCTGAGACTCATTGGGATTTTCTTCCCATTTATTAAAACTGTTAGTTCATGTATTTTTTTTCAAAATAGTCTGAACAACACATTATTAACTAATGAAACTTTTTTTAGAGAGTGGTTTCAACATGTCACCATTGTATATTTAGACTATTTCAGGCATTAAACTCTAATCCAGCATGCAAATTCGCACACATTAATGCAAAAATTACAATTTTGGAATCTAGAAAGAAGTTAAAATCAATGACTGCCTCTTAGCAGTAGCTTGACAGCCTTGAGTACCTTCAATCCCTGGTCAGTTATGTATTTATAATTAAGGAAAATCTCAGTAATTGTATGGAGTCCTTCAAGTATTATTTTTGAAATAGTTTTGATAAGAAGATATTATTTGTCTCATGAAGCTATCTCATTAGAAATAAACAATAAGATGGCTCCGTTTAGTGCTCAATTGGCACTTAGTCAAAAGGGATTATTTTTATTCTATTAAATGTGTCTGTGTTTCAGAATGAACTTGCAAGTATGCTAGGCATGAAATGTGCTGTATACCACACACACAAGTGGGGCGGGCAACCAACCCTTCACAACGCCATGGTCTGTGCTGTGGTGCCAAGACAAGAAGATGATCAGTTCAATGATCTTCAGGTATGTGACAAGGCCTTTGGCAATTGTTCTAGCATTATTGCAGTATCTGAGGAATGGAGCATCTGGGTACTGGTTACATACTACAGGAAGGAACAGATGCTTCTCACCATAGAAAAAAATGATCATATAACACTATAATAACCTACACCCAAGAATCTAAATTACTTCATCTGCTGTATGTTGAATGCAGTGTTCGTAGGGATGTCTATGTTAAGAAATAATTTGATCTGATATTAGGAAGAAGTTGTGTCTACCTTTGCATTTGTTCTTTTAATTTAATCATCGTCCATTAGTGCGGCGCGGGCAACCGCCAAATAATACAAGACAACTGTAAGTCATAAAGCCAATATACATAGGTGTATATATACATAGATATGTAAACTCTACTGGACAATACCTGAATATGGATAAACACCAAGGCGAGGCACCAAGCGTTTGGGGTGT
Organism: Plagodis pulveraria; assembly: GCA_963890685.1. NCBI lineage: Eukaryota > Metazoa > Arthropoda > Insecta > Lepidoptera > Geometridae > Plagodis > Plagodis pulveraria. The sequence continues at coordinate 20,392,765 of OY982950.1, read as the reverse complement.
GTCCATTTCAGACATATATTATTATATTATAACTTAGCAGGACAAATACACAAATAATAATAACAAAATGTTGTAGAAAATAATATCATATACATTTAAATTAATACACCTATCTAGGAATCAGTTGCACTGCAAGTTAGTAGAGTTGATACCTAGCCATATCAATGTATCGATGATTAAACAAAAACCCATTTACTGCAAATTTTATTAAAGTTATTAGAACCATCAACAAGAGTGCTATAGCAAGCAAAATATGCTTAATTGTACATACATAATATTATGGCTAATAGTTAAAATACTATATAAGGTCTAAAATATTGTAATGTAAAATCCTTTCATAGTATTATATCTTTCAGTCTATGAATGGACGCCCCTCTAATGCAACATGCTAAATAGTGTATCAAGACTCTTGACCCCGGGGTGTTAACATAAAGGCAGATGCAACACAGTCTGACACCCATAGTCTGATCGGCATAATTGTTTGTTTTTTATGATTCATAGATTTTATAAATGCAGTAAAACATGGTTCTTGAAGCTATGATGGCTCAATGGCAACAGCTATAGCAAGCCGCGCAAGGGGTTCATTGTTTGAAACCGCCACGAAACGATTAATTTTATAGTGGTAATAGAGCGATTTTGCAAATGCTCACCTGGCTACAACCCATTAAGTGGAAAATCTATCGCGAAGCACCTAACAGTTTGTTCCAGCAGCTATCCTTGAGCGTCCAGTAATTATAGGTTAGTCCATTAACCATCCTCAATCAACACTTGCCGAAAGGTGAGAAAAATGTTAACCTAAAACTGTGAAAGATGTAAAAAAGTAAAAAAAGTAAAGTTCTCAGTACTTATACCTAGTTTCTTTCATTTTTAGGTGCGCGTTTTATTTACACATCCAACCCACACAGAGATGTTGCCATGCCCTTTCTTCTTGGATGGTGAATGCAGATTTAGTGATGAACAATGTAGGTGAGTTTGATAATTCTCTCCCTTCTTGATTAATATCTGAGGCCGATCTCGATACTTCGCATCGGAAAGTGTCGCGTGTCTTGTGGTTTAGTTTTTTTTATTTCCAATAGTTAATTAAGTTTTACCACAATCTCACCTGATGGTAAGTGATGATATGGTCGAAGATGGTAGACTCGAAATAAATTAACAAATTTTTGAATTGAAGTTCTCGTGAGTTTCACACATATTTAAATACCATAAATTAAACCGGCAAAAAACACTCACGTTGAGGATCGAATACGTCGACCCGGGTTTCGAGCATATCAGATGCTCATCATCAGGGCGAGTACGCAGCTGCGTCAGCGACCTCCCGGCGGGCACTGATGATGAGCATCTGATATGCTCGAAACCCGGGTCGACGTATTCGATCCTCAACGTGAGTGTTTTTTGCTGGTTTAATTTATAGTATTTAAATTAACAAATATTATTCTTGATTTTGTAAATTGGTACCCATTCTTGTAAATTGAACTTTGATTGTAATTAATGTCTTCTAGAAGCACTAGAGCCTTTTTTATTATTTATTTATTTAATACAAGTAGAAAGCTTACAGTTAACACCAAAACACTTACTTACTACCTAACTTAAATATTATGATTATGACTTAAATACACCCTAAGATTAATAACAATAATGTTCATTGAGCTGGAAAACAAATCGACATGCTGAAACGCGAGTTCGTTTCGTAGGACGATGGAACAGCTGGAGTTGACGGTGTTTGCTGCGCGCATAAAAATCCGGTACAAATAAGCCAAGTGCGCCCAAAGCCGTCGAGTTGTCCGGCGTGACAATCCTGCTGATACAGTACAGTATCACAGGTATACCACGATCCTACGAATAAATATGTTATGTAAAGAAGAACCTTCATACAGTTACCGCTTTGAGTTCAAATTCATAGAGTTCTCAATTAACAAAACACGCACAATCTTCCAAATTCAATTGGATTTGGACTTAATTGATTTGGCGCTTAAAAATGATCGCATCCGATTGGTCGTGTAAAGATAATGTAGTTGCGCCGCGCGGTACACATTTTAAACCATGCCCGCCGCGGTAAGGTTTGCGTTCTGCTGTTTTTGAGCTTGACACACATTTCTTTACATTCTTGGCCACGATCAGTACAAATGTTATCACAGTTTCATATTATAGCGTCAATATCTGTTTTATCATTGAACTACTTTGTTTTCTTGCAGATACTCTCATGGTTCTGTGACGCCATTATCCAATCTAAAAGAAGCTATTGAACCTAATTTCGATTTGCTGAAAATAGGAAGTAGAATATTGATGAAATTGAAACCACCAGATGATGAAGTAAGTATATGTAGTACATTACTCTACGAAACAAAGTCTATGTGCTGCCAAACTGTCGCACGTGATGTGACGATTCCTCATGAGAAGGACCTTCGCTATGGGGCAGATGACTATTAAAAACAGCGGTCAGAAATAATAGGAATACTTTGAAGCGGTGATAGCTCCTCGGTAGGTGGTTACGGTTGTAGAACAGGCGGTTAAAGTTTTTAAACCTACTGTAGCCTGGAACTTCAATACATCGTGGTATCGCATTATGCTTGCTAGCTTTATAAACTACTGGCTAACTAGTCAAAAACATGACCCCAGTACCTGATGGTATGTTTTGGCCTTGAGAGACAAATCCCATTCTAGAACGAGCTCGCCTACTATCGTTAATCATTGAATAGATTTTTTTATTTTAACGGACGGTATGCCTATATTAACAAAATACTACGTTTTTTTTATGTTATTGTGATGTAACAAGCACGAGGCCCACCTGATGTTAAGCGGTATCCTCTGCCTATAACAGATGCATTTCATCACAAGTGACGAACTGTAGTACTGCGCCCATCACCTTGAGACATACCTGTGAAGTCTAATTTCTGCCTGTTATTTCACTGGCTCTCAAGGACTGCTGCCGGAACACACCGTTAGGTGCTTGGCGACAGATTTTCTACTTGAGGGCGGTCGCTAGCCAGGCGGGCATTCGCAAAATGCCCTTCCACCATGCGGTGAAGCTCAAGCTCTGGGCGGGATTCGAACCATGGACCTGCTGCGCGGCCGTCCATAGCCAATGCCACTGAGCCATCACTGCTTCGACACGAATTATGCAACATTTAAACAAACTACAAGTCATTGCAGATTCACATGCAGTCCAAATGCTCCAGCGCACTGCCAGTGTGCCCAGCGTGCTGGCAGCGTTGCCCCCGTTGAATTGCAATGCTTATTCGTTGAGCCAAATAGGTGCCAACATTTTGATCACGAGTCGCATCGACCATGCGCTCTGGTATGTTTTGTAAAATTCGATGAGCTACCGGTCCCCACGGACACAACATCTCTACACCAAACTGCTAAATTAAAATTAAATATTTTTTTTAATATTGTTAGGTGTGCAATAACGCCTGCTATGCGGATTACATTACAAAATCACAAATATACGATAGGAATTTTTTTATCCTACGTATATTTGTGAATCCCGCACATGACAAAATTTTTTCCTATTGTATATTTGTGATTTTGTAATAAAATTAAATAGTTATCCAACTAAATTATAATACCATGCATCAAGAGTGGAGCCAAAATTAAACCTTTATATAACATGTATGTTACACTTCTAGTGCTATACACAACTAATGCTTTAATTATAGGATACAAGCCTGAAGAAAAAGAGTTCAGAAAAATACCATTTATGGCATAGAGCTATTGTGAAAAGCATCGACTTGGAGAAGAAAGTGTGCTCGGTTAGAATAGAGCATGGAGTAAACACAGGAGAGAAAAGAAAATCAACACAAGATGAATACAATGTTCGTATTGAAGACATATTTCCTTTAAACAGTGAGTTTTGAATGATGTTTGTTTTTGCTAAATTATACATGAAACATAGAACACGTCGCTTTACGTTCTTTGTCGCATCAAGATCAAGAGAAGAAGGATCCCTTGATAGAGATACATCTAGATATTATCCACTGTCCTTTCAATGACGAGATTTTTTTCATTTGTATACAAATGAGCTCAGTATAACAACTAACAACAATACTATTCAGGCCGTACTAGCAACCGTTACCTTTAGACCTTTGATTAGGTAGCTTTGTACCTATGTATAAATTTCTCATAGATACCGTCCAAAATCATAGATTTATTTACGATTTAACAGCTATTATAGCAGAAAACCTTGATGGCTACTGAACTAACTTTTGACAGACATAAGCGGTATCTATCTTGATTTAAAGAAAAAACGTATACCATCGGATAAAGTAGTTAGTTGGTTAGTGCGCCGCACGCCGTTTAAAACACTCATGTAATATTACACTATGCAAATTAGTCGGATAAACAAAAGTTCGACTTCAATTATCTCTGCGATTTGTACATAGACACAGATACTAGAAGGATATGAGTTACATAATACCAAAATATTGGTAACTGTCAGATTCTTTTACCTAAAATTGTACGGCTATAAATTTCAATAATCCAATGGCAGATGGCAAGATCACTCAAAAGAAATTGCTCTAGGTTTTAACACCGTCCTTAAAAAAATCCATTTGCAGATTTTTTTTCCATGGGCGAAAGGAAACTTCCATTGCTGTGTCGTTGAACATAGCCTCCCTCAGAGTTGGGAGAAGGGATTTTATCATAATAACAGCATAGCAGGTATTTTAGCCGTGCGGTTCTGGGTTAGAATGTCACTCTCCATGTCATCTCGTGGGTGTCGTCAGATACGACTAAGGGTAAATGAATACTGGAAAGTGGGTTTTAAGGTTTTAAGAGATTTTTAGGTTGGTAAACCAGTGGTTTTTGAGAAACCGCTATCTTAAACTGCGATCTGTAAGACGTGGGAATTTAATGGGAAAGGATTTGTTCAGCAGTGGGCTATTCAGCTGATACAGTACAGTAGAGGTATTTAGAGGTGTCCCCCAACTCTGCGGATCTTTTAGTTTTGTCTTAGCTGATTTTATAATCGCCTTAAAAAAAACATGGACGTTTTTAAGTCTACGCGTCAACTTAAAAACGTCCAACGTTTTTTTTAATTTTGTTAATTTTTATATATAACCACGACTATCTTTTACTGGATCATCGAGTATACGTCCATGTTGGTCCCATTTAATTTCATCAACATTGCTCAAGTTTCTTTTCCGGTTATATTCAATTAACTGAAAAAAGTATTTGCCAATAAACCTATACCTAGATGGCTCCATTGCAACTATTGCCGATAGACCATTATCACGGGCAAGTGGCCCAATCGATCTTCTACGCAGGACGCAACACTGAAAAGATTAACAATTGTATTTTTATATTTTGGATCGACTTCACACACGTTAATATATTTAATATCTTGTAGAAGTCGGGCCATCAAAGTGTGAATAAGCACATACAAGTTCAGTATGATTTAATATTTTTAGTGTTAAAAGTGTGTCCTTAAATATTTTTGTTGACTATGTATGTGTTCTGAACCTTCTTTGGCACCGGTACACTCATAACACTAGGATACACAACAGCACGTTAGCCATTCCTATTTCACAAAATTTTAGATGAAAACGATGAAGACTCTTCATCAGACGATAGCCTGAGCGACACGGAGTATCCAGACAGCAAGTCAGTGAGAACAGAGACAGATACCAATGCGTTGCTCGTTGAGAAGAGTCTGCAAAATAACGGCCCTGCTATGGGCGAGTGGGAACGCCATACGAGAGTGAGTATGTATTCTGTATTCCTGAGATTTATATTTCATTAAATTAACTCCTACTCCAAAATTCATAGATGCAGTTATGTGAAGCTTAGAAAATAAGAAGGCGCTCTGAAGAAGCTGTGTTTATAGATCTCTCTTAACCATTTGATTATTTTTTAATGAGGCGCGTTAGAGATGTGATATAATAGGAAAGCTTCTTTCAGTAAATTTATCAACAGGCCAGTATAGCGCGTTGTCATGAATTGCAAAGCTGTAAAGTTGTTATTTGGCGCGAGTGCTTGTATTGAAACCTGAGAATTCTGAGCGTAACGAGAGTTTCAAAGAAGGTACGAGACACAAATAACTTTTCTGCCTGGTGGAATATGCAATCTGTAACTGCCAAAGGGTTCAAATTAAAAAAAAGAGCATGCTAATGGATAAAATGCGCTTTTGCACGCAGATTTCGAATGACAAACGAAACCTTTCCTAACATGTGAAGTGAAATAGTTATTTTCAACACCCTTGCTCGTAAAGTGATCTTTACTATATCGTTCTTAGGGCCATAGACCGAACTATAACACCCTCGTGCATAATAATATTATACACTAAATAGTGCGTAATAGAATTATCCCTACAAAGTTAAGTTAGTACCTAACTGCAAATTATATGGGAGTAAACAGAGCATTTTCAATTTAACCGGGTAATACAGATTTGTAACATCAAAGAGGTTTATATGTAATCAACAAACATTTGCCGCGCGCAAACAAAAAACTTGCGCGCTATTTTCCATAATTTTTGTATGTTGTTTGTTTGTATCGCATTTGTGCAATATATATTTTTTTTCCTCGCAAGGGTGTTGAAAAAGTGCGTATGAAACTCGAGTGCAACTTGCTCATTATACACTCGGCTGATTTACGCCCTCGCCTACGGCTCTGGCTGCAACACACAGCCTCGTGTATAATGAGCAACTTAGCTCACTTGTATCATAATCTACTATTGTTATACAAGAGTGCAAAGTTGCTTTTTAACCGCGTGCTCAATGTTGATGAAATCAAGCGAAGGATTCTATAATTGAATCACGAGTGCAGCGAGTGATACAAAAATAAGAACTCACATCACAACAACCCATGAACGTGAAACTCAGCTGATAATGTATTTTCACTTCACATACTCGAAAAGGTTTTGTTTATGATTCGAAATTTGCGAGGAAAAGTAATTTTTAACGCATAGTTTGAAAAGGCTTTTAAAAATCTAACCTCGATAAAAGTTCACATATTCAAATTAACCTGCTATAATACTGATTAATTTTTTTTTATAATTAGAAAATAGTATTTTGTGTTCATATTTTAAACATAAATAAACATAGTACTATTATATTTAAGTTATTTTTCTTGCACCTTGCATCTCACTGTAATGAGGTGAATATTAAATATATTATAAATTAATATTTAATATATTCTTAGTTTTACAGCAAAGGTATTTTGCGTCTCGTTCCTTTGGAACCTTCGCTTCTTCAGTTCTCAATGCAAGTACTTGCACCTAATAACTTTGCGTAACAAATAACTGTTACTAATTTTTGTTGTCTAAATACAGGATTTAGTTAAATGCTACTAGTTTTGTTTTTGAAATACGAAAGAAAAAATTACCTTTATTTTTATTAAATTTTACGAGTGCCATTTTAAACGTCGACTTATTTTATAACAGCCTGAGCTAAAGGCGAAAGTGGATGTTCATGTCGAGGATAAAAGGATTTTATGTAAGCGTCAATATGTGAGATTTTATTAATGAATTACTACTAATTGCTACCAGTAACATAACCTTGGATTTTTGAGCGGCCATTCTGACGACGTCTGGATGGCTGGTTCTGTTTAGGGTAAAGCCCACAGAGTATCTTGTAGTAAAAGTGAATTATTATACCACCATTGCTACCTATATGCTTCTTTCGCGTATTTCAGTTTTAGATTCGTATGTGCATAAGGTAAATAAATATTGTTCTTTTTACAAGCTTTTATTGAGTTTCGCCTGTATATTGTGTATATTATATATGAGATATGTCATCAAATCTTGCAAATCAAATTTGATCCTTTTCCCCGTTACCAATGAGCTGAAATTTTGCATACATGTGTAAATCGAGTGACAATGCAATATTATAATGACATGGTGCTGATCTGATGATGAAGCTGAAAGGTAGCCAATGGAAATTCGCAATGAAACGACACAACCTCATCGAGTTTGGGCTCATTTGAATCGTGTTGACGTGTATTTTTTAAAATTTTTAGTTCTTTTTTAACAAGAACATAATAAAACCATGTTTTTCTAGAAAAGCTTGTCATAAATTCTACTTGCATGTGAAGTTACGGGAAACGCAATTTTTATTATTGTACTACCAGTAGTGTCACGGTAAAGAGAATTTTCCTGTTTCTTTATTGGCAGTAGATAAACCACCTAAGTGGACAGCTTGTGGTCTGTTAAGAACAAAATTCCTAACTGAACACCCAGGTGGACAGTATGGGTGGTAAAGGCAAAGTTTTGTTAGCGACTGATTTAGATTGTGCAGGCGTGCACTAGGATTCGTGCATAAAACCCACTGTATCCTCGTCATAAATACCCGCCCTTACGTATAACGGAAGTTGATATCGTCAATTTATGAATGACATTCAACTGTTATCAATTTCTATGATGCGCATGCATTTAGCTGCGTATCGGCCAGGGATGTGCGAGGAAGATAAGCGGTGTAAGAGGAAAAATCAACCTAAAGGATTGCTGCGTTCATCCTGGTTAGGAAAATTTAGCGATACTATTATTTTTGTTTTGTTATATTATTGTGACGGAACAAGCTCGAAGCCCACCTGATTTTAAACGCACTAACCTCTGCATATAACAGATGCATTTCATCACTAGTCCCGAATTACATTGCGCCCGTCACTCTGAGATATAGTTGTTATGTCTCATGTGCCTGTAATTTCACTGGCTCTCAAGTACTGCTGCCGTAACACACCGTTAGGTGCTTGGCGACAGATTTTCTACTTGAGGGTGGTAACTAGCCAGCAACACGCAAAATGCCCTTCCACCATGCGGTGAAGCTCCTGAAGGCCATCATTGCCTCAAAGCTATTGGTGGATTTTTCCTGTTACACCGCTCACCTTCCTCTTAGATGTCTGGTGGTTACGCAGCTTTAAGCAGCCTGAGGGCTGTTTAACCTTCCGGCTAAAATGGTTTGTTTTATGCACTGGTTGTGCAATCTACTATTCCGAACTCGTATTATAATGTACTACAGTATGGTTGCTTTTGTGCAGGGTATCGGATCCAAGCTGATGCTGGCAATGGGGTACGTACCGGGCTCGGGGCTGGGCGCAGCGGGCGAGGGCCGCGTGCAGCCCGTCGAGGCGCGCCTCCTGCCTTCGGGAAAGAGTCTCGACCACTGCATGGCTATATCTGAGAGGAACAACGCTCAGGACCCACTCAAGGTAACTAATAAGCAGCTCCTTGTCTTGAACTGTTAGGTGTTACCCTAACATCGGACCTCAATTTTGGCTCGTACAATGTGTCCAAGGCTAAATTATCTGCGAAAGTTGGCAGTCCTAGGGAAGGTTAGGTAATTTTTTGGAATTTCTGAAATGTATCTAAAAAACATTGTGAACGTGTTATTGTAACAGAAGAGCGTTTTGCTTGTAGTTTAATTTTTTTTATTATCATGCTTATAGGCTAGCCTTTGAACACTATATCAAGTGATGGTGCGGTTGAACATGTTGTTCAAGCTAACCTACTAATATTGGTGTTCAAGGATAGATGCCGGAATATACCGTTTGATGTTTGTAGACAGATTTTTTACTTGAGAGTAATAGTTAGCCAGGCAACAATTTGTAAAGTCCTACTACCATACTTTAACTGCCATGCAATTACAACAACCGATACGTACGGCTTAATATGCCGTCAGAAGCACGGAAGCGCTCGGTAGTAAATGCCACTACCGGTCACCCATCACCACAGACTTTGCTTAACCTAGTTGATCCATTGCCGTGTCACGTCTGGGCCGCTACTACAATTCGACGAAGTTTCGTTTTTCGCGACACTAGACAACGAAAATGGAATTTGGGGTACGAATTTCGTTGTTTCATATAGTCTATGGTCGGACCGCACCGTTCATCACAAACTCGCTATGGAATCTCCTATACTACTCAGAGAACGTTGTTATGCCTCAATCAGTTTAAATTAAAAGTGAGATGTTAAAGAATATTGTCACTTGGGACGAGTCTCAGAGTCCTAGCTAGTTTTTAGTGAGGGGTCGCTACTGTTCTAGAAAATACGGGTTAGATATTTAGAATTTACGTTAATGCCTTTGTTCTCTATATGTGTTTATATCCTCACTAGTATTTGTGTTCTTTCTGCATATTTAGACCCAACTTTGACTGCCTAGAAAAAAAAGAAATATAATTTCATATTTGGAAAATATACAAACCATACGAAGCCGATTTAAAAAGAATGGTATTCAGTAACTACACAGGCAAATGCTTGCAAGTCTATGCTACGAACGAAGTTAAACAAAAGTAAGCTAATACGAGTTTTGTGGATACCTTTCTTTCGAACCCGAAGTTCGATACTTCGACGAGTTAGAGTAGGGTAGGTATTGTTTCCTGACCTCATAATACGTGCCGTTAAAATTTTTGAAAATTTGCATGGCCTAACTATGGTAGATAAAATAGTGACCTACAATCCAATGTTTGTTATAGTGATTATGCTAATTGGGTACTTCAATTGTCACTGGTGTTTCTTAAAATTCTAACTATTGACATTGTCGCCAGGTGGAACAGCGACTTAAGAGATTGCAGAAGAAAGAAGAAGAAAGAAACAAAAGAGCCTACGAACGAGAAAAAGAGAGAGAAAGACGAAACGTCTTCAACTTCTTGAATAGAACTATAGGAGATTCTGAACAAGAAACCCCAATAGCAACAGCCAATACTTCCTTAAACGTCAAACAGTCTACTAGTAAAGATTTGAATATAGAACAATTCAAAATAACTGAAGACGTAAGGAAACTTGAGCGAGAAATAATAAAACTAAATAGTTCACTGATCAAGTATTCTACGGGTACAAATGGCCATAGGAGTATTAGCGCCCAAGTAGCAGAGAAAAATAAAGAACTTGACGTTTTGAGAAGACGAGACCAACAAATAAGTAAAGAACAAAAACAGAGGAAAGACAAAGAAAAGATGACAGTATTTTGAAGATCAATTTGCTATATAGTGAAATTTAATATACAATAGTAACAGAGAAACAATTAACTTGACATTGGAGAAGACGAGACCAACAAATAACTAATGAACACAGGGGAAAGACACTAGATGACAGTATTTTAAATAATTTTGCAATATACTGAAATTGTATATATAGGTCAATGAATTACAAAAGTAATATTTATTTATAATTCAATTATAAATCGTTATGATGCTGATAAGTGCAAAAAAGATGTATATTACTTCTACACTCTGACAAAATAGAAGCTTCTACATTTCACGCGGTTTAAATCATAGGTGAATTTAATTTGTTTGAGAATAAAACATATGTCTAATTACAAATTTCTTTATTTACATGAATGTGTGATGTTTTAGTTTAAAATAAGCGTACATGACATAAAATTACAATTAATATGTGATATATTTTTCTATAAATTAGATATTTGTACTATCACTCAATTACAAAGTACTTAATCAAAGTTAATGGGGGTGTGACTAGCAAATAATATTTGCTGAATTTGAATTAAAAATGAATGTTGATTTAGTGACAGTGGGTCAGTTTTACTAACTAAATTATACACCCAATATTATTAAAATAATTATATACCTACTTTAGGTATGGAATTAAGGCTATTACACTTTATTTCGTAGTAACATATCAGTTTGTAAGCTTTACCTTGTATATTAGACTTCTTCTAAACAAATAATTCCACTACAACTATAAAAATGAGTATAAGATGTTAATTATATTTTTAAACGTTGCATTATAAAATATACGTTGACATAAAAAAAATACTAAAAATTTCTTAAAATTGCTACATGAGCAAGATATTTGTACTTTAAAAAGCTGATTCGCAGTAGTGATGATATAAGTATAATTATTTTATTTATAAAAGCACTATGCCAATATTAAGATCTATTTTGAGAGAATTGTCTAAAAGAAGACCCACTGTTAGGTACATCCAAGAATAATGTACCGATGTTCGTCAGTGAATCATCAATCAAAAATGACCAGTATAATATAAAATGTTAATATGTACCGACACTGCTTGTCATGTATAGTCCTGCTTAACGCGGTGCAGATAAGCACCCAGGCCAGCCTGCGCGAAAACACTTATATGTATCTACATACACTACGCTTATGCATTGAAATTCACAATTTTCTAGACATTTTCATCACAGAGGCTGTTTGTATTCTCAACGAGATAACATTTGAACCGTCACCTTCCATTCTCGCTCACACACCTACCAGAACAATATTTTAATTAATGTCTATCATTATAAGATATAATACATTAGAGAGTGATGAAACAAAAGAGAGACATTGTTTGTACTAAACTAAACGTCTTGTTAAAATAATAAGTACACGCATAATATGAGACTCTGCCTCGCGAATATAATATAACAATGTTTTATGATGGATAGCGTCGGTGATGTCTTTATTACGTAGTTTGTGATAGAGGCCACTCCCCGGCTCCTGTTTACGTATAGTTTCGCGATCGACATTTGTGTGACACTAAAACAAATGAGATTCGCTAGTTTCATTTACTAGGGCTGCTATCTAAGCTTGAGGTGGCCGGTGTGATTCTTCAGAACGCCATGTCAAGGCGTTTTGTGCAAAACTCCATTGCATTGCAGATTCGACACGAGCCGTTCCTATAAATTCTTCGCTAGTTTGAACCATTAGTGTCCTGTGCACTGGCTATAGGGTTGTTCGTAGTCTGTTCACTACATACTCCATGGTAGAGTTGACGTTATCGAACACTGGCACGCCGGATCGTCGCGCCAGATCCGATAGGTAGTGCCGACCTCGATTGTAATCCTTTACTGCCGCTTCACTGTACTGAAACATAAAAACAAAACGGGTAATGTAGGTAAGCCTTTTAAGTATTGCAAATTTGCAACGAACCTAATAAATATGTTTATTTTATTATATAGATATAATTATCGCAACGTTATATGCAACATCGTTAGTAACAACACAATCGACTATGCATATCGATGATAATTTTATAGTTTCTATACTTTTACAATTCGGACTGTAGGACTGCTAGGATACCTATTTTATTTTATTGTAACGTAACAAGCTCGAGGCCCACCTGATGTTAAGTGGACTAACCTCTGCCGATTACAGATGCATTTCATCACAAGTCACGAATTGCACTGCGCCCGTCACCTTGAGACATAGTTGTTAAATCTCAGATGCCTGTAATTTCACTGGATCTCAAGGACTGCTGCCGGAACACGCCGTTAGGTGCTTGGCGACAGGTTTTCTACTTGAGGGTGGTCGCTAGTCAGGCGGGCATTCGCAAAATGCCCTACCACCATGCGTTGAAGCTCAAGCCCGCGACGGGATTCGAACCATGGACCTGCTGCGCGGCAGTCCATAGCCAATGCCACTGAGCCATCACTGTTTCAAAACCTTACTTACATGGTAAACACTTTTACTCAAGCTTATCATTTGACCACTATGTTACCTTTTTGTAAGTAATGGCAGCCGTCTTTGAGTGTCAGTACCACTACTGACACTCAAAGACGGCTGCCAGAACACACCGTTACGTGCTTAGCGACATATTATCTACTTGAAATATAGCTAGCGTGCAAGCATACCACAAAATGTGACTATAAAATATTCTGGTTCAATTTGTGATGTCAACAAGATTAACACAGCTGTAAGTAGGTATACAATATGTACCTAGTAGCTTTTCAAGTCCATAAATCTATGTTCCTGTGGCTACGGAATGAATAACATTCGTATTAGTTATGCAAGCTACCCATAAAAGGTCGAGAGAAAATTAGCTATTATTAATTTGACCGCGTCAGGTCAAGAGTTTCGTAATTTATTTGTATGGTATATTGGTATATGTATAGACCTGATAACTTGTTAGATTCCACAAGTTGACCAATTGTAATCCATTGACGGTGGAAGCACAAAGGTCTGTGACTGGTAGTGCCTTTGAATCAGTTTGATGGCGTGCCTTTCAAATGACTTGGCATGTATTTATCATCAGTACTTAAATAATTCCTCATGTGACGTCACAGCGAGTACGAAAAATTAGTCACGCATTGTTTTCATACAGTTAGAAGTACTTGTGTCATCTACTTTGATATTGTCTGGTATACTTAGAGTGATGCTTACATTGGGGGCCTTCTCGGGGTCCATGAGCTGCACGAGCAGTACAGTGGCGTTGGGGCGCAGTCCCATGTAGTGCGCCGCCAGGACCATCGCCGCGAAGCTCGGCGCTTCGCTGCTTAGCGAGAACACCAGCACGCGGGACCCCAGCAACAAGTCCTCGTCGTATGTCCCTGCAATAACATTACTACTACAACACTAGAACAAACAAGCTTAAAATAGTGGGAAAAATCGGAATATGCACCATAGATCAGAGAAGCATTCGATGTTTGCAAGCAAAGAATTCGAACCTATTAGCGGCGCTTATGACATCTGTTAGGACGGCTACAAGTGCTCAATAGCTTTACTTGAACAGGTTTTAAGATTAATTTAGTTTGTAGCAATAAGAAAATTGTATGTTAATCTCGATCACATTTTCTAAAGCCAAGAAAAGTGCGAAACACGTTTCGTAAAAAAATTCTCGATGGTAAAAATTGCGAAATTCACTCTAAATTACGCTTATAACGTAAACATCTTTATTATTTAGTATATCTATGAAAATATATTAATAAAATAGCAAAACTTTATCAAGAGAAACAAAAAGTTACATTTTAGATTTAGGTACGTCACTATACTCGGTGCCAAATGGCATGGCAATAGATTTCGTATACTTTAGAGATGTTTATTTGAACCGTTGCGTCCTTGTAGGCCCTGTACCACGAAACCTAATTATTTATTTAATTATTTTATTTATTATTAAAACAATACATCTATCCTTACAGGTTATTTCCTAATACAATAGAGTAGTTAAATCATCAATATATAAAACATTCATAATAACAATTAATTAATTACACATTTAGTCAGCCTTACAATAACAAAAATAATATAATGCAGCCCCTACGAACTCGCTCAGCGAACAGTAGAATATGTCAATGTTTTCCGCCACCCGATTTAGAGCTCGTATGGTGGTCGTCAGTGGTGCTTTGTTGAGCAGGTTAGTTCTTCCGCGAGGAACCTCGAACAAAGGTGGCTGCTTGCGCCGCCCCACGTACTCATCTGGCACACTTAGCCTCATCATTTCTAAGATGGTCGGATTGGTCATGATGCCCCGGAACACCTTAACCACATAGACCGAAAGCGCCACATGCCTTCTTATTCCCAACTTGTTGTAACCAACCATGCCCAAAACGAACAAAGTTGGGTACATCAAGGGGTAGAACGGGTAGACGCCATATCTCTTCCAGTACAGGTATCTAGTGAACTTGTTCTGAATGCGCTCCAACATTAAACTGTATTTAGCTTCACTAGGAGCCCATACCGAGGCCGCGCTCTCCAGCTGGCTTCTTTATTTTATTATGGTCTATTGCTAAACTCGTATCGCTAGAATTTCGTGGTACAGTGCCTACAAGGACGCAACGGTACAAATAAACAACTCTAAAATATACGAATTCTATTGCCATGCTATTTGGCACCGAGTATATAATTAAGAGTCATTAAGCTCACTTTCGGATTTTACCTAAACTGATCGTGATTTCACCGTCACTGCCTCTCTTTCACTCATACGCAGTCCGATAGTGAAAAAAATCCAGCATTTGACAGCGTCTTATCTGTCAATTTGCTTCTTCGCAATTAACCTAATATAACTATAACTTCCATTAATATTAGTAGTATTACATTTCAAGGTATTGTTTTGTGAACAAGATTTTATTACGTATAAAATTCTAACTACAACAACAAAAATCTCATCTGTCAAAATGTATGATTGACGTTGGTGCACACGCTGCGCCACCAGTTTTCTGTGAGCGATATCGTCGTCGGAGGTGGGTAATGGGTATAAGTCGGAGATGACGTCATAGATGACATCATATTGCTATTGTGGTGTCTGTTCGGCACATTATGAACCGACCGTTTGCGTGAATACAGTGCAAATATGTACCGCATGTTTGCTTGATTTGAACCGTAGGGTCAGACTCGTCCGTGCACTTACACCGCGCCCCGCGGATACAGACATCGCGATATAATATGCATGATTCATTAAGCCGAACATTTGGTATAGTATATTCGGCCAGTGGCCGAATATACTATTTATCGCAACACGTGTAAAAACGATGGTATGTTTTACTGTTACAGTTATTTTTTTTCAGTACAAAATATTGTCTATATATGTACAAGAAATACTCTAACCGAATTGTAATGGCGTAGTAGTTTCGCATAGGTATTAAGTATAGTATCATAAAATCATAGAATTCGCCAATAATATTGCTCGTAATATCTTGAAATGTCATGAATGAGTCAAACACCTCATTTCATGCTGCCGCTAAAACCGTTAAAAATATTTAAAAATGCCTACGTTTTACGTAATCAAGTTAATATATATATACAAATATTCTGGGCAGAAGGAACTTGATAGTAAAATGGAAGACGGCCAATGTTGTCAGTTTTATAATTTAATTCCTACTTTTAATTTTGACCTGACTACAATACTATGTAGACTAGCTATTTAAAAAAAGTAAATAAACAAATCATGGCAGATGTAAATGTACAGGAGGCACCGCCAAATTTCAAATAAAATTTGCTATTTACATATAAGAAAAATATGTACGAATAGAAATGTGAGTCATGCTCAAAACCAGCAGAACGCAAACTTTACCGCGGCGGGTTGGTTTAAATAGTGTGGCGCAACAACAATACCTTGGCGCGACCAATCGGATGCAATCTTTTATCAGCGCCAAATCAATCAACCAATCCAATTGCATTTTAAAGATTGCGCGTGTTTTTTGATAACTGTGAACTTGATGATTCCGAAATCAAAGCGGTACCTAACTATATGAGGGTTACACTTTACATATTTGTAGTATATATTGTAAACAATAAAGTGGGTAGGTATTAACACAGAATGAAAAGGGTTTTTAAATACGCTCCAACCTTACAATGTACCATTATGCGGTTCATGGGATTCAATAGTAATATATAACTACCTATATGACTCAAAAATGATATGTAGGTGTTTTAGAGGTAAAAAACACAACTAAACGTAGTCAGTTCTAATTGAGAACTCATTCTGATTATGGTCAGTGTAATTTGACCTGTTTTTGCGACGTTCACCCAATGTCTATTAATTAACTTCTTGTAGCCACCACCTACATAAAAGGCTCGTAAAAACATCACTTTGGCAGTTGTGTTTTAATTAAGTGATGGTGTGATCAGACGATAGCATCGGAATAATTAACGCGGTATGGCGCAACAACGCCCACAGTCGTTGTTTCTTGATCACATTTGTATCATGTTATAGTATACATAATCTTTAATTAAAGTTTATTAAGTATAAATTAACATATTTAACTTAAAAAACTTAAAATTAGCTAAAAAAAAAGAAACTAATCCAATGTTCCGCTACCATTAGGCAGTGTCCCCAAAATGCTGGCCGCATTGCCACGTTGTATGGCAATGCTTATCCTCTGTGCAAAGTATATGCCAGCATTTTGGTCACAAGTAGCGTCGACCAGACGTTTTGAGACGTCTTTGCATAATAATTTGGCGCTCGGTCCCCACGGTCATTAAACGGTAATTAAACATTAAAAAAGTAAAAAAAATAAACCAAACCATCGTATACCTTCAGTTTTTTTTGTTAATTTACATCGACAAGTAGTGAAAATGAGGACGATCGTCGTCAATCATCAGCAGTCGAAGCCATTTAAATACGAATTAATTGGGATAAATGAAATAAAGTAAGTACTCGTCAGATCATAATGGGACCACATGACAAACACCAGTTGTCGAATATAAATAAAATCATCAAAATCTGTACACCCTGTAACATACTTTTGTATGATTTATTATAAAGAGCACATACAAAACAAAACTTAATAAACACGTTTTTTGTATGGGAATCCCACTAAGATTTTCCTTTTTTTAATTTGTTAGGATATACGCCATAAGAAAATAACAAATATTCGGGAAAGATTTCAAAGAGGTACCTATTACGGTTAAAAATATACAGCCATTTATAGGTAAGTAAGACGGACGGAGCAGGCTTAAGTAATAGGGGCCAGGGGCCCAACTCCCACCTTTTAAAAACTATTATGGAAAACCAACATCATTATTTCAAACTTAAAATATTCATACTAAGATTCGTACCACGGCCGTCACGAAGCAATAATGTTCATATAGTGTTAATGTCTTGATTCAATGCATGCAGCCCGCTCTCACGCTGAAGTTCCAATGTAAGTTTACTATAGTGACATTGCAACAGTGCCGATTAAAATTGTTAAGGTAAGGTTAAAACAAGACTGAATTAAGAAATGGGAGTTGGCACCCAGTTTTCTCGTACCGCACCCAAAAACGATGTAGACATAGCAACATATATTGAAATGGCAGTAACATCGTAGCCTATGTCGTAGCACATCGTTTGTAGCCATAAATCGATTAGTTTATAAAGAGAAAGTGAGCGATCGAACATCTCGCGTCGGAAGAAAGCGTCCCACGCTACGCCCGCGCTACATCGCTACGTAACGTAATGTGAATTTATTTGTATGTTTTAAAGGTCATGTCGTGACGAGAGGTCAGTTTCTCCGTGACTTATCTTTTAGTACCTCAATCACGCGTCGACACATTGATATTGCATTAAGTACGACAAATAAATTTGGGAGTGCACTTTTCTAACCCACTTTATTATGTTCTATTCACAACCAAATCACTGCTCGAAGATAAAGACTTTGTTAAAATATTAACTTAGATTCTTTGCATAATCGCCTAATAAGTGAAAAAGCTTACGGAAGGAAACATTTTAACCACGTCCTCATCCCTCTAGACCTTCACCACGGTAGTTACAATTGGCAGAGCATATCCCCGTCCTAGAGGCCGACGGTTGCGGATTAGAATCCCGCCTGTTGTTAATTTTATTTTCTTTTGTTGTAAATTTTATTATTTTATTTATATGTATCAGGAAAAGTAAAAAAAAATATTTATTCATCTCAAGTAAGTGCATCGTTCAAATGCGCGGCTCTAGCTACCAAAATGGGTATATATATTTTTAATTAATGATAGGTTAGCCTTTGACCACTATCTCACCTGATGATAAGTGATGATGTGGTCGAAGATGTTGTTCAGGCTAACCTAGAATTAATATAAACACCTGTATCTTGATTGGTAGTTTCTTCCCTATAATATTACAGTTTTGTACGTACGAACATTAAAATGGAGCTAGTTTTCATATATGATTTTCATCTACAAACATATATTGGTATCGTTAATATCTTAATCATTTCCAAATAATTGATTAATTACAAATATTTCATTCAAATCATAAAATTTTGAGCTATACATTTTTATCCTATTTGCAACTATACAACTAAACATTGATATCGCACAAGTATTACCTATAATGCGGAGGGTGTTCCTACAAGACCCCTGAAGAGGTAATTTTAGGCTCGTCAGCACACAACTCAACTATTTGTCTCCAACAATTCGATCCCCTGAACTGTCCAACTAGCTGGGCAGAGGCCAGAGTTGGAATCTAGGACCCGAGCTTCATAGGGTAATTACCAAAGAAGCTACAATGGGCTTATTTAGTATATCCACCACCAACTAACTAAAATTAAGTTAAGTACTGAAGTTCTTATTCTGTTTACGCTAAAATCTAAATTAGTATGAACTAACATGGTATACATACATAGTCCTACATATTACAACTATAAAGCTAAAATATAAATGTTTCTATTACATTTTCAGTTATAATAAGCACCAATTATGATGACGACTAAATTTTCTCCAAACTACCCACAAATGCATAGAAAAATTTAATTTTAGGATTATAATTTTATTGATGTGTTATTTTAATGTAGAATTTAGTTGAAACAAAATAAGAACTTATTTATTTTTATTCGTTTTAGTTTACTTTGTGGTGAACAGAATTACGCCCAATGACGTCAATTTTAATGTTCCCTTGAGTTCGCGTATTATCTATCATATCAGATAGGTCATGACCCCTTATCGGCAGGAAGCGGAATACAAATGATGACCGTTAAAAGGTTGCGTCGTGCTTGTAGTTTGTTATAATGGTTTTAGAAGAATTTTAAAATTGTGGTAGGACATGTTGTTTATGATCGTCTGACTGTCTACCACCAAAAATAATAAAATAAAATATATCGCCAAGCATGTAACGGTCTGTTTCTGTAGCTACCCTTGAGAGCTTAAGCCATTCTACCACAAAACCTATTGCCAACAGAGTGATCACAGGCTACAATAATCTTAATACTGCTTATCTCATACTGCGTTGATACCTGCTATATAGACCAACCACTAATAACCCTTAGTAAGAAATATCGTGAGGATTTCCCGTTATCATTAAATTTCGGCCAAATCATCGCCATACACGTATTCAAGAAGGTCAGTGACCTACCGACGCAGGTCATTGACCTTGAGCGTCACTATTATAAAGAATGAATCAGCGTGCAGAGACGTTTACCTTTGAAAGGTTGAGGCGTGACGTCCTCCGTGACAGTGTAGAAGTCGGATGCACTAAGGCGGTCGCCTCGCTCCGCATTCGGCGTCCTTTCCCTTAATTGAACATCATCGGGAAGGTCGGTGACCGCTAACGGCTCTGGTCTAGGCTTCTTGTCTCTTCGCGGGGACTCAGGATGGGCAGGGGCTGAACGCCGCGCGGGGGTGGAGAACATACGCGTGTAGTCATTCGCGCGAGGTATTACGTAGGTTATGCTTTCCCGTTTTAGGATCTCTTCTGGTCGTGTGCCATTACTCTGAAAAAATAGAAATTGAATTAGTTTTCACTTTTTTTTAAATTATTATTGATAGGTCAGGCCTTTGTCCGCAATCTCAGCTGTTGGAAAGTGAGGGTGTGGTGGAAGGTGTTAACAGGCTTTACCTAGAATTACTGGCTCTCAAGGACAGCTGCCGGAACACACCTTTAGGTGCTTGGCGACAGATTTTCTAGTTTAGGGTGGTCGCTAGCCAGGCGGGCATTGGCAAAATGCCCTTCCACCATACGGTGAAGCTCAACCTGACCTGCTGCGCGGCAGTCCATAGACATTGACTTAGCTAAAGTGCGGGAATTGATCTTCTCGCGTTTTTCTATCGATTATCCGAACGGAGTTTTGAATTAATCCGTGCTGACAGATATTGTCCGACATTAAAAATCTAGTCTAAGTAAAGTAAAGGTCTAGTTCATTCCGATTAGATAAGCAAATGCACCAAGGGATTAAGCTCCATTTGTCCGTAAACACGTTTGTGAAGAAGAGAGGAAGCAAGTTCGCGCGTTATCTATACTATAATATTATAAAGAAGAAAGATTATTATTTTTGTATGTAACGAATAAACTTAAAAACTACTGGACCGATTTGAAAAATTCTTTCACCATTAGAATCCAACACTATCCCTGATGAACATAGGCTATAGAATATATTCAAAAACTTGGGGGGATCCGTCATAAAATTTCGGTAATGCAACCCAACGAGTGAAAAAAGTACCAAAAAAATCGTTATATCACGTACGCTGCGGTAATTGTTGACAATAGAGCGATGTAATGTACTACAATTTTTTTAGAGGACTTATTACCTAGATAGAAGGCCACAATACCATATGTTTAACTATTACAGTTATGTCACAATAAATAGTTTTTATGTTTAAAGTTATATTTTTTGATAAATACCCGTGCGAAGCCGGGGCGGGCCGCTAGTTTAATATATATATAATGAGCGATGCTATATAACTGTATATACTCATTGAGATATGGTACTTTAGTAATAATATCTCGATGTATATACTTCGGTTCATACTTTAGGGTCTACTAACCAAACCGGTAACAGGCCGACGAATTTTACCGTAGCGCTAACAGTGTTGATTATGACCGCGTCGGTCGCTACCGCGTAGCGCTTCAGTGCCTTAGGAAAAGTTTTCATAGTTACGCGTTCTTACACCACAGAGAAAACTTTTCCCTATACAATTTTTTTGCAGCGCACCTAGTGGAAACATGAGCGAACTACAAAGACAAAGTAAAGTTTTATGGTTATGAAAACTCGCACTAGTGGTTGAGCTGAATAGCTTCATTTTGACTGTTTTTTTATTTCTCGACTAAGTTTAATATACCTGATGGAAGGTGGGCAGCAGCACCTTCTGAAGACTGCAATCTTCAAGACTTCTACCAAGCGTGGGGATTATGAGAAACACTACTCTTAAGAGTAGAGTTCACGGAGCGCCATACAAACGTAGTTTTGTCATATTTTAAATACCAAGTGTTCAAACTCGGTGAAATTTTGTTCATATTTCTGAGTCTAATATCTAAGCTTCTGGTTTGCCAGTTTTTCGATTTATTGTATCCCTAAACGTCAAAATATAATTGCTATTTTGACATTTAGGGATAATAATTTATAAAAAAAAACATACAAATGATTTATCGGATTATTTTTTAAAATACTTAATTTTACGGAAGTTTGTCGAACCAGAAGCAAGAAGGCTCAAGGATATACATGCAAAATTTCACCGAGTTTGAACACTTAGTATTTAAAATATGACGAAACTACGTTTGTATGGATAGCACTCCGTGAATTCTATCTAATCTTAATAGGTAAGGCTGTGTTCAGTACTGCACAATCCGGTTGAAGCTTTCATGTATCAATCACCCAAACGCATCGCCATTTCGCCGTCACTGCCACTTTCGTTCCCACGCAATCCGATCGTGATGTACATATAATTATGTCAGTTCGTGTCAGTGTCTGAAGCGATACAGATGTATGTTTCTCACCGGAAAGGAGCCGGCGAGGTAAACATCGTGCGTGGGAGCCCCGAGCATGGCCGGCAGCCGCTCGAGCCGCCGCTCCGTCCCCGGAGTGAAGACTCGCTCCGTCCCCGGAGTGTAGACTCGTTCCGTCCCCGGAGTGAAGACTCGCTCCGTCCCCGGAGTGAATACGTTCGACTCAGAGTCGCCGGACCCCGTCGTCACGCAGCTATCCGGCAATCTGTTACCACCATTCTGTAACGTCATGGGACAATGTAAACTGATAACTTATGGTGATAATATTTTTATGGGTTTGAGACGGAACAAGCATGAGGCCCACCTGCTGTCAAGCGGAATAACCTCTGCCTACAACAGATGCATTTCGTCTGCACTGCGCCCGTTACCCTGAGATATACGGTCACTAAGTCCCATTCAGACTGTAATTTTATTTCTGGCTCTCAAGGAATGCTGCCGGAACACACTGTTAAGTGCTTGGCGACAGATTTTCTGCTTGAGGGTGGTAGCTAGCTTGGAGAGCATACGCAAAATGCTCCGCAAAACCATGCGGTGAAGCTTAAGCCGACGGTGGTGGGGATCGAAGCATGGATCTGCTGCACGGCATTCCATAGCTACCTATTACCGCTTAGCCATCATTGCTTCAATTATTGTATAAATGATGACAAGAGTATATATTGAAATTTTATCTTAAGTTTTGGGACAGTCACATAAATTGAAAAATATTTAAGTTCATAGATTTTACAAAATCACAAATATACGATAGGCAAAATTTAAGTCATCCGAATAGCAGGCGTTATTGCAAACCTAACAATATAATAATACATAGATTTTGTTAAAAGCAAATAGATGGTGTTTTGGATTTCCGTACGAGGAATCGATGCCCTAACGAAGCCCACGCTGTCCACAATGTCCACCCGTCAATCCTGCTCTGTCTATTTTTTTAAAACTGTTATATGCAGCTTGTTGAAATTACGCCTATGTGTATTATGGCGAATTACCTGACAAATATTAAAAAAAGGCCTTGTCTTTATCTTTTGAACTGTAATATGCAGCCTTGAAGGTTGAAGGAAGGAAAGAAACAATATTTGTATTACGGGCATTCACTTGTTTATCAATGGTCAAAAAAGGCCAGGAAGTTTATTTCTTTAGGTTAGTATTATTTAAAGTACTATTCAACTAATTGAAAGAAAAAAAATACTTTTATGAATATTACTATCAATAAACATGTATGTATTAAAAATACCTATATCAATTATTAAAAATATTCACTAGGTTCACACAGAGCCTCCACATCGGTGTTGAAGTAGGGCAATTTAGGATGTGAATGTCTAAATAGCAAAAGTCAAAATGACAAGTGTCAATGTGACAGGTACAAACAGGTACAGGGGTACAAACTTCCCGTGGTTCTACTGGATCGCTTAATAGTTACTAGACTATGGGTTTTTAATCGTGGTACTACTGGTAATAATAATAATACTGGTAGCACCACATACAACAAACGGTTAAATCGATCTTTTTGAACTGCTTTTAACATAGATTGGCGTTGCTAGATAGTAAACAAGTACCTTGGGTATAAACAAGCCGAGCTTCCGTCCGTAGGCTCTTAGCCTCGCGTTGTATCGCATCGCGGCGTGTTCCCGCGGCGCACACTCCGCCCCTCTCTCACTGCCTTCCCGACAAACTCCTCCATCTTCTACTCCACCTACACCCATATCTTGCCCATTCCGACCCTGGCTCTCTGCAATTTAACAAAAACACATTACTATGGACAGTCAAGCGACACTGACTGAATACTATGGACGCAGCTGAACGCGTTGGTTTGTGAGGAACTTAAAATGTGTGAGCAGAGCGGAATATGGCGCACTCCATTGTAATTATAGGTGCAATGCAAGATGGATACGTCCAGAGATGTACGCTCGCCACACTCCTGATACCTAACTGATTTACTTGTCGACTTTACAGGTCGATTATAAAAACTGGCACCCGTCTACGCATCTAAATTCATGTTATAGAGTCATCAGGTCAAAGATTCTCTTCGCTGTACTTTGTGTAAGATTTGTAGGGCACGAAAATTTTATTGTGATAAAAGGCCAGTTGATTGGCGATATAAAAATTGCATGTCTGTTTTACATAAAGTAGCTATGGGCAAAGCTATCTGCTCCCTTTCCCCAAGTGCTTAAGAGAAGTAGTGTGGGTTTTAGTAAAGCTTTTAATAACAGACCTGTACACGTACACGGGCACCGAGTACTGGTATGCGTAAAGAAAGCTGCGATCATAAATGTGCGCGAGACATTGTTTTATTATATCGTACACAAAACACTTTCGAGCTTGTATTTACTTTGATGTCTAACATTCACACGCACGACGAAACAGATAGTGCCCCGACTGTACCCCTAATTTGCTGGCGTCTATTTATAGCAAAGGTATACGAGTGTCGCTTCTTAATGTAGTAATAGCTAATATTCTTTGACATTACTATAAACACACAGAAACAACTCATGGAAACATACTTTAATATAAAACGTATGCAAATGAACGCAAAACAAGCAACCTGTTGATTAATTAAGCTGTCACAGTATAAATTCTACAGAATCTCGGCAAAGTTAATACTATCAGTCAACATTTACTATATGAATGGGTAATAAATGAAACAAACGACGCCGCACATTGAAACGCACACCGTTCACAGAACGAATTGTGACTGTACACTTTCATGGAAATAGTGAGATGGAAGATAAGATAAGCTATGTTTTCAGCAATGATTACGTCGATTCCGACTATGCTGAGCAAGGAAGCCATCAATGAAATAAAGATTAGCGAAACAAAAATATGCAGCAAATAGGCGTTGATTCGAAAAAGATAATGAGCAGTGCGGAAACGCACCGGGAGCGGGCGGAGCGAACAAGAGAAGAAGCGAGCGAAACGCGCGGCGAACGCGCGCCGCCACGCTCGCGCCTTCTACATCTGCCGTTGCAGCGCCGCTTCCCATCGTCACAGCCAGGCCTTCAAACAAATACCCGCCCTTAGCACCGCCACCGTGTTATCAACAACCAAGAGGCAAGTTCGTGAGAATACCGACACACAAGCACTGACGGTAGTCAGTAACAAGCGTCAGGTTTCAGTGTGCTCACGAGGTGAGACAACAATAGTGTAGCCCATCCACTAACAACCATTGAAAATCGTTGGGTTTACTAGAAATTATGACACAACAGAAATAGTCCACTTTCATTCTGGAATGTTCCTGCACGTGAGGATGGTAATAAATGTATTGATTTTACTGTCTTATTGACATGTCATTCCACGGAACATAATGTAGATATAAGATAATATAGCTCTCTTTAACGGTTGTTTTGCGTCGCGTTTACGAGTACAACAGGACACAACAGAAGGCAATAACGCAGCGTTAGTAGATGGGTCGTTAATTTATTAACAAAGCGGACACACCTGCATCAGCGGCGAGCTCAGCGACTGCTGCGCAGAAGGTCTCGAAATCGACTTCTGTTCCGTTTGGAAGACAGCGTTCGGCGCGGTCCCGGGGCACGCGCGTCACGTCCCGCAGAGTGTCTATCGCGCGAGAGCGGGACAAGCGAGCGTTGCGTCCGCCCGCGGCGTCGTACGCTCGCTTTAGCCGCAGGATGGTGTGACCGAGCGAGTGCCGCGGGTGAGTGCGCGCGCCACGCAACACCGCGCGCGCGCACCGCAGCGCCGCGGGAATGTCCGTGAACGCGGGTAGTCCACGCCTCTCTACCGCTTCTTGTAAAGTAGCACGCGCGCGGGACAACTCCACGTATTCGCTGCAAAAAAACACATGTTTTTAAATATCGTCACGTCTTTATTCCCCAAAGAGGTAGGAAAGGTGTTAAAACTTCCTTCCAATCTCACCTGATGGTATAATGTAGGATGGTGTAATAATAATGGGGTCGATGATGGTAAACAGGCTTGATTTAACCTTAAATGGGAACTGGCTTACAAGGACCGAACATACCATTTAGATGCTTGGTCACAAATTTTCTGAATGTGTTCAAACCGGCGGCATTCTCGAAATGTACTAGGTACTACCTACCACCTTACGAATTAAATTAATAAAATCGTCATTACCTAAGTGTCCACTCCCTTGTTTTGCTGCTATTAGTTAATTTGCGAATCTTTTGCTTTTGCAGTGAGCTTGCGATTTTGAAGAACACGTTAGTACATCGATTAGCAGTCTAAGTCTAACGGCCATTTCACTACCACTTCAGATTACTACATCTTTCTGACGTCTTGTATAGGTAATACTTTTGATACAAATTTCGTACTCTATTTTATCAATTATCAACTCATTTCTATCGCGTTCATCTATAGAGAAAGTCAAATCACAACGCTCTAGTCACCTTAGCATTGATACGGTACGATTTCTCGTACCATAACAACGCCACGATATAATCGTATGAAAGCCGTGATTTGCTTCTTGTTATATACAGAAAGCTGACACATACTTTACCTACCTGTGTACCTGTGCGATTGATTTTCTGAATCTATAATAGAAACGCTGTATGTCATGAGTTATGATATGATTGTGAATCGTGACTCAATAAGATTGTGCGTGTTAGGAATGACGTAAAATATCGTGTCTTCCATTTTCATCGCCTTTTATGACTGCACGTTCCGATAAATAAACTGTGAGGTACCGGCACCGATGGTAACTTCGTGGCATCACCACCGTAGAATACTCTCAATTACATATAATGTGATGCTAATACGTAATTTAAGTCTTATATCGTCTTTATTCCGCGAAGATGATTGAATTGAATCTCGATTTGATAATGCACATCACGTAGGTAATTACTTATAAAACAGTTTTATGATTTTAAATTTGCCTAAATAAAGCATGGATGAATTTTAATTTGCTTATGGATTTCAACAATAATGTAGTTTGCCTTTGCTTAAATAAAAAAACTAAGTACAATGTACATCGACTTTAATGTGATTTATGTGATATGTAGACTTAAAATAGGAAGGTTCGTGATGCTTTAAGTTATAAGACTGTTAAATGTGGATGTTAGTCCACGAAAGAAGCGAATGAAGTATTGTCCTTGTATAGCTGTAGACTAGTGAATGTTGAGATGAAAGTGTATCTAGAATGGAAAAAATTAGGGATAAGCAGGTACTTCTGAGGAAACTTCTCAGTAGCACCAGTAACAAAATAGCCGAAGAGTAATAGAATGTTAGAATTGTTAAGTATAAATGTTGACGGACATAGCTACAGAAGAATTTGAAGGGTGTTTTCTAGTCTGATCCTAAGGGTTGATCCTACACTAGAATTAGACGGACAGTTTATTCTGTGGGAGTATGAAGAATGATTATAAGTGTAAAAAGTGAGTACTGAGATGACCACTAACAGAACAATGTGAAAGAAGAACCCGTGTGAGTGGCCGTGAGAAGATATATTGTTCCGTACGTAGAAAGAAGAACATATTTAAATACACTTACTGGTCCGAATACTCTATTTAGCAGTTTAAGTCAAGCTAAAATTACTCATTTGTCCGTATTGTTGACTAGATTGTAATATAATGACGTACTAAGTACATCATGACAAAAAAAAACTTACTGGTCCGAGATGGTTTCGTTTCCAATTGTCTGGTGCCTCGTGTAAGGGCGGAGCACTAGCAACAGGTCTTTAGGCGCGGCAGCAAGATTCGCAGCCTCCACGCAGGCGGCAACTGCGCGCGTCTCACTATCCAACACGAAGAGTAGCGCCCGTGCAGCTGCTTTCGCGCGATGCTCCACTTCCACCAGCTCCATGGACCAGTCTTCTACTTGCTACCGACAATATAAAAATATAACAATCCCCAATTTAGTTAAACAGGTGGCCCGTGAGTAAAAATTCGATTGCCTAAACTGAATATGGGTATGACTTATGATATGAGTTTTAGACAAAACGGGCTTCGAGATTTAATTTAATACCTAGGTAGGAACTCTTAATTCCCTAACCTGATATGTGGCTTGGAGTTAATAAGGCAAGAGTGAATAGGCATCTTATAGGCGTACGTTTACCATCGTCAACTGCATTGCCATTTCATCAGATTGCAGGTCAAACGCAAGAAAAAAAAAGTTTGTACCTAGGTAGATGATGGTAGTACGATCATATGATTATTATATCATATAAGTAGGTAAAGCAGACATACCGCACCGACACCGTTCGAACGTCAGCTCGCCTCATTTCCAGACTTAACAAGTATGTCTCAAAGTTACGGGCGCAGTGCAATTCGTGACTTGTGATGAAATGCATCTGTTATAGGCATAGGTTAATCCGCTTAACATCAGGTGGGCCTCGAGTTGCTTCCGTTACAATAACATAAAAAAAACTCTTGTCCAAGCGTAAGGACGTTATAGCAGTTGATGTAAGTAAGTATATATCATGTAATAATTGGGGCGTATACCATTTCACGCTAAATTCGTTATTTTCGATAATTTTGATCACATTTTGTGTGTATGGGTCATATTAAATGTGGATCCAGAGACGCAAAATGTGGTCAAAAATATCGAAAATAACTCAAATGGAATACGGGCTAAGTATGATCAGCTATTTTACTCATTATATAGTTAAGAAAGAACATAGGTACCAATTAAACAAGAAAAGTGTTTTTTTTTATCAAGCCTGTGATAGCAACACTTTCAGAGAACGTGTTGCTATCTTTTTGAAACCATTGAAACGAGTAGTTTAGTATATAACGTGTCGTATCAGATTGAGTGCCACTGCCTGATTGGACCAACACCACATGTATTTTTTTGTTATTTGGAGGAAAAAGGTTTTAACGATCACGTCCTTTTCAAAGAAAATCTCTAACGGACATGCATTATCGTCTTCCGCACAAAATTCTCGGTTATCAAGAATCGACGATAAATTACTAAATAAACATTGTAATAATTATGTAAGCCATTACGATCGTTTTTTGTCTCTATCTTACTTATCATATCATATCGTACCAATGGAATGTTGTCGTCATAATCTTTTTTTATGTATAAGTATAAATTGATTGGCTGTGTTCACCTCCATGCCATATATACATGTCCTATGTATATTTATTCACAGTAATTAATTATTGTGCTGATTTGCAAAGCGAATAATGTGGTGCTTTTGCTATCTAACGTAAAAATCTAGTTTACTCTTTTAATTATTTATGAATAATACATGAACAGGTATATTTCGAATCCATGGGGTTTTAACCCAAACTAGAGAAGAGGAAATAGATATATGTATGGTAGTAGGGCATTTTGCGAATGTCCGCCTGGCTAGCTCCCACCCTCAAGTAGAAAATCTGACGCCATACACCTAACGGTGTGTTCCGGCAGCGGTCCTTGAGTGCCAGTAATTCTAGGCTAGCCTGAATAACATCTTCGTCCACATCACTTACCATCAGGTGAGATAATGCTCAAGGGCTAGCTCATCAATAAATAAATATAAACATATATTTTTTTGGCCTAAACCATCAACATAAGAAAAGCACCATAAACAATTTAAAACAAAAATCTAATATTTAATTTCACTCATGGGCAAAGAGAAAACTGCCGCTATGCTAGACAAGCTCATTTATTCAGTATCACATAAAATATTACAAGCAAAAATATATGAAATATATCATCATCAATCGAGTATGAAGTGAAGTATTCTGCTGAACGTTTGATGCTAATCTCGTAGAACGGTCGGTTGTTGACCGTTTGCATCTATCCAGGCAACGATATGACTAAGACTTAGATTGTTTCCGATTAGAAACAGTTATATAGATACTTATAGATATAAAGTTTCTCCAAAAAAATAAATTGATGTGGTCAGAGGGTCATCTACAGCGCAGCGCAGGTTATCAATTGACTAGTCGGTTTAGTTAAGAGCTATACAATTAATTCTCAATTAGAATGTATATGTTCACTAAACGGTATAACTATTGAAGACCACGAAGCATAATCGTTGGTAATTGTTAGTCAATTAGTTTATTAATTTGTAATATATTCATTTGCCAAAAATAGATTTCGCTGATTAATATTTAACTATACGAGTATGAGGTTTCAATTTCGATTTTCTTATTGGGGGCTTGTTTACAAGACTTTCTAGAAAGTCCCTTATTTAAACAAATGAAGATAAAAACTAAGATAATTGAGATTGGGATTTTCTGACAAAAATCTTAGTAGTGGGTACCTGGTAGGTGACAGTCGCCGCGTATAGCTACAGAATAAAATAGCATAGGACGTAAAACATTACTTTATTTTTAATTTTTGGTGTTTATACACTTTAGCACAGACTTCAGGCTAACGTTAAGGGATATACGGATGTGAGGTTGTGTTAGAAGGTGTATTATAATATAAAGTAGAACTCACCGGATTGAAATATGTAATGCCCATTTTCTTCAGCATCGGAATGGCTATGTCCGATCTCCAAGTTGTAGGGTTGCAAGAACCACCCAAAAATACCTCGGGCGGCGGTGACGCCTCGCTACCTGTGCAACATCATACGTTAAATAACGCCACAGACCACGAAGGAATATATAACATACATTTATTGCTAAAGGCTAGCTTATGACAACTATATCTCCTGTTTGTAAGTTTGATGTGGCTGAAGATGTAAACAGGCCAAGCTTAGAATAGGGACTGACTCCAAGTATGTGCTACTGGAACTGAGAACGTAGATAGGAGAAAGGAGTCTACTTGAAAGTGATTGGTAAGTCTTTTTTTTTATGTTATTGTGATGGAACAAGCGCGAGGCCCACCTGATGTTAAGCGGTATCCTCTGCCTATAACAGATGCATTTCATCACAACTGACGAACTGCACTGCGCCCATCACCTTGAGACATACCTGTTAAGTCTCATTTTGCCTGTTATTTCACTGACTCTCAAGGACTGCTGCCGGAACACACCGTTAGGTGCTTGGCGACAGATTTTCTACTTGAGGGTGGTCGCTAGCCAGGCGGGCATTCGCAAAATGCCCTTCCACCATGCGGTGAAGCTCAAGCTCTGGGCGGGATTCGAACCATGGACCTGCTGCGCGGCAGTCCATAGCCAATGCCACTGAGCCATCACTGCAAGTCAAACGCGTATTCAAAAAATGCCCTTCCACCACGCTGTCAAGCACCAATCGACGCCGCCGTTGGATTCGAACCAACGACCGCTTCATTAGCAGCCGGCAATGACTACCACGGAACTGAAGATTCAATTATTTATCATACATATCCACTAAGTAGGTATTATTACAACAGTAACAGTAAGTATATAGTAAACATAATTATATAAGTAAGTACCTGCTATTACATTACACACATACAATTTATGAGTAAGATCAGTTACTCAAGCAAAGTTCAATTGACGTCACAACACTCGCAAATGATTGGGTCTCAACATCTTCATGTCAGTATATGATAGATGGCTGATGATCTGGCTGTGTATTATAGACATGTAGGGAACTGCTGGAATGATTATGCACTTGTAACGTACGGAAAGGTAATTTGCAGTAAATATCAACCGGATCATTATATTCTATAGAATCTTTAAATAAATTTTAGAGTTTGAACTATTGAACTATATTGTACAAAAGAAGCACACGTTGGTATCTTGCGATTCACGACTTGTTATCCTTCAAAGGTCAATATGATTTCGAAGTTTTATTGCACAGCGCGTTCACCAAGTAAGGTAAAGAGACTATTAGGCGATAAATATCATCGTATGTAATCCTATAACCAATTTGGGTTCGATATTCAATTCGATATCACAATGGCCTTTGACAATAACGTATTAGTAGATACAAGGCTTTCTGACATTGCCTTAATCAGTATCGATAAAATAAATGACCAACATGGAACTTCAAGGCTTTCTCTACATATCCGGCTTAATAGCGGTATTATGGTAATTTGATGTATGTTTATCAGTTTAATGGTTTTCGTGTGATCATCTCTAAAACTATTTATCGAATAGCGCTAGTCGAGATGTTTATAAAGTATTGGATATAGTGAAGAAATAGTTAAGTGTCTAATCTATACATATCTACTTCTACCTACTTATACTGGCGCATCACGTGTAAGGGAAGTAAGCCCACGCTTTTCATAACACAAACACCGCGTCTAACGTAGAGTCTACGTCAATACACACTGTGAATAACGCTGAAGATATTTGAGGTGTAAATGCAATAAGAAATAATCTAGGTATATGTTCGATCGATAAGAATAACCAATATCTAGATCTTCGATATGCAACCGCTTTTAGCCATTTTGAACTATATGAGCGTCCTAGCTAGCCTGTTATACATAATTAATGTGTTGACCCTATTCCTAAGATGAAGTCGTAGCACGCAAAAGAAGTACTGTTAATTGTCAACAATTGTACTGCAGTTAGACACGCAACCAATGATCACAAACCAGTGTTTGACAATTGAGAACTTGCGCTTAATTAAACCTAGCTTCTTGTAGAGGCATAGTCGAAATACGTCAGCCAATATCAGATAATATTATAATGGTTTCTATTATCGATCGATGCATATATTAAATTTTTATCTAGATATCGATACACAAAACCTTGAAGCTATAACAGAGTGTTCGTTTACAAATGAACATTCCCTAAAACGGAGATAACCGATTTATATGCAAATATAAAGATATGATCCGTCATGCATGACACTACCTACGCCTTGAGAATAAAAACAATGATTGAAACCGTTGAAAAGAAATACTAAGCACCTTTGAATGAAAAGAAAGTGTGATGTATCCGTAGATGGCAATACTGGGTTCAAGGAGCGGTATTCATCGAATGATTGATGAGCATATCGGCGTAGGTTGCAACATGTAGGCCGACCACCGTACTACTTAAGACACCCACTTGTAGATTAATGATCCCCATAAATGGTTATGGATTAAGGCTGTTCGGTGAAGCGTTAAAATACTCGTAACTATAATCACTTCGTCACTTGATGAGAAATCACGACAAGCTAATCACACAATAAAATTTGATGATGTTAAAAGTCATATACGAACCGACGAATCTGTTTGTGGCACATTATGAAGTGAATGGGAAGATTCTCCCAGACAATTCACAATTTTCAAGTTTCTTTTACTAGTTCATTTGTAAACAAAGAAGTACCTACTTTGATATGATATATATTAAATCATTTAAGTCAATTTGTGAAAACATTTAAAAGCAATGACTGGGAGAATTCATTCATGTTTACAATGAGTGTACAAAACGAAGCCAACTAGCATCACATCAATCCAATTCTGGATCTTTGTCCAATGCCAAAACTAAAACGTAAACATACACACTAGTTGGTAGTCAACAAACACACTGAACATCGCCTTCAATCGTACGATCACATACACACCACAGTCACAGATCCTAATAGAATGTCCCTGAGTTTGTCACAACATCCACGTGAATTTTTCACACACAGTATTAGCCAAAATCCCGATTGTACATCTCACATTTACGTCACTCAATAAGTTATGGATGCAAAACATTGTGGGCGGGATAAAAACGTTGTTTCTGTTATATTTTCGCGCACAGTTTTCATTTCAGTAATCGCGACGACGACGGCGATGCTGACCGCAAGATTCGCGATGAGAGTGATAAATGATAATTCACGATTTCGAATGGAGATATGTGTTAAGTTTGTGAACGCACAAGGTACTATCATGGTGGTCGGCGGCATGGCTGCGGAGGTATCGTGCAGGGCTGCGCACGCTGTCCACCCGCGAACGTCGGCGGCCAACTGGCGTGTGCGCCACTACTACGCTCAACCACTAGCCAATTCCGCATTTTAAAATATGCCGTTATACAAAGACATCACTCAAGGAGTTGTGGTAGTATTTGATGCTTCATCTTTAAACCAGTTTATTAGATGAGTAGATTTAGATTTGATCCATAAACGACAGAATCATGCGTGTCACCGCACCGAGTCATGTCATGACACCTATAAGCTTTATAGGGTTATAAAATCTTCTTGCTACCTATTCCAGCAAACTATGTTTATTATACCTGTATCCTGGATAATTGCATCTATGCATATTTTTTATTAAACATGTTGTCCCTATATCTGCTGACTATCCGTAGCCGTTCTTTGAACAGAACAACTAAACGTTGAAAACATGACTGCCAAGTGACTGAATCAATGTACCTATAAGGAAATGGCAAGTACTCAACCAGACGACTCACTCATTCTCGGGAAATCGTACAACATCGTACATTATCGTAGTTGCGACCGTTCAGATAGACCTTCTGAGATCATAAATATCAAAATATATTTGTATATCCTCAATATGTCTCCAAGCACCTGGTGCTTTCCCACAGCCGGCCTTGAGATCTAGTTCCCATTGTAGGCCTATAGCTGCTGTAGCACTCTTTGTGTGAGTTCATCTGTGGAAGTACACCATACAAATTTCTATGTATTTTTTATGTTTGATAGGTTCGCCTTGAACTACTATCACACGTGATTAAGTCATGATGTGGTCGAAGATGTTGTTCAGCCTAACCTAGAATTACTGGCTCTCAAGGACAGCTGCCGGAACACACCGTTACGTGCTTGGCGACAGATTTTCTACGTGGTACTAGGGTGGGTAGCTAGCCAGGTGGGCATTCGCAAAATGCCCTAACACCATGCAAATATGCAAATTATGTCTCAAGGAGACGGGTTCAGTGCAGAAATTTGTAAGGTGCTTTTTCCAT
The DNA here is from genome assembly GCA_963890685.1 of Plagodis pulveraria. NCBI lineage: Eukaryota > Metazoa > Arthropoda > Insecta > Lepidoptera > Geometridae > Plagodis > Plagodis pulveraria. Next base: position 20,357,320 of record OY982950.1, on the reverse strand, counting down.
CACGATAGCATAAAAACCATCTTTGAAGACTTCACCACTTACAAATAGATTAGATAAATAGATATGAAATACCTTAGTTTCAGGATTTATACTACTTACACAGTGAATTTACATTGCTGATGAACATTACTATTTAAATTAACATGATGCTACACAAATCAGTATTTTGCTAGCACTTCAGATAACGTTTCTCATTAATTGTAATGTCTCCACCGAAAAGACAAATGTGTTTGCGCGTTTGTAACAGAAGTAGTAAATGTCATGATAAAAGGCATGCAAACAAGCATTTGTTTTGTTTTCGTTCTGTAATTGTTGTCATGCAAAAATGAATCTTCCGCGCAGATAAGGAAGTCGACGTATTTGCGTGGTTTTGTTTACGTTACAATAATGTGTAGTCTAGTAGTGTCGACTACGAGGTAGTGTCATTTTATTTTCGAGAAGTTCGGACAATAGTGGGTGCGAATGTATATACGAGTACATGTATTCGTCTCAGAGATGATCCACGTTATTTCCGTACTCCGTTTATAGTTTGTACGGAAGAACCTGGAAGGCCACACAAATAAAACCTACAGTGTCTTAATAATTGCGAAAACGGAACTACTTTCTGTGGACTGTTCGATTCTTTGTTTCAGATACGAGCAAACACCTAATTTGTGCCGTATCTACAAGGTAAATTTAAAGGTGTGAACTGTGAAGGTGACATTACAACTTGTTAGATATACAGGGTTATTGGTAAAATGCTAACAACCTCTTAGGGTTGACTTCTGCTAGTCCTAGCAAACATATTGAGATGAAAAAAATATGTTTTAAGGACAATTTTTTTTTTTCCTCGCTCCCTTTGAATAGAATTTTAAATATTTACATCGAGCTAAGTAATAAAAAAATATGAAATATTAAATTACAGGCACAAGAGACTTTTGACATCAAGTGTTCCTCGTGCTTATTCCGTCATATACACAAATTAAAAATGCAAAAAAGTAAAAAAAAAATCAATTTAATCTTATAATGTTTGTTTGGACTAGCAGAAGTCAACCCTAAGAGGTGGTTAGCATTTTACCAATAAACCTGTATTAGGCAGTATTTTGAAGACAAGCACGGAGATTTAATAAAAGTAAGTTATTAATGAAAAGTTTCATGTTGATGTAACGACGTAAACATTAGTCGCTAAGACTTTTATAAAAAAGAAATATTACAGCACGATGTCCGAGATAGAAGTCTAATATTAATCGTTACTCAGATGCGCCGGCAGATTGACGTACATTCGACTTATGAAACAAAACACATATCTACATGCAGTAAGTATACAACGGACGTCATATAATAGGTGCATTTCGTACTTCACAATATCATATGGGTCGAGCTCGTGTAGAAAAGAATGTACTTCCTAAGATGTGTTCTTATGCCCATGTAAAGAAAATTGAATTAATAAAGGAAATTTATAAACAAACATACCTATTCATATTTTATTTAGAAATGGGTCCATATTTCGCGAAACAGCCTCCTAGTGTCGACAATTTTCTTGACGGTCGATGAAACGTTGAGGTCAGTAAAAAATATATTTTGATTTTATATAGTTTGCAAATTGACCCGTTTTTAGGTAACACGTTTTTAAGTTTTGAAGCAATGATGGCCGAGCGGTTATAGCTATGGACTGCCGTGCTGCAGTACCCAATGGGTCGATCCTCAACGCCGGCTTGAGCTTCAACGCACGGTGGAAGGGCTTTTTGCGATTGCCCGCCTGGCTAGCTACCACCCTCAAGTAGAAAAACCTGTCGCCAAGCACCTAACGGTGTGTTCCGGCAGCAGTCCTTGAGAGCCAATGAAATTACGGGCACATGATACTTAACAACTATGTCTCAACGTGACGGGCGCAGTGCAATTCTTGACTTGTGATGAAATGCATCTATTATAGGCAGAGGATACCGCTAACATCAGGTGGGCTTCGAGCTTGTTCCGTCACTAAGACATAAAAAAACACATTAATTTCTTTCCGAAAGTCTAATAAAACTTTATCATCTTATGTACTTCTTATCTTCCTCACATGTCTTTATCATACGCTCTGGATGTCGGCACGGCACAACACGTGTTCTACCTTGTTAAGTTTATTTACTTGATGGCGTCGCTTTATTACACCTTTCATACGTATACTAGTATATCATTATTAACATTGTCTATCCACACCTTTTTTTGACTGCCTATGCCACTATGTCCGCCTATATATTACTCATATATAACACAACACTTTTTTATGTATTTCATCCCTACTCATAAATCAGGGCACGGGTGCTACTGCCAATCTTTGTTTTACTCATACCATATCTTATTCTTTCTAGTTACACATACTGTATCAGACAGATTGTCCATTGTTGTACACAGCCTACAATATTAAGGGTGAGCAACCCCCGGGTTGCCACAATCTCCATGCTAGGCAAGCGTCATGTGAGTCAGAAGGCACTGCTGCCTTCTGACTCACATGACATTAATTTAACCCTTAATTTAACCCTTAGTCGTAATATTACGATATCCACGGGAAAAGATGGAGGGCGTGACATTCTAGACAGGCTACCCACGGACACCACACATGTCTATATATATTGGCATATCTGCCATATTATTCAGACCCATTTATGAAGACCTACCTATGCTGGTCGTATAATGTTGTGCTGACTGTATATTTTTTTTAATTTTGTAAGCAATATTAGCGAATTGTTTTCCACATCAGGTAAGACCTTGCAGCCTTTCACTGATCCATTTAGACGTGTAGTCATATAATCGAATACAGGTCTTGACAATACGATCTGATTAGCTCCGAAATGATAAGCACACGCACGATCGATAGCTTATATTGAAATGACGTCAGCATACAAGGGCGAAAAATGAAGCAAAGTTACATGAAAGAGATAGAGGAACAATATAGTTTTACCTAATCATCCGAAATAAATTACTTAATAAGGAATCAAAAGCCTTTATTATTAGCATTTTCGAACCAGTTATCCTGTCAATAAAAAATATATAAGTAGATATACCTATCCACAACGTGGAGTTTTCCGAATGTTGATAATATCGTATAACTGTTGCAGTTGTAACTCAACGCATCCTTAAGTAACATACTTAAGGATGCGTTGACATGGCATAGAGTTTAGTTTTATCTAAATACCAATGAAAGGATGTTGAGTATCTCTATAATCAGAAGTTATAAGTACAAAGAAATCCATGAACACGCTATAGATAAGAGACGAAGAGACAGACACGGCGTGGGAAGCCAACGACACTGAACTTTTACTACTAATACCTATAGAAAATATCAAAGTGGCACATGGAGGGACTACCGACCGATGTGTATTTCTGGATTGGTACCGTGCGGAAAGTTTAGTCACGACTTGTTTGATCGCCGCACGCTGTCTTCGGTTGACCTTCCGCAATACGAAATTTCATGTCCTCAAACGACTAAAGCACACACAAACTTTGCCAATTTATTACTTTACGTTCCGTAGCAGACATCGCATTGAGCGGCAGTAAAAACGTTTATAGGCGATTCAACAAAGCCGTGCCGATTCGCACCGCGGAAGGTCAATTGGCAATTGGTGAATATAAACATCGTTGTAGCAAGAACTGATCTTACCGTTGACATGCTTGCTGATGGTTTCTTTATCCCGCAGTTCCTTCTCGATGTTCCACACCGGTGACTCTGGCTTATTTGAAGTCCTGTAATCACAAATTGAAATTAGTTTTGATATTAGAAACTAAGTCTTGACTACGACGAGTCAGTTGCATATTGCTTGACCTGCTATAGCCTCAACCTAGGATAGCCAGTTCATACAAAATGCAGACAATCAAGTTTGTGTCGTGTGTAGTGATTCAGTGCATGACAAATATCTTATTGTTTGGCATTCAAGGGTCAACGCACGCGTCAGAGCAACCAGCAGTCCTCGGTTCAAGACCGGGTAAACGGCAACTGATCATTTTAACGTCATCGTTAAAATTAAACTGATTCATATTGCACCGGGAAAGGAAAATGGTAGTGCCGCTTTTATTAGTACTTGTTAGGCGGTAATTAATTGTGTTATATGGGAAACAACTTTAATGAAATCATACTACAAAAATATCCGAGCAATAAATATTAAACTGCTTTGTAAATTGTAAATTAAGGGCGGATACTGCACAATCATCTTACAGTTAGAATTGTTCGTTGTTTTCGATACAGATATGAGATGCTCCAGAATCGCTTATATCTATACCTACAGCAGAGGGTGGTGATAAAGGTACGTAATGAACTTATACAGAAGAGCTAGGAGCTTAAACTTCTAAGTAGATAATTGGCATGATTTTCCCATTTCACATAACTTTCCTTATTTTAGAGAGAACAATGTTACGCCGAAATAGTGATAAAACCAACAGTATGCTGTCTGTCGTTTCAAAGGACTAAAGTGGGTTTTTTTTTTGGCACTGTTAACAGTGCCAATATAATAGTTATCAAACTATTATTTCAGCTTGTGTCGCTAAAGACTACCAGGATTTATAACCAGGAGATCAGGAGATACATATATAATATGATGAGTTCTAAGTTTTGTATTTGCCCTTTCACTGATTTACAGTTTTGTATTATATTTTAATAACATTTGGTAACTACGCGGTCCTAAGTGTCTGCAATAAAAAAGTCTTTCATTTGATTTTAGCTGCTGACAATTAAACCTGACTGCCAATGTAAAGGTTGACGTAATTCTACTAACGTATCCATGACATTTAGAGGCACGGTTATTTAAACTGTCATTTTGCACAATGTTTACATAACTACACTAGGTCGAATTCTATGATTGTTAGCTTAAGTCCCTAGAGAAACCACAAATACTTCTGGCTAAAAATTACGTTTGTAATGATCTCAATGATTTGCTCGCAGTAAACTGTGTTCAAAACATTGTGCGTAAACGGAAAGGGACAAGATAATTGGCATAGTAGGTAAGTACGTGTATAAGGGTCATGTTTGTAGATTAACTGAAGGTTCTTTTATGCAAGGGAAATGAGTCATTAAGTCCTACGGAAAACTGGCGTGACGTTACGAGCGTTATGAGTGTCACTTAGAAAAAAGAAAATATACAAGAAGAATTCGAAACTCGGTGTCGAGGAAGTATATTGAGGTCAGGGGATAATTACATTGTTAAGTACAATTCTGACTAAACAGTGACTAATTTCAAATGTAAGGCATCTAAACAAACTTATCTTGCATCGTCAGAAAACAAACTCATGCATTAGGCATACAATATTTAAAATTATAAATATTTCATTCGTTGTTAATGCATCAACGTTACTTTCAACACTTTTCCCGTTTATGTGGGGTCAATAAGCCGTTGTCTAACAACAATATATGCACATAATAGTTTACAGGCAGTCCGTACCGTGTCAGAAGAGATATGAACTATACGCGATAGAAAGAGAGACGCCTTGTAGGTGAATATAAATGTTCGGTACGCGGTTTGCGATCTGAATTGCTCTTTATTGCGTCGTAGCAGAGTTGCTTATTTATTTAAACGTCTTAGCGGAGTGTTCCTTCTGGCCCTTTTTATTCTGTCTGTACCACATAATAAAAAGGACTACAGTTAGTTATAGAATCGATATTATGGGTCTGTGCGATACTAATCGTTGATTTAGGAATTCATGTTAGTGTTAGCAATAGCATTAATGTTAGTACTACTAGTACCTAATATACACGCTAATCGACTATAGACATGCAATGATGACTTATCTGCAGCAACACGTTAGTGGGGGCATGCTACTCATGTGGCGGAATATATAACTTTGCAGTTGGCTTTTACGAGAAGAAAATTTTGTTCTTTTAGGATTTTGGTTAGTTAGTAGATAATTTGTTGATAAGCACCTACCTACCGGTGTGTTCTACCGTTCTAACAACCGTTCCTGAGAACAAAAATCGCCATCAAAATACCAAAATCTTCGACCGCATCATCACTTATGGCACAGGTGAGATAGTGGCTAGTAGATAGCGAGTAGAACACGCACGTGATTATACATTTATCAGCCAATCAATCAATCAATAATTAGTTTTTAGATTTATGTTTAATAATACCTACTTTCCTCAAAACAATAAGCCAACTGTATACTTACGAATGTGTGTTATCGCAAAAAATAATTTTGATATAGATATTACGTACGAATAATGACAGTTTTACCGACTTCAAAAATAGGAGGAGGTACTCAATTCGTCTGCTTTTTTTATGTTGGTTACCTCAAAACTCTTGACTGGGTGAACCGATTTGATGGTTCTATTTTTATTTGAAAGCTGATTGAGCTTGCCGTGTGAAATCGGTCACACCGTTTTTGAGTTACAATCCAATAACTGAAAAGTATTTTCCTATCTTCATGATTACAGTGAATGGCAATCGATCCCATAAGTAGCAAGGGTCACTAAAATGAGTGAAATTGTTTTTTTACCCAAAAATGGAATCGATTTCAGCACTCAATATTCTGATAATAAGTACTTTTGAAACATCATGGTATCGACTTCAGCAAGTTATTTCACAAATTTGAGTGTTTGTTTTGGTATTTTTTTTTATTATTAACAACTAATTATGTGATTTTTATATTTCCTTAAAGTAAGTAAGAAGCAAATTTCTTGGCAATTTTCATGATTTCATGAGTCTACGGGAAGTACCCTATAGCAAAGTACAAGGAAGAGGAATACTCTTCCTTGTACTAAAGCCTTTGATGAGTTGACGAGTATAAAAATATGTGACGTAAATGGATTTGTTTACTGTGTTGACTTAGAAGTTTGACTTCTTTTCATTTCCAAGGCTTAAAGCTTAGTCATCGCCGTCTTCTTATCATCATCCCACTCATGTGGGGTCGGTACAATGTGACGTCTGCTCTAACAACACAAAGGACAGAACAAGAAGGACCTAAGAACATGCACATTGTAATATATATCTTTCCGTTAACACACCAGGAACATAAGTTGTACTTAATTGCAAAAGTTATGGCTTCTGTTTTTTTTTTATTTTGTTTTATTGCTGATAGGTTTCCCACAGCCGGCCTTGAGATCTAGTTCCCATTGTAGGACTATAGCTGCTGTAGCACTCTTTGTGTGAGTTCGTCTGTGTCAAAGTCAAAGTCAAAATCATTTAATCAATTTAGGCGTCTACGACGCTCTTATGAAGGTCAATTACAAATTTTAGTATTGAAATATTCTACATTGTACTGCCACGTTCAGCAAATAAATTGTATAGAGCCACTGCGAGAAGAACAGGCAAGAAACTCGGGGCCATTCTTTTAAACATCTTTTAACAATGTGTTACATACTTACTATATAATAGAGTTATTACAATATTTGTTTAAATTATGTAGGTGACAGGCAATAGCTTGGCGGAGGCGGAATTATCCAGGCATTTTTGTCGTTTATGTAATCAGAAACTGTGTAGTAGGATTTTTTAATCAATATGTTTTTCACATGCAACTTGAATTTCCCTTCTGTGAGCGTTGTAATATGTTTGGGAACTTTATTATAAAACCGCACACAATTACCTAAGAAGGACCTTTTATTTGTCTTTGCTAATCTAAAACCTGGCACCGCTATTTTATCTTTATTCCTAGTATTGTAATCGTGATTGTCACTGTTTAATTTAAATTTACTCAAATTTTTACGAACATACATAATACTTTCAAATATATACAGACATGGTAAAGTTAAAATATCAATTTCTTTAAAAAGATCCCTCACAGATTCCCTAGGACCCATTTTATATATGGCTCGAATTGCACGCTTTTGTATGATAAAGATTGTCTCTATCTCAGCAGCAGTTCCCCACAGCAATACACCATACGACATAATACTGTGGAAGTACGCGAAATAAACTAGGCGAGCAGTAGCTACGTCTGTTAACTGTCTTATCCTAAGAACTGCATATGCAGCAGAACTAAGTCTTCCGGAGAGATCATGTATATGTGGATCCCATTGTAAAGTGGAATCCATTTTGATTCCCAGGAAGACTGTCGCTTTGTCAATAGGGAGTTTATCTGGGCCAAGCTTTATGTTTGGTGGAAGTACACCATACCTATTTCTACCACCAAGCAGTTGTTAATGTTCGCAATACTGTGTTCCGGTTTGCAGTGTATGGGTGCCGGTGAAATTACGTGCACATGACACTTAACAACTTTTTTTTTTTTTGTTTGATATGATAGCCTTTGACCACAATCTCACCTGGGTAAGTGATGATGTGGTCGAAGGTGTTAACAGGCTTTACCTAGAATTCCTGGCTCTCAAGGACAGCTGCCGGAACACACCGTTAGGTGCTTGGCGACAGATTTTCTGCTTGAGGGTCACTAGCCAGGCTAGCATTCGCAAAATGCTCGCCTGTTGAGTCATGCATGACAGTAATAATATAATTTGAGGAAGAAAATTATTAAAAGGAAAACAATAATGTTTTCAAATGTTATGCTGATGTTGTTGCCTAATTATTTTGTTGGTCGCTAATTGTATTATTTATGATTATTGTATATTCACAATTTCGTCACATAAAATCTTTGTAAAATATATTAGAACATATAAAATAAATTATAATTAGATTTCGATTTTCAATTTATTGATTTTATATTTGAGCATTGGGGTGCTGAGCTCACCCCCCGTCTCTACCCATGGATGCCATAAAAGGCGACCAAGTAAAAAAAAAGACCCCCCCCCCCCATAATGGGTGAGGCAGTGTTCAGCAGTGGACAATCCAGCTGATACAGTAATAATTTTGCACCCTTCTGATTACTCAACTCATCACTATTCATACCTATTGGAAGAGAGCTGCTAATTAAACCTACGAGTATGTTATCCCCTTAACGCATTAGATATCTTACAGATGTAGAAATGCAAATCTGAATTTGTAAATTCAAATATGGGTCAGTCAGTTTTTTTATGCCTGATAGCGTTTGACTACTATCTCACCTGATGGTAAGTGATGATGTGGTCGAAGATGTTGTTCGGGCTAACCTAGAATTAATGACTCACAAGGACAACTGCCGGAACACACCGTTAGATGCTTGGCTAGATTTTCTACTTGAGGGTGGTAGCTAGCAAGTCGGGTATTCACAAAATGCCCTACCACCATGCTATAACGACTGCCATCCTAAGACGACAACCGGGACCGACGGCTTAACGTGCCCTCCGAAGCACGGAAGCGCTCAGTAGTAACGCCACTAGCGGTAGCCCATCCATGTCATGACCGCGGCGGACTTTGCATAACTTAGCTGATCGGTTAAGAACAGCTAAGCAAACCACGCTAGTAGTTATTTAAAAGCTGAGTGAAATTCATTAGCATTCGAATTAGAGAGTGAAAGATCAGATTCCATAAAAGACATGTCATGTTAGCTCAATTGGTTAGAGCATACCCCGGCTCAAGGGGTGGATGGACGCGTGTTCGAATCCCGCACATGACTTAAATTTTTCCTATCATATATTTGTGATTTTGTAATCCATAAAAGAGTTAAGATATGATGCAGTACAAGATGTACATAGACATAGGTAGAGTTAGTTGTGGCTTGTGAGTATAAATGGGGTACTTACTGTCTGGCCTGCCTGGAGCATCGCCGCAGTTCAGCGGCAAACACGCAGAACTCTCCGAAGGTAAGTGTGAGCGACTTCCGACGCGCACATTGCCTTGCACATACCAGCATCTCGAACACTGGAACAAGCACCCACAGTTGGAATAAACAAATCTATGTAATATAATAGTATTGGTGGTGTTGGTATCAGCTAACTTGGAACTCCAAACAGACCCGACTGGGAAGGAAAACATTTATATAATAAATAAAATAAATCCGGCCAAATTCGAATCGGACGCGCGCACCGAGGGTTCCGTGCAAACCTGTAGGTCAGAAGTAAAAGTTATGGTATTTTTGTTGCTAAATGAAATCCAATATATTTTATAATTATTAAAAATATTTATACTAAATTTCAAGGTTGTGGGTTCACGGGAAGTGCCGTGTAAGTTTTGATTCCCTTGAGTGTCCCCTTCCCCGAGTGTCGAAAATTTGCGTCATAAACGGCTGTATCTTTTGATTGCGTTGGCTTAGAAATTTGATTTTTCAAAGCTCCAAGGCTTTTGGTGCGGAGCCCAAGAAATATTTAATAAGATCCATAATAATACTTGAATAAGAAATCTATTTTGAATGAGAGCCTTAACATTTTAATCAGGCAGTCTTGGTGGGTATCACTGCAGTGTCAGATATTCTTTTTTTTTTTTTTAAGTTATTGTGACGGGACAAGCTCGAGGCCCACCTGATGTTAAGCGGACTAACCTCTGCCTATAACAGATGCATTTCGTCAAAAGTCACGAATTGCATTGCGCCCGCCACCTTGAGACATAGTTGCTAAGCCTCATGTGCCTGTAATTTCACTGGCTCTCAAGGACTGCTGCCGGAACACACCGTTAGGTGTTTGGCGACAGGTTTTCTACTTGAGGGTGGTCGCTAGCCAGGCGGGCATTCACAAAATGCCATACCACCATGCGATAAAGCTCAAGCCAGCGGCGGGATTCGAACCATGGACCTGCTGCGCGGCAGTCCATAGGTAATGCCACTGAGCCATCACTGCTAAAAAACAATCTACCTCCAAGCAGTAGAGTGCAAACACTGGTGTGTTCAGGTTTGAAGGGCACTGTGGCAAGTAAAATTACGGGGCAATCCAGACTCAAAAAACTAATGTCTCGGAGTGTCGAGCGCAGTGCATTGTCACACACAATGATGACACTGTAGCTGTAATGGACAGAGGTGATGCTTACCTTCAGGCACTGGCTTGTCAGTCTCCGTACTTATTAACAGAAAAAAAAGTTTTTTTTTATTTCTAACAATGCGACAATTGCAAAAGTAGTCTCAATCTTAGTCACAAGTCACAACATTGCCACAGGAAAATGTAGATACAACTAACTTGCACATTGTTAAAACCTTCGAAGAAATATTTTTATATTTATTACCCATGCCCATGCACGCAATGTAATTTCACTACTAGAAACTTTGGAGACATAATCAATACTTTCAGAAGGACGGCAAACATGAGCGACGCCTATTTCCTTAGTAATTAATTAATTATCGGCATCAATAAACATTGAGTGCTTGACTACTCTACATAATATGCGTTTGAATTATAGGTCCTACCCTACTTATTATTGTATCCCAAGAATCGCAAATCGCGAACCCGGAACAATGATAATGTATCTAGAAGATCTCCATAAGGGTACGATATCCTAAATATAAGGTGCAATTTATTTTACACATTAAACGTTGCATAGAACAGTTAACGTTAGTTTGAGATGTGGTGCTGGAGAAAGATGCTACGTATTCCGTGGACAGCATTTCGGACTAACGTCTCAATATTACGGGAACTCAAAATGTCTTTCCGGCTATCGTCTGAGTGTTTACGCAGAGTCCTTCAATACTTCGGTCACATTGCAAGGAAAGATGGAAACAACCTAGAGAGGCTTATCATAACCGGTAAAGTGGAAGGGAAAAGACCGCGTGGTCGCAGCCCATTGCGCTGGTCTGACCAGATCCGCACCGCTCTTGATTCCTCAGTTCACAACGCCCTCCACACCGCCAGAGACAGAAACAGATGGAGAAAGATCGTGCGAGAGAAAGTGATACATAAGGGTGGTCACGACCCTCAGCAATGAGGTATACGACGCAAGGAGGAGGAGGAGAACAGTTAACAGATTATAAAAACACAAGTCAGATCGAGTCATGTTTACGGTGAACATAAGTCATACTGCGTATGATTTATTCCGGTGAACAATTACGAGAGAACTACGCGTTTACGAGTCGACCTACGAGGATAACAAAGGCAATTATCCACTTGTTGACGCGATTAAAATCATCTACAAAAATATAAACCCGGCTTAGAATGTTGTCATTGTAACAAAGTTAGTGCTTCTTTGTGCAGTAAAGGAAATACAATAATATGCGGTAGGTTGGAAGCGGATAAGAAGTGCGGAAGCTTATTTACCTTAATAATATTTCTTTACATTAGTGTAATTAGTATGCCTACTGTGAATCTACGTAAGAATGAGGTATTAATGTATAATTTGATTCATATAAGTAAATCGTAAATGAGAACTGAGAATATGCGAGTAACATTTATGTAATAGTGAGAACAAATAACAATGCGGCAATGATTTAATGTACACACATTATTAAGATATTTTATTATTATACAATTACATCACTGAACTCAATGATGTAATAATTGTATAGTAAATGGTTATAGTTAGTACTATACCTAACGTATCAAGTACATTATTAGAAACATAGGGCCTAATATTACAAGTTTTCGATATAAACACGGAATATTTAGCTCGAACTTTTACTCGTAGCGAACCTAATATTATATTAGGTCCTTACATATGAAATTGGCGTTTTTCGTACTGGCCACTTTAATCACGAATTTCTCCTCTTTGGTAAGGAATTCCAAATTCAAATTTGTACAGCTATAGACTCATGTATTTGTGCTTCGATGATCGTCATTCATTTGTTTTTTTTCTTCTGTTTTTTTCTGTTTGCGTCACTCATTTTACAAAATGGAAAACCTTAAATATCGCATTATTTACGAGTACGAGTTCCGCCGTGGCACTAGTGCTGCGGAAACAACTCGAATGGTTAAATGATGTGTATGGCGGTCGTGTTGCAAAAGAAAACACAGTTCGTTTTTGGTTCCAACGTTTTCGTTCTGGAAATTTCGACCTGCAGAACAAGCCCCGTGGACGGCCTGAGACTCAAGTTGATAATGAAGAGTTGAAGGCTATTGTGGAAGCGGATCCATCGCAAACCACGTCCGAGTTAGCTGCAGGCTGCAATGTTAGTGATAAAACTGTTTTAATTCACTTGAAGCAAATTAGGAAGATTAAAAAGCTTGAAAGGTGGGTACCTCACGAATTGACTGAAACAAACCGTCAAACGCGCGTCGACTGCTGCGTTACATTACTAAACCGGCACAATAATGAAGGTATTTTAAACCGAATCATTACCTGTGATGAAAAATGGGTTCTTTACGATAATCGGAAGCGCTCAGCGCAATGGTTAGATCCTGGCCAGCCAGCCAAATCCTGCCCCAAGCGAAAATTAACCCCAAAAAAGTTACTTGTAAGCGTTTGGTGGACTAGTGCCGGTATTGTTCATTACAGTTTTTTCAAATCTGGCCAGACTATTACGGCTGATGTCTATTGTCAGGAATTGCAAACCATGATGGAAAAGCTAGCGGCTAAACAACCTAGGCTGGTCAATCGCTCCACGCCACTGCTGCTTCACGACAACGCTAGACCACACACTGCGCTACAGACGGCTACTAAATTAGAAGAGCTTCAATTGGAAAGTCTAAGACATCCTCCGTACTCCCCGGACCTTGCTCCAACAGATTACCATTTTTTTCGAAATTTGGATAACTTCTTGCAAGGGAAAAAATTCAACTCCGATGGGGCAGTCCAAATCGCCTTCAAAGATTTTATTGATTCCCGTCCGACTGGTTTTTTTAGTAAAGGGATCAATGAACTACCTATGAGATGGCAAAAGTGCATAGAAAATAATGGTTCATACTTTGATTAATTAAATATATTATATTAAAAAATATTCGACTTTTTGTTCCTCCCATACAAAACGCCAATTTCATATGTAAGGACCTAATATTATTTGGAAGCATAATGACGGTCCATTGGTGATGACTATGGACAGCCGCGCAGACTGTCTGTAGATGAAATCTTGTCACGGGCTTGAGCTTCACGGTGAAGTCAGTCAAGCCTTCGGAATACGACTAACGGTTAAATGCCGGAAGGTGGGCAGCAGCGCTTTCTGAGAAACTGCTATATTACACTGCGATTCCCAAGACTGCCATTGGGGATTATGAAACCCACCCACCTTAAAGAGGGAGGCTGTTCAGCAATTGATTATCCGGCTGTTCCAGTATTAACCAACAGTGAAATAGCGGCTAAAAGCTAACCTATCAGTAGTAAAACAAAATAAAAAATATGCTGTTGCTAAAAGATAACTTTATACGACCTTTCACTGAATGTTGAGAAATAAAAGGCCTCGTTTGTTGCTGAGAGATGAGAGAAGAGTGTGAAGAGGTCAGAGATCAGAATATTAAGATGTGGAAATGTGAATCAAACTATAAAGAAGGGAAAAATTTTGAAATGGCTGCATCAGAGGAAGTTTGAAAATAGCACCAGTGATAAAACATGCAGAGCAAAATAATAGCGGATATATGGGGATAATCTAGACAGAAAACAACTCAGTCATTCAAAACGCGCAAGCATAGGTCAACTGTCGTCGAAAATTTACCTGAAGGCGCATCTAATTTCTTCAATTCTATTACATTACATCACATAACTACACGCCTACACTTCTAATAATTTGGACTTAGGCTGTGTCGAGCGTCTTTCGAGTCCGGGGTCAATCGCACCTCAGCCTCATTCAGCCTGCATGTTAATATCAGCCACAACATGTCGTCACTGATATTTGCATACAATTTCAGACTCAAAATAATATCCGCAACGACACAAAATTGTCAAATTCTACGTGAACGGCCTAAAGCATTAAGCACGGTCACTAAAATGTGAGTCGTGAACTCATTCAGTGGTAATTGGTCATCAGTGAGCAATAACGGTGAGATCATTGCTCACGCGCACCACCTGCCTAGGGTAGCCAAGTTCTTTAATTCCTCGTCACAATGGTCTTATTTCCGGCGCAAATGATTGTGTCTCGAGAGATCCGAGATACGAATTTTCATTTGGAGAAAACGTACGTGAACTGTCACCAAAACCGAAATGAATCATCGGTGCACGGCGCGCGGGCTGGTAGTCCTCCCCTTACTTCATACAATTGGTATAATAGTCACCCCTTGATGCACATACACCCTCGCTGGATGACTGGTAGACAATGCCTTAGCATTAAGTCCTCGTTTTATATTATAATTATTATAATAAATATAACAATGTTGTGAGTGATTAAAATTTAATAATAAAACCTGCGAAGTGCGATCCGGACTCACGCACCGACCCCACCACCATCGCACAATATGTTACATGTAAATATTTATTTACGATATTTTTTCATATACCCGTAATTAAGAATTACTACCGCGAATATAAATAACACAGAAATATTAAACGTACACGGCAATTTTATTTTCCGTAGTACCATTACTCCTGGCGGTACCATGGTCTTTTTTATTTATTGGATAATCGATGGCAATATAAAGCCATACTATCTATTAATCTTCTTTGATTCATCTATTAATTATACATACCTGTTAAAAAACCAGAACATCCAAGAACGTAATATGTTTGAAAATTTGATGTGTAAGAAAATAGCGGATTGTGAATGTATCTGGCATAAGATACGAAAAAATTGCGTACTTTTATGCAGAAGTTATTTGTTAGAAGATGTGCCAACACTGAAAGCTGAAATGATATGGCTGAAGAACGGATCGTTCTGGCAAAGCTTTTCTATAAAGGTGGTAACCCTACAACGAACACCTGGCGCACTGCAACCAACAATAGATCGCGGATATATAGCGGTACTTAATTAAACACGTACACGTCAAAAATAGCGCTTACGCTGTTTTATTGTCGTCATCACAATAAAAAGGTATATTGAATAATGAAGACAAGCAATTGCAGAAGTCCGATGATGATTTCCGATAAACATAAATGGCATAATTTTTTAATTAGGTATTACTAATGCTTTTTGATCTTCAATAGAGATGACATCAAAATTAATGGAAACAGATTTATGAGTAGGTAAACATTGAATAACAAAATTGACTTGTTTAGCTGTGATTCTGATTTGTTTCATTTGTAATGCTAACAAATCAGAAATTCATACGTTTCGTAAATTTAAATGAAAAATTCTGATCATAAGTTGCTCCATTGTAAAATTATAATAAGTTCTATTCCAAATTTCTTCCAAATGTCAAACTCGGCGCACGTTTTTTTGTCTTTTTTATATTCAGCTAAAGATAATTCAGCCATGTGTACAACACTACATATATATATCATTAAAATTCATAGTTCATTTATTATTATTATTAATTGCGAACCGTTACCTCATATTCCAGATTCGGAATGAAATTTTATCAGCTATTTATATTACTTCATATTTATAAAGTATTCGTAAATCCATCCAATAAAATTTAGAACAAACGTATTTAGTTTTGTTCACGTTACCCACCAAAATCAGTACGAAACATTAAACAATCAATAAATGTACATTTAAATATTTTGGTACCCAATACACATAGCTAATGGACTGAGCGAGAACGAAGTTCGAGCGAAGCGTTTCTGCTTTAGCTTACACAAAAATGCTTTCGTATGTCCGGTTGTTCTCCTCTACAGGTCGCATTTCTCATGCAATTTTGTGACCAGGTTTGATAATTCCAGATTTCTTTTGTCGAAACAACGTACCTATATCGAAAAAAAAAATGTTACATTACTTTTTTGTTACCTTTATTAAGAAGCAATCCTTTTTGTCAGAACAACTTATTCTTCCGATAAACTTAATGGGGCCGGAATGGAAAATAATGAAAAACAAACACTATTTCCTGTGTCATATCAAATCACAAGGCATTTCATCAGCTTTTGGAATAGGTATATCTAAAGTACCACTCTGCATCTATCACGGGGAGTGTTCCGAGGAACTGTTCGATTTACTACCTGCAGTTCAATTTCGCCATCGGACTTCCCCACAAAGCATGATGTTTCATCAATTTCATCACGGCATTTCCTACCTCGCACTGCAACAATTTGGAACCAGCTGCCTAGTGAAGTACCGAACAGATACGACTTAGGGGCTTTCAAGAAGAGAGAATATCCCCTCCTCAAAGGCCTCGAGACCTCCGGTGTTGGGGATGTTCGTGGGCGACGGTGATCACTTACCACCGCCAAGCTAGTTTGACCTCCTACTATCCCATAAAAAAAAGGTATTTGTTGACCCATACTATAGGAGACGTAAACCAATAACCAATATTATTGGCTGTACCTATTATACTATGTCCATCATAAACCCATACCCATATAGCTTATTTTTTCCTTACATCTGTGAGACGAATTACTTAGCATTCCATGGATTCACCGTGCGGGTGCCGGGTCCATCGCGTTGCAGAGGAAGAGGCTGGAGGGGCCTGGGACTTGCAACCCAGGAGTAGGATTAAGGGGCCCCTTTATGATGCATCAATGCTCTCCTTCACCACTCGAGCCTCCTCCTCTACCTAACCAAATTTGATAAGATCCTACTAATGCCGCCTTAGATACACGTTCTAGGATGGAAGTTACGGTTGTTCTTGGTAGGCCAAGGTCTTTAAGTAGGTTATATAGGGATTTCGCTGGTATACCCCTTGCTCCAACCTCTACAGCATATAAACTAACCACATAACCGTTTTTGGTTAATTCATTTGTTAGGTCATAATATTTGTTTGTTTTTATTGTGTGGTCTTTAGGTATGTTTGTTTCCCACGGCACAGTAAGTTCTATGAGTACTATGCGTTTTAGATTTTTTGAGTATAAAAATATGTCTGGTCTGGATGACGAAATACCAACATCCTCAGGAATTTTGTAATGTTTTTCATACGTGTCCATCAAAAGAGTCCAATCGGGAGCTGCGCCTAAGATGGAGTAAGGCTTGGATTTAGATTTTGTAGATGACCCTTCTTTTACAAAATCGACGTGTCGTTTATTCGTGGTCAGACCTTTTTTTGCTCTAGCTACCGAGAGACTCGCGGCTTCACGTATGATTTCGAGGACTCTATCATGGCGACGTGAATAATGACCCCTATCAAGGAGCACCTTGCATCCTACCAGCAAGTGCCTAGCTGTACCGATCGCCTCCCGACAAATACCGCAAGACTTTTCGGTGGCTTTCCCCCATCTTACTAAGTTACTTTGGTCTGGGAGGGTCATCTGAAAGGCGTTTAGATAGAATTTTAATAAGGCAGGAGACCAGTCGTATATCAAGGTGCGCCACTTTAACGCCAGAGGGATACAAAATTCAAATATTCTTCCCTACAGATCGTAATTCTCAACTAATTCTCGTAAAACTTTGTGAGAACAGACATGCAGATAGACTGGCGTACACTGGAGTCTTATTAATAGAGACCCGTTATTAACCTTTGAGTACGGAACCCTAAAAACAGGCATTTCGTAGTCGTCAAAAATATCCTATTATAATGCAACTAACTTTTGTCAAATTCATCTCATAACCTTTATTTAATTTTAGCTAATATGCAAGGGCAGATTCGCGAGGTTTACAGCTCCGAGAGTCACTAGTTGTATTGAGTTTAATATTAAAAAAGACTAACGTAATAAATAATTTTTATTTGGTCTAAAAGAGATAACATAGGTGTACATGTAAACAAGGTTATTGACTGTACATTTAAAATAAACTGGGAAAATACGAAATGATGAGACAGATTTAAAACGACGAAAATGAGGAATCCCAAAACGAGTAGGTAGTAAAGAAAATTAACAGCAATAACTATAATCTTTCAAAATAGTAAATATATTGTATTTCATAGTATATGGTGGGGATAACTCTTTTGATGTCATGTTTATGACGTCCATGGATGTCAAATAAATTAATTTCGTAATTTTTGATGTAAGCTGTCACGTTAAATTTAAATCAAACTAGGATAGACCGATCGGACTACGATTCACTCAACTAATTTAGCTGTCTGAAATTTATATTGAATTTTGGGTACGATTGGAAATAAAAAATTAGGTATGAACCAATATTCAGTCTTAATCAATCCATCAGTCAAATACTTTAAATAAAGTTGATGGCTGCAAAAAGTGGTGCGGAAAACAAAAGAATGGAAAATAACTAGACTCAGGCACGGCATGGGCGTCATATCGTCTAGCTCGAAAACATTTATTTATTGAGCGCATCTGTGCTGTGGCGCAGACGTTATGCAAAAAGGAAACCATTGCATTCGAAGTTACTGTATTGTTTATGGCTTTTACTAATATAACAAACAAAGCGTTCAGGAGATCATATTATAACCATTACTTTACAGTATTTTGGAAATAATTTTACACTTAAGAACACTAACGGAAGGTAATAAACAGTGCTAAGCTTTGGTAGGAACTGCCCCTAATATCACACCACTTAGATACTTGGCGACTAATTTTCTACTCGAGGGTGGTAGCTAGCCAGGCAGGCTATCGGAAAATGCTCGACCATCATGCGGCGAAGATTGGGCCCGCCGCTGGCAGTCGACTCATGGATGCTATGGACCTTCCCCGAGGCAGTCCATAGTCAATAGCCACCACTGCTTCAAAACTCACTGCCTTAATAATGAGGACCTTCAATTGCCCTAGAAAGACGCCTTCTACAAATAATAGGTTTACCACGTATGCAATTAGATGACACTAGGATAGAACTTCAATATCTTTGTACTCATTGTGATCTAGTTATAACCACTAACTATTTATTACTACAATTTAAAATAATGCCAACGGTGTTTTCAATTGTTTTCAAGTTCAAGTAAAATGTATTATTTAATTTCGAGTGATTTTGAACATGTTGGTTGTTCTGCTTTACTACCTATTTGATGCCAAGACCATAAAGTATTAATGTTAGAGATAATACTTACAAATATGTCAGCAGTGTTATTATATGTCATGTGATTTAAATTGTTTCGAAGTCATTATGGTATAAATCGTCGGTTTCAATGGTTGGAATTGCATTCCAAGAAGCTTTATACTTATTAATTTTTAATTTGTATTATCAATTTGTATTCGTAATTGTTTTAAATTATAACTGTCGTCGTACTGTTTATATATTTACCATACCGTCGAGGTGTACGGGGAAACAATCTTTTTGAGATAATAGTATAAATACAGTAAACAGTAGATACCTATATGGTTAGCCTAATATATGTACCCGTTATTTAAAAGGCTAGCCTGTGACCACTATCTCACCTGATGGTAAGTGATGATATGGTCGAAGATGTTGTTCAGGCTAACCTACATTCTATAATTACTGACACTCAAGGACAGCTGCCGGAAAACACCGTTAGATGATTGGCAAACGCTTTTCTACTTGAGGTAGCTTGCCAGGCGGGCATACGCAAAATGCCCTACCACGATGCAAAATGTCTAGTCCAAGTGTTTTAGTAAATTGTTGGATACATTACCTACTAGAACTTATTAGATTTGAAAAGAACATGAAAAATAACATTTATTGCTATTGTGCTATTTTCGTATACTACTTATATTTGCACGGTCTGGATCATAATCCACCATAATAACACTTTACAACTCGACAAAACACAGACATACTACTAAACTACTATAATAATAACACACCATCGAAGATGTTACACATACGATTTTCTCACCGAAAACTCGATTTGTCCACTTCTTGTTCATGTGTACATTTATGAAAATAGGATTTCATTGATTGAAATTAATTTGAGATTTTCTACTGATTTTTATACTATGCTCCGCTACATCAATATAATAATCGTATTTTTTAATATGATGCCTCTCTTTCGTTATTCATTGTGGGTAGAAAATAAATGAACGTAAATTGTTATTTACTAAGTGCTTACATGGTGTTGATTGGTAAGCCAAGATTTATAGACTGTAAATAAATACACAAAGGGGCGATGGTAATATAGCATGCCCGTAAATTGTTTTATATGACAGACAGTTATTAACAGTCCCATATTTGTACCTTTGAGACGAAACGATGCCGCCCGCAGATTAATGCACGTGCCCGTTGCAAAATTAAATGAAGACATGATTAAAATTTATCTAGGCACTCGTAGTATCGAACACTTCTTGAACTATTTGCCATTGAACAATTAAAAGCAGCTGTTGTTGTTATATACGTTTTAATTCAACTTCCAGCTACCTATCTCACTGTCAATTCATTACTTTTCTGAAACTTATGAATGAATGACGGCAATATACTGTGCTCAAAAATAAATACAGAATCCAATGTTATGACGAAACGTACAAAAGATAACTAGGTATCTTAGATAAGAATAAAGATTTTTGTAAAAATATTGCGTAAAATATGTTGTTGATATTAGTCATCAAATAGGCCCAAATACTACAGAAGAGTAGAAATAGATGCGTTCGATTAAGTACTGATAGATAAGATACAGATTACAGAATTCCCCTTTTTAGCGAGTCTTCTTCTGCCCTTCTCTCACGCTAAGGGAGGTCGATAAAACATGATTTTTTCCATGCTCTACATCAGACACAAATCTTTTTTTAGCGAGTGACCTCATATATAAATATATATGTTGTATATTTCGCTTCAATATATAGTCGTTACTTGCATCGGGATGAAGTCTACTCTGTTATAGCGGATTCCACGGTTGAATCGCTGATCTCAGATAAATCACAATGTGCGCAATAAATTGAGATATATAATCTAGAGATGCAACGATTGCACATATTAAACAAGAGGTAGAAGCATGTTTGCTCAATGCGGAACTGCCTGCCATGGTGAAACTTTAACTGGGCGGTCGTAGCGTTTTGACATTTCAATGGTTGATTCAGTGGATGACGACGATGACATCATTGGTGTTATCGCTCATTCTATCAGTGACCCGTCAATGACTCCGTCATTCCCACATCAAAAACTAGGAACAGCTGTTCCCCGCGTAATTAGACACAAAATTATAAATAGGTACTTTTATGTTTAAGAGCCCTTTTACATTTTGCAGCCTTCTCACTCGCACTTTTAAAGATAATTTCAAATAGCAACAATATGGTTTATATTTTTTAAAATGTGGTCAATCATTATTTTGCTGCATGCAACTATAGATGTTCTCTACTAATTTTCATTTTGATATCTGTTATGGGGGATCCAAAACGCGTAATTTAGTTACTTTAAATTTTGGGCCTCTAATTATTCTAATTGGACTCAACATGTAACAAAGTAAAAATATGTTGAGAACATCTATAGTTGCATGAAGCGAAATAATGATTGACTACATTTTAAAAAATATAAACCATATTGTTGCTATTTGAAATAATCTTTAAAAGTGCGAGTGAGAGGGCTGCAAAATGTAAAAGGCCTCTTAAGGTTAAAAAGGCTGGCACTTCTGTTCGCAAAATTATTGTCTAGTCTAGAAGTGTGTTGTGTACCTAATAGGTAAGCAT
This sequence comes from Plagodis pulveraria, assembly GCA_963890685.1. NCBI lineage: Eukaryota > Metazoa > Arthropoda > Insecta > Lepidoptera > Geometridae > Plagodis > Plagodis pulveraria. The sequence continues at coordinate 20,335,175 of OY982950.1, read as the reverse complement.
ATTATTACACTTTGAAAATAAGTATGTTCGAAATTGTTAAACACGCTTGTATTCTAGTAGTGGTATCATTTACAAGGTCGTCAATTATGAAATAAGTAGGTATGTAAACTATTTCAGTCAATGACAACAATACCTACCCGGCCACTTTAACAACAACAATTTGCTATCGCTAGCTTACATCATGTTTCGATAAAATAATACTATGAGGAAGGTACGTATATATATATGCCCTTAAATGAACTTTTATTTTATAACTTCTTTTTCCTCGACTCAACAAAAATACTTTCACAGTGCAGAGGCAGTAAAACAAGAAGGCCTACCTATTTGTCAATGATAGAGCGTTGTCAAACTTTATGTTTAGTACACGACAACGTACTAGACGAGAAGCAGAGAAAAAACACGGATGAATTGCCTTCGTTGGTCATTTTCGGTGTCATCTATTTGATGCTCTACCTACTATTTAGTTTTTAAAACTAACAGATCAGATTGATAGACATTTATTTCGCGACAATAAATACAGATAGCAGCAGGTAATGGAGTCGTTGTAATTAAAAAACAAACCTGGTACTACAATAGTTGAGTCCAAATCTATAAAGAATTAGACAAAAGTCTCACTTTAAATGTTTGGGATCCTCTAAACATGTTATATACCTGCCATTTAGTTTTTATTAATAACAGATAAGATTAATAGAGATTTAGTTCGCGATATGAAAAACAAAAACCAACAGGAAAAGGAGTTCCAGCAACAAAAAACAAACCTTCGCTTATAATTGAGTAACAATCTATTATGAATTTGACAAAAGACTTACCCTGGGTTTTAGTAGGATAGAGTTCTATGTCGTTGAATAGACTCTGGACTCGGTCTGCGGAGGCCGCCTGGTCGGGCGGGCCCACACGGCACTCCCAAGCGTTTGCCACCTCCCTGGAACAATGATAAAAACACCATATTAAATAAGTCAGAACCGACTAAAGTTTCAACCAGATCCGATACATTTTCAAAGAGAATATGGGGCGGCTGCGGTGGCGACGTTACGTCTCGCCATCCTATTAAAAGTACCTTCATCTTCAAACTGGGAGTTGGGGCTACCAAAAATATTCAAACTCACACACCTACACCTTGCATTGCAATTTTACTAATTCTGTTTGAAAAATTCAATTCAAACATTTTTCAGTGGGGCTTTTCAATTAAATTTCAAATAAACTACTTTTTTGCAGCCTAACATGCAGGTTGTCAGCGTATAGAGCTAGAGGAAAAGTATATTTTTTAACTGATAAAAATAATTTATGGCAATCAAAGTTGGCAATTTTAGATATTTAGTATTTTTTGTAGAATTGGACTAGAAAGTTAAATTATAATTCAGGGCACTTTTTTAACAAAACTTATTCTGCATCCTTGCATGCTGATTGCCGTCATCTAGACCTCATTGAGTAGAGCAGTAAAAATATATTTTGTTACCTAATAAAAATAAATAAATGACTAGCCCGGCAAAATTTTAAATTTTATGTTATTTTTGGTACTGGACACAAAAAAAAACTATATGTGAATCTGAAATTTGGGTATATTGTGAACCGCATATCCTACAATAAAAACTACATAAATTAAATATTAATAAATATTATGTTTTTACCATAACAGTCGTACAATAAATAACTAAACAAACTTACATTATCAAAAGGAGAACAAATGAAAATCACGATAATCAAACAAAAGATAGCACTAACACAAACTCTGTTACACATTTCAAATATAGTTATTAACTGAAAAACGTAGATAAAGCACCCTTTTATATCGTTAGAGGTACACGTAACGTCTAATCGGTCGGGACCGTTGTCGTCGTCACCATCGTGTCGTAGGCAGTTGGTACTCTCCCAGTACAGTCATCCTTGTTTTTACCTCTGTTATTTTTCGTAAGCGTATTCGTCTTAACTGAACTGATAAATACGCAGTTATTTACGTGTTAGGAACGTGTTTCTATATTAATCATCAATAAAAAAAAAAAATGGCATGATATAGGTAAATCCCAAATCTTTTTTATACGTGATATTGTATTGGCATCATGGTAACACCATTATAACATAAATGGCCTAAATACAGCTAGTTTAATAGAACATTCAATAATATCGAGTATGATTTTTTTTATCTTTGCTTCCAATATTGAAAAAAAAAACATTTATTTTATAACATATTCAGTGGCCCCAAAATAACAAGCTAGATATTTCAACCGGCCGTAAACAACATTTAACATTAAAAAGTTTTGACTCTCGAATTAAATATCAAGCAAGAATAGTTTCATAGAATTCAAAAGAGAGTATACAGATTATACACATATTATTATTACTTTTTTTTACCAACGATTTCGATTGCGCAAGAAATAGTATCTTAGGCTTAGGTAGGTTACATATATTTCTGAGCTAATTAAATCTCAATCATGTCCTAATAATAAGGCGGGGTAAGTTATACCTTAATACGAATAGTACAATAACGCACATTCAATAAGCGTAAAATATTTTTTATCTCGCTTACTTAAAGTTTTACCATATTTCTTTGCGCGATTATATATTGAAAAAAAAACACCCGAAAAACTTCTCTTTTACACGAACAACTTCTCGCTGATATAAGGTATGCTAACGGGTATGTAAATATTTTTAATTTCTGTAAGAAATCAATTATGTGGGCGTAAATTGAAAGCCAGTACTTCTAGGTTAGCCTGAACAACATCTTCGACCACATCATCACTTACCATCAGGGGAGATAGTGGTCAAAAGTTAACCTATCAGGCATAAAAAAAAAAAACAAAAAAACATTGCCGCCCTAGGTTCTAGGCTACTCAGCCTCCAGCGTTTTGGTTAGTCCGTCACTCTAACCACAAATCAAGTGTCAAGTACTAATAGAGGTCAGTGAAGCAAAACTATATTTCTTGTTTACAATCTTCCAACGTCAATTGTACATAATTGGCTACGAAGTATACTATATCATATTGTATGTAGATTAAATTCAGTAAAAGTAGTTCTTCATATTAAATTGATTCATTAAAAGAATTTCATTCATTATGGGAACAAAATCATTGGGCTTCCTAAGCGCTGAGTCAAACTAAAGAGGAATTCGACTACCGCATTTTATTATATGAGCGAAAATTGCAGACTAATACATACCGGTGCGGTGCTAGACTAAATAACATTAATTAACAAGCGGGTTAGATAAACAACGACTCAGGTTACATGCGAGAACTTTTTGATTCACCGACGAAGCAATTTCCCACGTGAAATAAATGACGTGACATAGATAAATACTCGTAACAAGCTATTAAAATATCACTTACTTGAACAGCTTATTCAATAACACTTTACCAATATCACAGTTACATTCGCTAATTGTGTGAGTATTACAGGAGATACAGCACATAAAACAAAACACGATTTGTAGTAACAAATTCATTACTCCTGATTCGCTCTATAGGCTGAGAAATGCGCTCATCAAGAGGACAATAAATACGTACGTAGTGTTAAACACGATGAAAATAATTGAATAAGTAAAGTATTACTACTTAAATGTTTACTTCAATTGGATGAGACACGAGTATGCATGACCGCTAGTAAAGTGAGACAAGTTAATTCTCGTTCTTGACCCTTGTAAGATAGCCTCTTGAAACTGTAAACGTTAAACAATATATAGTCTTAACCAGGATTTATATTTCATATGATTCTTTGCAAATAAACCAATCAGTTCATGGCGTTTTTAATTAAAAATAACGCTGTAACCTTACAGACGAACCTTCTTTGCATTAGTAACGTTTGTTAACTATTACAACTTGAATGCTTTGTCATCTGGACAGTACAAGGAAGAAGTTTAATTGCGTAATCATTGAGAACATTCTGGTGCCCTTTGTTTTTATGCCAATAAATAAAACTATTATTAAATGCGATATCATTGCGCTGCAATTGAAAATAATGAATTAATTTAATAAAACAGAACCTAGGTATAACGGAAAGTGTAAGTAGCTAGTAATGTACTTACTTTCTAGAATATCTAATCCTCAAGATTTCAAACAAATCACACACAGCATAGGTAACTCATCGGACTTGACCATTAACAATTTATTTACTACGTTAGTCATAACCCTCGAAACAGTGATAAAGTACATGACTAACACCATCATTTCCTAATGTCACATTCCAAGAAGATAAAGATTGGTCACCACATATACGGATAATCAACTACTTAACACATAAATATGAAATCCATACCTCTAATCTAGGTCCATCTACAAAGAATGCCATCATATATATATTGACAAATAAATCATTTTATCGATAAAATCCGATGCGTTTGTTTGCTAAGCTTATTTTTCTTTAGCGTACCTACACTCGAAGTCATTAAAAGCAGCAGGCTGGAAAATTAAACGTGAATCTAGTTCACCTTGACAAATTGTCTCGTTTCCTTGTGTTGTCATGTCAGACATACTAGCAGCACAAATTCAAACAGCATTAACAAATTTAACCAATAGCGATTCGTCCAAATAATGCATAGTAGTCCAAATATTATACGAGTATATATCGTCTAAATATTTTATAGATGTAGAGGCATGCAGGCAGGTGGTGTTTAGTGATAAGGCATATTCCATTAGAAAGGTTTGTTCGATCGTAAAATCCGGCCGGTCTTCGGGCAGTAAAGATGCCCATCTTTAAGGATTGCATGGTCCACCTTCAGAATATGCACATTACTACTGAACAAAACGTAAGTGTTAGCTTTAATACTTTGTCTAAATATGTATATATACTCACGTCAGTTTTTATGATAATACATGCATAAAATGTTTAAATTATCGCTTCGAATATATAAAATCATCAAATGCGCTTTTGCCCGTGCTGGCTTCCCAACAAAGAAATATTTTAAACGTTTGAAAGCAACAACTGCAGGCATTTCACATAATTAGCTTACAAAAAAATAAACGTTCATTGTTCTCAAATGAGTGATGAGATCAGCTCTGGCAGTATTTCAAATGTCAGTATACTTACGTTCTAAAGCTAAATCATCTCAGCGACAGCCGGATGGCATTAGGCTGTGATCGTCTACGCATCTCGTCTGGTTCGAATGCCGATGACCAGAACTTCCTTCCTGGACCAGTGAGGCTTCCCAGAAAAATGCGTCAAACCCTTTTACTCACTTTACACTAGGTATTTAATTTATCCTTTGTTGTTCTGCATTTTAAAACTAACCAGACTCGGTACTTACATTTTAATACCAATGAAACTTGTACAACAGGTATGGGTCGTTTTATTAATTGAAATCTTGTTGCAATATTGTTAGGAATTCCATGTAATGGCATGACACGTACCATTCAACTTTTTTTTCAATCTTTATTTATTTAATTGTTTTATCATAGTTGGTTATGTCACCCTCGAGGAAACTATCCATAATACTTATGCTCTATACGCTTTACACCTAACATAGTAATTTTATGTATTTGGCTGACCTAGACAAAGGTTCAGCCAAAATACTGTTGTACATGCCAATATTAAGTACATTCGAACTGTTTTTTAACATAAACATATAGCGCTATGCCTCATTCCTGACACATTCCGCTAAAATATGAGTAACTTCCTTGACAATGTTGCATTAGTACAGTTCGACGATTCAGTTAGTATCAATCTATACGCATGACAAGGTATTAGGTAACTATAAAAAATGGCCAAGTGCAAATAGGACCTTCCTCTGTAAGGTTAGAGTCTCCGTAGAGTTTTATTTTTTTATGTTATTGTGACGGAACAAGCTCGAGGCCCCTCTGCCTATAACAGATGCATTTCATCATGCGCTGCACCTGAGGGCTACGACCACGCTTGTTTGTCCGAAATGCGCAAAAATGAGAATATATAACTTTTTACATGGATCCAAATGTACGATTTTAAAATTTTCATCACAGATTTGTTAAGGATGTAATTAGTAACATTTTAGCAAAAGTTAGATGTGAAAATTCGTAATCGTTGAGGCGCTGGAGTACCAAAATAGAATTTAAAGCAGCTGCACTGCAGTTAGTTTCTAAAGCAATTATGAAACAACTTTCTTAATGATTTGTCACCAAAACGTAATAATTAACTGTAATTTTTCTGAATGATAATTGTCTGAAGAGGTGTTTAAATACAAAGTGACCAAAATAAGCGAATCGCCCCCTTAAGGTTTTCGCATTGCAACAGCCCGTAAACGAAAAAAAAATGGGTTTTGATTACAGCTTCAAAACTACATTATAAATATGCGTTTTCAGTATTTGTTGGATAGATAGAGGATATGACATATACACATTATACCTGTATTTAAGATTCCTAACGCGTTTAGCTTTTGAGATAGACCCAGTACCAAAAATGGTCTAAAATTTACTACTATGACGGCCCGCCATTTATTTATTTCTGTACATAAAAATAAAAAAAAAAGAAATTTCTGGTCTACTAAGCGAGTATTAGCCGATAACACCCACAGAGTGCACGAAAGTTTTTTTTTACTATATCTTCTCACGTATTGGAACTCTCTTAAAAATAATTTGAATTTCTTGTCGTCTTAGGGTCAACTAACATAAAAATTTTAGTTTTGTGACACATTTCGTTTACGAGCTGCAGACATCTGTGACACATTGACGGACGGACAGGTAGACGTGAAGTCTCATTAATAGGGCTCCGTTTTACCCTTTAGGTACGGAACCCTAAAAACTATGGAAATATGGTTAATCTTTATAAATAAATATTTTAATAAAAAATATATAAATCTTTACAAGTAGATGAGGCAATACCTAAAAGAACCTAAATGAATAACATTTTCAGCCGATTTCACTTACCGTTTTTTTACGTCGAGAAGACGTCTCTCTCTAAAACGCTTTCTCGACGTAAAAACCGTAAGGTAAATCTTTGTGTCTTTTATAGTATGTGTCAAACTTGCGTTAGTTTTAATCAATTAACATTATTATCATTGTTTACGTATAGGAATAATGAGAGATGGATGTTACTTCCTTGTAAGGCAGACAATAACAGCGCATGATATCTTTGTATCGATAACGATGCCGATACTACAAACGAAAAACGCGTGCGACCCGGTCGGTGGAGAGGCTACAAAAATACACCATGATGTCATGGTGTGCGAATGAGACTCACTTTTGTGTTTCCACTCGCACGCTACACAATTAGGTTCACCATATCGTACATTTCCTTAGGACTAGCAAAAAGCTGAGCACTTGAATGCTAAACGAGAAGTCAACGCGGGCGTCCCGAGCTCTCCTTGAAAAAGACTACCGGATGTGGTTGAAACTGTAGTCGGAGCTATCTGTCTTATTCACGTGAGTTATCCCGTATTATTTACTAAAACGAGTGCAAACCGCGTTAGTTATTATAATAAAATTTGTGAGGGCTCGTGTTTATTTTACAACCTGATTCTCGTGGTGTTATCTATATATATATATATGAAGTTAAATTACTATGTTAAAGCACAAATCTATAGGTGTGTAATAATCGTGGGTCGCTTTGCTCGCCCTAATCATGTATAGTGTATGGCGCTTTTCATACTAACGTAGTTTTGTAATATTTTAAATACAATATTGTTCAAAATCTGTAAAATTTTGTATGCATGTTCACCTTTATTTCTAATCTCCTGGTTTGCCAGATTACCTCAAATTATTCAGTTTATAAATGTTTTATGTTATAATCTGACCAGGCGAACATGTTGCTCGCATGATGGACGGCGTGTCTCACTGTCCATTACAATTGCAGTATCACCCTCCTCGTTCTGCATGATACTGCACTGCGCTCGTCACTCCAAGGCGTTAGTTCTTATGTCTCGGTAGCACAGTAATTTTACACGCTACAGTGCTCTTCTCGCCTAAACTCAGTAGTGTTTGCACACCACTGCTTTGAGACAGAATATCAGACACTGCCAGACCTACCGATAAAGAGACCTAACAACTGGAGCTCTAAATATAATTTATGATTCAATATATCCAAGCAAGATAATTTAAATGATTTAAGGTAAAAAAAAATACATACATATATATATGTGTGTATTAATCGGGCAACCCAAGAGCATATTAATTTTCTCAAGGTAAAATATGAAAAACATCACATATTTTATAATTGGTATTTAAAATATGACGAAACAACGTTTGTATGGAAAGCATTGAGCATAGACTATTACAGTCTTAAGCAGGATCTTCACTATAACCTAAGTAATCACTATCACTACATAGTATAAAACAAAGTCGCTTTCTCTGTCTCTATATCCCTATGTATGCTTAAATCTTTTAAACTACGCAACGGATTTTGATGCGGTTTTTTTTAATAGATAGAGTGATTCAAGAGGAAGGTTCATATGTATAATAACATCCATTAGATAGTGGAGAAATACTGTTATTTTTGAGGTTTCTAATGTGATGTTTTAAATAATTAAATTTTTTCCACTTACATTGCAAACGCAGGCTGAACCCTACGAGATTTATCAAAATAATAAATGAGATTTATGAAAGTATTGTACACATTGAAAAGTTCTACAGAAAACTCCACTATGGTACATGTCTATGTCTTATGGGTGGGATACCCAATACAATAAAAAAAAATGTCAATTACTTTTTACGACAAATAATGGCTAATTTTCGAAGCGATTTTAACCAATACAGCATGAATCCTTATCTAATTAAATACCTTAAATACATTGTTGATTTGATATAGATGTATATGGCCCTTTACAGCGCTCGTTCCACTACGATCCCCTATTTCAGTCCCCCAGGGGACTGTACAATACTCACTATTCCACTACAGTACCCTATTCAGGGGACTCAACTAGTACTATAAAAAGCAATTCCACTTCGATCCCCTATGCTTTCTTCTATGCTCAGGATTCAACTAGTGCTAGAAAATGCAATTCCATCACAGTAAAATGGCGAGCCTAATCTCACTCCGAAATATCCTCTAAATAGGTCTTATTTCTGACATCTGTCAAAGTGACAGTTTATGTCAGCTAGATAGGTGTGATTTAGTAAAATGGCGAGCCTAATCTCACTCCGAAATATCCTCTAAATAGGTCTTATTTCTGACATCTGTCAAAGTGACAGTTTATGTCAGCTAGATAGGTGTGATTTGTGACAGGTGTCAAAGTGACAGTTGATGTCGTATTTTATGTACTCAAATACTTTTTGCTTTCGTGACATCTGTCAAACTTTTATAGATCTCATAGAGATCTTCATTTCAGATGACAGGTGTAAAATTAAAATAGTGTTTATCTCGGAAACTGTTGATCCTACACTACTACTTTCTTCACAGAAATGATAGATCTCATAGAGATCTTCATTTCAGATGACAGCTGTCAAATTAAATTAGTGTTTATCTCGGAAACTGTTGATTCTACACTACTACTTTCTTCACAGATATGATAGATCTCATAGAGATCTTCATTTCAGATGACAGCTGTCAAATTAAATTAGTGTTTATCTCGAAAACTGTTGATTCTACACTACTACTTTCTTCACAGATATGATAGATCTCATAGAGATCTTCATTTCAGATGACAGCTGTCAAATTAAAATAGTGTTTATCTCGGAAACTATTGATCCTTGACTAGTAGTTTCTTCACAGAAATGATAGATCTCATAGAGATCTTCATTTCAGATGACAGGTGTCAAATTAAAATAGTGTTTATCTCGGAAACGATTGATCCTTGACTAGTAGTTTCTTCACAGAAATGATAGATCTCATAGAGATCTTCATTTCAGATGACAGGTGTCAAATTAAAATAGGGTTTATCTCGGAAACTATTAATTCTAGACTACTAGTTTTTTCACAGAAATGAAGATCTTTATGAGATCTATCATATCTGTGAAGAAACTAGTAGTAAAGGATCAATAGTTTCCGAGATAAATTCTATTTTAATTTGACAGCTATCATCTGAAATGAAGATCTCTATGAGATCTATCATTTCTGTGAAGAAACTAGTAGTCTAGAATCAATAGTTTCCGAGATAAACACTATTTTAATTTGACAGCTGTCATCTGAAATGAAGATCTCTATGAGATCTATAAAAGTTTGACAGGAGTCACGAAAACGAAAAGTAATTGAGTACATAAAATACGACATCAACTGTCACTTTGACACCTGTCACATTTTGAACCTATTTGTTAGCCATTTTGAGAAAAAAAAATACCCTAAATACGAATTCGAAATCGAGTTTTATGACATCTGGTGTCACTTTGACATCTTTGTCGAGATATTGCTGCACTGGTAAGCACTGTTCCTATGGGGGACTGTAGTGGAATAGTGAGTGCTTTAGAGTCCCCTGGGGGACTGTAGTGGAATAGTGAGTGTTGTACAGTCCCCTGGGGGACTGAAATAGGGGATCGTAGTGGAACGAGCGCTTTACAGCGTATGATTTTAATGAATATTAACGAAGATATTACAGATTGAAAAATTGCGGGACGTAGCGTTTGCGGCGGTTCCGGCCGGCGTACCGGAGAAGATGTATTGATTCCCCGAATCCCTCTGATACAATCGGATTTACCCTTCCAATTTAAACGTTTACAGTTTCCGGTAAAGACATCTTTTGCAATGACCATTAATAAATCGCAGGGTCAAACCTTCAAAGCTGCAGGCTTAGATTTGAGCGTTGACTGTTTTTAATAATAACAAATACTTTTAAAATATTTTAAGAAAACATCAAAATAATATTTTAATAATACACTTTAAAAATATAAAAATATATCTAGTGACAATTCCGCTTAATTTTCCTGCTAAGCCGAGGTGACGTCACAAACGCCAAGCAGCTAAACCGGAAGAATCTTCGACGCGTTTCGATTCTACACGAAGCATCCTCAGGAGGCGGAATTGTCACTAGATATATTTTTATATTTTTTAAGTGTTTTATTAAAATATTAATTTGATGTTTTCTTAAAATATTTTAAAAGTATTTGTTATTATTAAAAATGGATTTCCGCAAAGTAACGCCTGAATCTATTCATTGACTGTTTTTCATATGGCCAACTGTATGTCGCTCTTTCAAGAGTAGCCTTTTGAGAAAACATGTTTGTATTGTCTAATGACAAGAAAGCTGTGAACGTTGTATATAAAGACATTCTGTAATATATTAATTGTTGTAAAAATAAAATAAATAAGTAAAAAATTTAAAAATAAATAAGTAAAAATGTAGTGTATGAATTTAGATATTCCAAAGATAGCAGGAAATCTTCATGGTTTAGGGAAAGAAGAATTGTTTTACTCTAAATTTAACGCGTGCGGGCCACGGGCAGTAATGAATAAATCAAAACTACTGGATCGAATTTTATAATTTTTTCAGAGAATGACATAGGTTATATATTTTATCCCCGTGCGAAGCCGGAGCGGGCCGCTAGTAACTAATAACCGTAAAAATATATCTATATTATTTAAAGCATAAAGTAATATAGAATACATGTGTAATTTCAGATCTTCATAAATAAAATTATCTCATATGTCCGAGAAGGTTATGATAGATGGTAAACCTACACGCACTTATAAATACACGAGTGCATTAACTCCATTCGCGTTTTGATGTGTACGTAGCACGAACGTAGATTTTGCATTTACCATCGATTTTCAATGATGACATTCCAAAACAAAGGTGATGATTAGCGGCGATATTAACTTCTATCAACGTCAAACAATATATGCACGATCAAAATGTTCACGCTCTATTTCCTGGTGGCTTAAATAACGGTGTTGAGACTCTGTTATTTTAGTCTGCGATGTGTGAGGTCATGTTTGCCAAATTAGATCTTATTATAATGAACGCCTTATTTAAAAATAATGATTCTTTGTTTCGCTTATTAAATTTCATGTTGTTACTGAATGATGTTATTTTACTTCCAAATACTGCATCAGAATATTTCCCTAAAAACTTATCCCTTACCGAATAGCGTGGGATTCGCATCTTTTGCTCAAATGCTTTAGGATTTCTTTCATCAAATAACAGAATAAGGGATGATTTATATTAGACCGTGCCGTGGCCGTGGCGTGCCGTGTACGTGGCCCGGACGGGGCATTTTGTATGAAGCAGTTTATATTAGACAGTGCCTGATCCGTGTCCTGTAAACTGCTTCATACAAAATGCCCCGTCCGGGCCACGTACACGGCACGCCACGGCCACGGCACGGTCTAATATAAATCTACCCTAAAAGACCCAGGCGTATTTTCTATGCATTATTGTGTCTTGTGGCTTTTTTAGTTCTATTGCATTACGTCACTTCCAGTTTAAAAGTACCACGCATACTAGTTTTATTATCAATGTGTTGGGATAGTCTTTAAAAATGTATTGAACAGCGTCGGTACGTTCAGCACCATATATAGACACTCGTCATAACATTATAACGAATATGTATATGACAAAGCCGGCATGAGGTCATATCTAATTTCTAAGTTTTACGAATAACATTAGGAAGTCACAACGTAGCCATTTGAATTAAAATAAATGAGCATAGCATATAATTTGTAGTAGGTAGTATGAATATAAATTACGTTTTTTATTATAAATAAATATGAAACTATCCAGTAAAAAAAAGAATGATTCGTCTGTAATATTATATGATACTAACACAAGATAGTAAATTTTGCTTGTTAGTGTAGATGCATGCGATGGCATTGCAAGATATTACCGGAAATATATAGTACACTGACAAAAAGTCACCAGATCTAGATCTTAAGTGGGTGGTCCCCCGCACGAGCCCGTATACCGCGCTTTTAGAACGACGACCGGCTCGAGGCTCGTTAGTGCTGATCGACTAGCGAGCAAAACAGTAATGTGTAGGAATAAAATCAAATCCCAGGAACTGTACCGTTCAATCTAAGCGTGTGTACCGGCACGAGCGCCGTCAACTTCGATCTCGATTGCGCACTGCTTATTTATGTTATGCCCTACATGCAGTTTAGCTAGTAAATTATAAATATTATGAATAAGTCAAACATTTATTAATAATATTTATAATAATATAATAATTACAATAATATTTTTTCATATAATTTTCCTTAGGGCGAGCACTAAGCTGATAACAGCTGATGCGTTAGTCGATGCTATCGTGGAATGAAATGAAGATCGTTCTCGATCAGTCGTAGAGAGTGATGGAAGAAAAACTGTACTACAGTTTAAGTAGTTGTAGTGACGAGAAATAATACGACGAACCGAGAAATAAAACTACTGACGAGCCAGGAGCAAAACACGTCGGTATTGTTATCAATTCTACACCGCTACCAGCAGCAAGCTTTACCGACAGGCCATAAAACCGCGGTCTTGCTCGCCTGTGGATCACTTACTAAAGATTGGTATTGGTGTCTATTATTTACTATACACACAGGAAGTATATAAGAAAATACATTATATATGGATATAATGAATAAAGGATCATTATTTTACATAATGACTATATAGATTTTAATTATACGCCACGGGATTGAAATAAATGTGATCCGATGAGAAATATATTGCAAATATATTTATTCAAAATAAAAGCAAAAAACCAAATCTGACCCAAAACCATTAGGTACGTTCAAAAACTTAATACATAATAAATCTAAAACCACTTAATAGATAAAAATTTAAAATAAAATAAAATTCAAAACATTTTTAATGGACACATTGCAATAATAGGCGTCCTGGGTAAGCTCATTTAAATCAATAAAAATAAAACAGATTATGTACATATCTGACATGCATATTAAACGAATTTAATTCGCTTAAGTAAGTAGGTATAATATTAATAAATCAGTGTATCGCTTCGCAATCAATGAGTTCACCTCAACCCCGCGACCTGTGTTACTATTACCTAGACTACGTCATGGCTGGGTAGTGGGAACTATTAGTTATTCTGCGTTTCGAGCTGGGTAAACAAGGCACCATGATGTCATGCCGATGCGGTTGACCCAACAATAGGCCTTCACCGCGCCCGTCCCGATCTTGGATTCATTTCGAACGCACGCGCCAAAATCGTTTCAGGATTAGAAAGTTTTATCTCACTGAAACCGTTTCATTGCTGCCCACGACTTAATTCTAGTGAGATAATAGCAATTTTACAATTTTCTTTGAGAATCATGTTTTAAATGGCAGTAAAACAGAATTGTGCCTAGTTGATGGCAATAGGGTCGCCTTTGCACGGGACTAACACATCTGACCAAACGTGGGTATTTAGACCCTTTTTGCTTACCCCTTGAGGATATAAAGGCGTAGATTTCTTAAGGTATCATATTATGACCTCCTCTGAAATTCAAGCTGTAGTATTAGATATGTGTATCATAGAAAAGGGTTCAGTAATTTACGCTTGAGTACAGCCGTAGGTACGGCCGGAACACCTTACTCTCGAATGTATTAGTATAGAATTGGTATACTTAGATTGCACAATAATATACAAAGTGCCTATATTAATTTTCACCAGAAAGCATTCTCATGTATTATTTTTACTTCAAGTGGAGGAAGTCTACCATCGGTAGCAACTACCGGTGGTTGAACTCATGTCACCTTGTGACAAGGTTTGACGTATTCCTATCAGAGTGAATTTAAACTGGCTGGAACACAAACAGATATCCATCCTCACTTACTAGTACATTGGTATTCAAAAATTTAAATATCTTCTGGTATCCGATACCTGCTATTTCTACTAACATTATAAATCAAAGAGTAGAGTTTTTATGGAGACGAGGTAGACAACAGAACTCCTCAGCGACTAACAGTAGATTGATGGTGTATGGATTGACTGCGATCAGCTCACAGTTGGTACATCAGTTATATATTTCATTAAAGTGTATATTGATAAATATATTTGCCTACAATAAACTGATCATCACCCTTGTTCACTCGGATGTGATGCATGCTTTGGATTTTAATTTAGTTTTGAATACCTTTGAATCCTCATTTATTGTTCAAACGTACACAAGCAAGTTTCTAACCTATTAACATAGAAAAGCTCTTACCTGGCTAGTGTGCCTCTGAGCGTAACACTTCCATTTGGCGGGTTCGGGATTAGAAC
The DNA here is from genome assembly GCA_963890685.1 of Plagodis pulveraria. Lineage (NCBI taxonomy): Eukaryota > Metazoa > Arthropoda > Insecta > Lepidoptera > Geometridae > Plagodis > Plagodis pulveraria. The sequence goes on along the minus strand of OY982950.1, from coordinate 20,320,167 downwards.
TTCCATCTGTTCGTAATGTAAAGTTTCAGGAGCAGGCTCTACAACGGCTGCATGCGGAAGCGGAATGCATACAAGGGGCTCCATGCGGCAAGGTATCGAAGCTCGCTTTGGAGGCGTCGCCCGCGGATATGTGTGGTGCTTGGCGCTGCTGGTCGCGGCGGTCTCCCCGCGCCTCTGCTTTGGCAGAGTTCTGGCACAGATTGCACTTGCTGCATTCTTCAAATGCGTCCGAAATCTGTTGTTATTGTTCGAAACACTAAGCACAGCTCCCTCCATCTTAGCCTTATAACTCATAAAGCTCAAAAGATGTTCAAACCCATTTTGGCTTACGTGGTCTTCCAATCAGAATGATGAACCTTTAGGCTGGTGTATAGAAAACACTTTTAAGCAGACTGGCGTAATCTCCATTTTTTCACGTCCTTTTTTTAAGTCTCCGTATATTTTAAATAATTCGCGTTGATTTCTTCGCTGCGATTAATATTGCCACTCCACTTTATCTCTTTTGATTTGATGATGACAATGTTCATTTCTGAACTAGATAGAAAACTTAATGAGCGTTATCTTTTAATTTGATTCACCAGCGAATAATACAGGTCACATCACATGTTATGACATGACATCTCATTTGATACATCTAATCAGAAAAAATCAAAATGCTTACGTCGTAAGATCGTATTGTATAGATTAATGTTGATAGTTTAGAAACTGAATTATCAATACGATATTTGCCTAAACTCCCCAGTTTTATGACCGCCATATATAAGCATGAAGCAATGAATGAAGTCTGTCCAGAACAACCAAGCATTTGTCCAAACACGACGCATGTAAAGCACACATACCAACCAGATGACTACATTTTAATATGATTCGATAAGTTAACATTTCTAACACGAACAATCCGATACCAGCTGTAATTTGAATTTAAAATAATATGAGGTAGGCACCCGAATTTGCAAGTCATCTGTGAAACGCGTCACCTCAGTTTATTCATTAGGTACCTTGTGTAACTTGACCTTACTGTGGAGCTAAAAGGCAATAAACGTTCTACTTTGAGGACTTATTCATTGCTATTGTGCCTATATGGTAGGTTACGATACGATCCGATCGATTTTTCTCCCACCTTGGGCTACATTAGAAACGTGTTTGCTCTACTGCAATGCGGTTGGCGGATGCCACCACTTTCTTATATTGATTCATTGAAAATCTAATTGCACATAAATTATAATGAAAATCCGCATTTTTGGTGAGACAAATGCAATGCCGCGGAAGGCTTCGACTACGCGTGCAGGCATGAGGAGGGAAGGTGGGGTGCGGCGCGGCGTGGGCGCGGTGACATCACCGCCGCCGCCGTAGCCAACCGTTCTTACATCACCGACTGCCGACTGCCTCCCACCGACTTAGCACCGCTAGCCTGCGCGCCCGCACCTTTGCTCTACCTCTCCCCGTCTATACCATTATGTTTTGTTCTGTGTAATTGTACCCTTATCAACGACCTACAGTTGCGTGTTAGTATGCAAGCATATCATTTCTAGTTTCTATTATGTGGCATGATGTGCTTAGCTCTCTACTGTGCCGCCCCGGTGCGCGGTATGCAGGCAGATGCTCGCACTTGGTTAGGAATTGGAATCGCTTATTATGTGGCGCAAAGTTAAACAAGTTATGAAACGATCATTAAGTATTAATATTAAATAGGTACTACCAACAGTCTATAGGTTATGTAATCTTACTTCAGAACCAGGGTTGATAGGCAAAGTATTTATTTGTAAACCTTTACCTACTCACTTTATTTTTTGCGTTTGGGTTTAGCACTTTAGGCAAATTGAACGCTTTTATCGGTTCACCGTTGTTTTCAAACAATATTACTGTTTGGTTTTATAAAGGAATTGCATGTATGAGTTGTAGTCAAACAAACACTGCAAAGTGACTATATATAACGGCAAGTGTAATAAAACGAGATTTGTTAATAAAACCGTCCAAAGCAAAATACACAATAGATATTAGTGTTGTGTAGGTTGAATTTAAAATGAGAATGACATCCGTATAAAATCGAGTAAACCTTATTTGTGGCCAGAGGAGATCAAGGCTAAGTGTCGCCCACGGTACCTATCTACTTATTAACTAATTTCATGACAATTAACATTAATTGGTTGTGGCCTTCATTAAGATGTTAATATTCATTAAAATGGCAGTGACTGGAATAAGGACAACAATTCAAAACTGTGCTTTTTGCATCTTTTTCTTGGTTTCTTACTTTACCTCGCAAGTATCAGATCAAAACGGATAACGTGTTAAATTTTAGAACATATAGTATTTTTGTGAATGACGTGTTTGTTTTTTAGCAAACAAGTGACATTTATTTAAGTTATTTACTAATTAAATGTAATGCAAACAACATAACATCGTATTTTAAGGGCGTCTTGTACTTGCACAGTAGGCAAATTTAGCGTGCGAGAGTTGCAGGCTATGGACACTACGCGGCGCTGCGATTTAGATGCACAGCGCTCGTCAGGTCGATGTCCCCAGCCGCACGCTATCAGCTTCATAGTGTAACTAAAACAGTTGATCTACTTTAGGTATCTGCTACTAAATCCAGTACTCAATTATTATATTCTTGTGAATATTCCCTTATAGTGCAACTAACACAGTTGATAACCTTTAACTATTACTATTAAAATACATACCGTTAAGTGCTTGGCGACAGATTTTCTACTTGAGGGTAGTAGCTAGCCAGGCGGGTATTCGCAAAATGCCCTACCACCATGCCAGATTACTGGTTCTATCTAGAGGACACATAGCGGCACATACCGTTAAGTGCTTGGCGACAGATTTTCTACTTGAGGGTTAGGTAGCTAGCCAGGCGAGTAATCTCAAATTGCTCTACCACCATGCAAAATTACTGGTTCTGGAGGACTCATAGCGGCACATATCGTTAAGTGTTGGCGACAGATTTTCTACTTGACACATAGTGGTAGGAAGCCAGGCGGGTATTTGCAAAATGCCCTACCACCATGCAAAATTATTGGTTCTAGAGGACTCATAGCGGTACATACCGTTAAGTGCTTGGCGACAGATTTTCTACTTGACACATAGTGGTAGCAAGCCAGGCGGGTATTTATAAAATGCCCTACCACCATGCAAAATTACTGGTTCTCAAGGATACATAGCGGCACATAGCGTTAAGTGCTTGGCGACAGATTTTTTACTTGAGGGAGGTAGCTAGCCAGGTGGGTTTTCTCGAAATGCCCTACCACCATGCAAATTACTAGTTCTAGAGGACTCATAGCGGCACATACCGTTAAGTGCTTGGCGACAGATTTTTTACTTGAGGGACCTCCCTCAAGTAAAAAATGTTCTCAAGGATACATAGCGGCACATAGCGTTAATTGCTTGGCGACAGATTTTCTACTTGAGGGTAGTAGCTAGCCAGGCGGGCATTCGCAAAATACCCTACCACCACGCAAAATTACTGGTTCTGGAGGACTCATAGCGGCACATACCGTTAAGTGCTTGGCGACAGATTTTTTACTGGAGGGAGGTAGCTAGCCAGGCTGGTAATCGCAAATTGCCCTACCACCATGCAAAACTGCTAGTTCTCAAGGATACATAGCGGCACAAAGCGTTAAGTGCTTGGCGACAGATTTTCTACTTGAGGGTGGTAGCTAGCCAGGCGGGTAATCGCAAATTGCCCTACCACCATGCAAAATTACTGGTTATGGAGGACTCATAGCGGCACATACCGTTAAGTGCTTGGCGACAGATTTTCTACTTGACACATAGTGGTAGGAAGCCAGGCGGGTATTTGCGAAATTATTGGCAAAATTATTGGTTCTAGAGGTCTTATAGCGGCACATACCGTTAAGTGCTTGGCGACAGATTTTCTACTTGACACATAGTGGTAGCAAGCCAGGCGGGTATTTACAAAATGCCCTACCACCATGCCAAATTACTAGTTCTAGAGGACTCATAGCGGCACATACCGTTAAGTGCTTGGCGACAGATTTTTTACTGGAGGGAGGTAGCTTCTTAGAGGGCACTGCTGCTCAGTTTCCGGTATTTTCCCTTAGTTGCCTCTTACGACACCCACAGTTAGTAATTGGGGCGTGACCATACTGTACTTTTTATACTGTGGCGCGTGAAAACAATGCCATCGAGAAAGTATTTTTTTTATTTGGCATGGTTTGAAATGACGTACAAGACACTCGCCTGATGGAAGATTCACGCCAGCGGATAACTATAAATGATGCAGTGTCACCATTCTGCTAATAATAATTCTGTTTATAAATATTTCTAGCTCGTAATCGCCGGAGAGAATTTTTCTGGAGACAACGACACGCGTCCTACCTCGATGACGCCTAGGCGGGTACTGAATGACGTGCGCGAGAGCTTGAATCTTTAGATTTGTAGTTTATTTATTCTTGTTAAAAAACTATAGCTAAATTTGAAAATGTGCCTTTAAACGTTACTAATAAATAACAAGCTCTATCCATTGGTAAAACTTCCACATAGTTTCATGATAGTATCTTTTAGTTCTACCTGATTTAAGTAGCGATATGGTGTCATGTTTGACATTTTTTTTTATCGAAGAAATTGTTCATGATCACGTTTTTGACTTTGTACGTTCCTGGAGAGTATGTTCAACTTTATATAAATGATTTTATATATTCTAAATTTTCAATTCTATTCAAGTTACAGATTTTAAAAAATGTCTTAAGTAGGTACAACCTCGCCTTAAGAAAATGTAATAGACTTCGCGATAGTTTTATTCATATTTTTTTCACTTCTTGTGGAGATATTTACTACATATTTACACGACTGCCAAAAACAGGAGAGTTATGGTTTCAGGGTTCATGTATGTATGTATGTTTGTGAGTTTCTTTATTCTAACTATAATTTCTAAACGGCTTTACCGATTTTAATATATGAGATATCATTACATTAATTTGCAACTATTGCAAGTGACACTAGGTAAATAAAACAATAGCGGATTTTAGACGCCATATTGTAAGATAAAACTTTTTTCTTCCACATCCATCGAGTGCATTATCAAAATAAAGTTAAGAAACGATTCAAAAAATATATATAACTTGCAGTTTTAAATTCAAAGGAACGATTCCGTTTATAATATTCAAAGTAATGATGGCCGAGCGGTAATAGCATGGACTGCCGCAGATCCCTGGTTCGATCCCCACCGCCGGCATGAGGTTCACCGCATGGTGGAAGGGCATTTTGCGATTGCCCGCCTGGCTAGCTACCACCCTCAGGTAGAAAATCTGTCGCCAGGCACCTAACGGTGTGTTCCGGCAACAGTCCTTGGGAGACAATGAAATTACAGGCACATGATACTTAACAAATATGACTCAAGGTGACGGACGCAGATCAATTCGTCACTTGTGATGAAATACCTCTGTTCTATAGGCAGAGGTTAGTCCGCTTAACATTAGGTGGGCCCCGAGCTTGTTCCGTCACAAAAACATAAAAAAAACCCTTTTCTTCTTAATTAAAAGATTCAGGCTTTACTTTGCGGATATCTATAACACTTTTCTCTTTTATAAATTTATCATTCCTCCTTCTACATTTAAGTTTTACTTTGTTACATAATTGACATACTTACCTAATATTTTATTTATGAAAGGTTGACTATAATTTTTATTATTACTGACTATAATTTTTATTATATTCTAATACTTAATGTTCTTTTATTTTTATCAATGTTTGTTTTTTAATTCATCTGTATGAAAATAATTTTAATTATCACTGTATTTAATATGATTTAGATGAAGAAATATTGTACACTAAGTGAGGTAGCATAATATTATTTGTGCTACTTAACAAAATATTGTAGGTATGTCAGTTAAAGGTGAAACATGTAGACCTGTTAACCTTATTAAGACCATCTTTTTATGACCATGTTTCTTGCAATAAATTTCATTTATATTCATCTCAATGCTTATAATATCTATAACTCCATGTCATATTATTTCCTTTCTTCCATCCTGGTCACATCACACATTCCCGTATCTGCAGCATGCACACTTCATTCGTCTGACTCTTTCTTTTTTAATGTATAGATTCAGGCGTTACTTCGGAAATCCTTATTTAATAATAACACAAATAGTTTTAAAATATTTTAAGAAAACATCAAATTAATATTTTAATATAACACTTAAAAAATATAAAAATATATGTAGTGACAATTCCACCTAATTTTCCTGCTAAGCCGACGTAACGTCACAAACGCCACGCAGCCAAACCGGAAGATTTTTCGACGAGTTGCGCTTCTACACGAAGTATCCTCAGGAGGTCTTGACTCTACGAGCGCACGATCGAGAATGATGATTTTCTCGATACATATTATGTCTAGTTTTCGGGCCGCGGCTCCGCCCGCGCGTATGTCGGTTACCGCGCAATATCATTAACCTCTTTTTGCGCAGTTGGATACAAAGTATCCTATGTCCTTCCCCGGGTCTCAAAGTAATTTCATACACAATTTCATCCAAATCAGTCCAGTACTTTCTAAGTCTATTCATCGTTGCATACAAGCAAAGCTTTCCTCTTTATAATATGTCGGTTACCGCGCAATATCATTAACCTCTTTTTGCGCAGTTGGATACAAAGTATCCTATGTCCTTCCCCGGGTCTCAAAGTAATTTCATACAAAATTTCATCCAAATTGGTCCAGTAGTTTCTAAGTTTATTCATCGTTGCATACAAACAAAGCTTTCCTCTTTATAATATTAGTATAGATGATATAGATGTAGGCCAGCCTTTGTCCACTATCTCACGTGATGGTAAGTGATGATGTGGTCGAAGATATTGTTCAGGCAAAATCAAAATTACTGGCTCTCGAGGATAGCTGTCGGAATAGATTTTCTATTTGAGAATGCTAGCTAGCCAGACGGGCATGTGCAAATGTTGTACTACCCTGCTATAACGACTAAGACAACGATCGGGAGCGTTCACCCATTCAAGTCATGACCGCAGCGGAAGTTGCTTAACTAAGTTTATCGGTCAAGAACGACTAAGCAAGCTACGCTACGAGCGCTTCAGTATTGACCAACATTCAGATCAATACGTTACGACAGGTCATATTATGGTCTTATACCTTTTTCCTTTAAAAATAAGCGCTCGTAGCGAAGTTTACTTAGCTGTTCTCAATCGATCAGCAAAGTTAAGCAACGTCGCGCGCGGTCATGAGATGGATGGGTGACCGCTAGTGACATTACTACTGACCGTTTCCGTGCTTCGAAGGGCACATTAAGCCGTCGGTCCCGGTTATCGTCTTAGGATGGCAGTCGTTATAGCTTGGTGGTAGGGCATTTTGCGAATGCCCATCTGGCTAGCTACCACCCTCAAGTAGAAAATCTGTCGCCAAGCACCTAACGGTGTGTTCCGGCAGCTATCCTTGAGAGCCAGTACTTCTAGGTTAGCCTGAACAACATCTTCGACCACATCATCACTTACCATCAGGTGAGATAGTGGTCAAAGGCTGAGGTATCAAGCATTCAAAAAAAAAAAAAAAAACATGTAAAGGCTTCCAGAAATCATTTAACGTTAGTTGGAACTCTCCTTACCTAATCTCTATTAATTGTTATCTTAAATATGTAGATTCAAAAATGCTTAAATAGCCTTATCAAAAAGATTTTTCATTTCTCATACTCGGAAAATAGTGTTTATTTGATCTGAGTAGCGGGTGGAAGACGCTGCTTCCCACCTAAGAGTGGGAAAAACTCATAGTAAATGCTTCCCTCCCTTGGGCCGGAATGACTTGTAACCATGGCAACCATTGTTTACAACAATGGTTGCCATGGTTACAACATGTTTATGTTTTTTCGTTCTAAGATACTCTGTTGTAACTGTAACCATGGCAACCATGGTTGTAAGCAAAATTAGACGTCTATATTTTTTCGTTCTAAAATACTTTGCAAAAACCAATTACAAGTACATTTGTGTTTATGTCAAAGCTAAAAGAACTAGTTTATAACAGAATTAATGTGACTCTCTCAAATTAGTGTATCTTATATGAACATTATAGTCACTGCTGCTGCCCACCTTCCAGTATAGTTCCCTTAGTCGGCTCTTACGAAGCCCACGGGATGATACGGGAGGTGCAATTCTAACCCGGCACCCCACGGGGTACTCGTGTTATGGATTTCAGTAAATATTTTAGATTTTTTTATAGATTTTTTGAAAAACCAAAACATTTTTGACCTTTCTCATATTTTTATTGAAAATTAGAGTGTTTAACAGTAAGTTATACTATTTTGACTATAAGTGCATTCATTTTAAATAGTTTCTACTAATGTTCTTGTTATCAATAAATATTATAGAAAATCATTTTTTATATTAATCATATTCGTAGTGAAAAGTAGAGTATTTAACAAGGTGAAAGTCATAAATTCCTATTCGGACGATAGCCGTCCTTAAATATTGCAAGCAAAATTTTACTTTAAGTTTCACAAATATTTCTAATATCACAATTACTTACTTAATTTTAAATAGTTGCCTATTCATGTTATTATTATTAATGAATAATTTAGAAAAACTACTATTTTTACTTTCCTTATATTCAAAATGAAAAGTAGAGTGCTTAACACGGGTGAAAGTAATCAATTCCTACTCGGACTATAGCCACCCTCGCTACGCTCGGGCGTCTAAATACCTCGCATGGGAATTGATTCCTTTCGACCCTTGTATAACAATCTACTATATCAATACTTGATCGAAATTAAGTTCCAATTGGTACCAAACGAATATATTGCCTAAGATTATTACTTAGTATTTTTTTCAAAGTTCATTACTTTAATATTAACAGAGTAATTTAGAACAAAAACTGCTCTACCGAACTGGTATAAGCCTACGATTTATTCTTAGGTATAAGCCCATCCCGAGACTTACCTGAGAGGAACTGCTGATTTTTGCTATTGTTCGTATACTTTGTTTAAAATACTTTACCATCTATTTATCTACGTTTATCGATAGCTAGATCTACATCAATATTCATTTTGGTCTAATTTGTGTTGGTACAAACCATCCCTTGAGGACCAGGCTTGATCTCGTTCAAAAGGTACCCCTTATTGAGCTACGAAAGCAATAGTCCAGTAGAATTACGATCGTAACTTATGAAAATATAAGATTCAACCAATTTTTCACAGTTTATTAGTTACATGTTTACAAAGGTTTTTTGAAAATGTTAGAAAATTTTGACCGATGCGTTTGGAATTATTTAGGTATTTGTAAAAAAACTACATAAAATCGTGAATATAAAATTTGAATTAAAAATTCTGATTGTATATGACTTAGGACATTGTTATCTTGTGTTTATTAACTTATTAGAAATATTAGAGACTGGGAACTTAGGTAAACTAAAAATTTCAAAACCTGCTTTCAATAAAATATTAGAATGGCTGGAAATCAGTTTAATGATATTTTTATGTATATTGTAACATGCTGAAAAAAGATTAGAAAAATATACAATGTGCTTCCCGACTTATTTAGTTTTTCTTTAATAGCGTGAGTAATATAAAATTAGAGTCCAGAAATAAATAGGCTACTGGATAATAATGATATACTCCATCGACATACAAAAGATTAGAAAAAATAGTTCATGGTATTTTAAGATATTATAAGATTTGTTAACGCGGCCATAGAATAAACTATATAGGTACCTACGCGGCGTTAGCGCGAGGAGGGAGACGCAGCGCAAAGGGTCTCACTCAACACAAGTCACAACGTGTCCCGGCCGCACACGCCGCGCCTTGTTATACGATTTTAGTGTTCCAAAAGCATTTATATTTTGTTGATTATTCAGAATTATACAGCGGCAAGTTTCTTTTACATACCTTCACACCCATAGTGTATTAATCTAAGGTTTCTATGGAAATGGTCAATCAACTGATGAAATTTCTATAAAACATGTGTAGGTAGGTTAGGGTTGCCAGATTAAGGTATATAAATTCCTGGACATTACTGGGGTTAGAAAAAGAGTTGGTACTTTGACTTTAAGTTCAAATCTAAACAAGTCTTCAGTTGAATTGACAAGTTTATATATTAATAAATATTAGATTTATTGGTTTTATACCTAGGAAAAAAAACAAATACAATAATTAATACAATAATTACACAATGCAATATATCGAGCCCTGACCGCCTACTTATCGTAAGCGACAAAAATGAAATTTTACAGGAGATGGTTTTTTTAGATATTATTATAATTTTTTGTGCTACTAGTCTGAAACTTAGTACTGATTTGTCATTTTCTGTGATGCAACTATGGCAATGACTAATAATTAAAAAAAATATATTTTTGAGCCTTTTGTGGCGGTTGCAATACTTTTGCTGTCACAAATAAGCGGTTTATTTAGTGTTAAGTGGCGATTACAATGAAAGTTTTTGTATCGTAACCGCCTCAAACTGATTATTTATGGCATTTGCTATAATACATTTTATTTATACTGGGAACAAAAAGACACAAAACAAGCAATAAAAAATAGGTATTCTCTTTAATTTCCACATTGGTAGGCACATATGAAATCAACAACTAGTTTTAACCCGTTACGGTTACATATAAGTATTGAAGGAGGTATGCAAAATACCAAAACATAAAAAATAAAGAATAATATACGATTGCAATAAAATTACCGTATCTGTTAAAAAACTTTCTACCCTTAATCTAACACTTAGAGAAACAGATATAGAAATTTCAATTCTCCCTGTCTGAATCATCTTCATATGTTTCAGTCAACACATCCGGAACTGCTCTGTCATGCTTCTGTTATTTAAATATTCTTCATGATACCAGACTGGAATGATTTTTTTTTGCATAGGTTAACCAGATCTTTGTACTTAGGAGCCGAGGTTTTAAATTCCTCATTTTAAAGCTGAATTGGCCCAGCAACGATACTTGTAGTATTGGCTCTTGATCTCACTATAAAGTCCAAATTCAATTCTTTTTTTTCGCTATCTTGGAAAAACCCTTGCTGAAACGTCATTATTTTTTCGAAATGCACGATCCTTAAGGAATTAAAGGTGATTTTAAATTTGGCTGGTAACAAAGCTAGTGCGAAAGACTTCCAGTACATAAAATCTGCGTGTTTTAAAACAACCACGGTGTAACCTGTAGGATTAGTTCTAGCGTTTTTAATAATAGTTGGCCACTCAGATGGAGCCCAAACTGTTTTGTTACGGATAAAACTTTCAATTGTACTATGGATGGAGTCTATAAGCATCATCATAAGTCCAAGTAACAAATTAGGTACGTAGTTTGATTTTAGTAATTGTGGTTGTATTAAAAATAATGAACTACCGTGGATATCAGAGCTCGATTTCTATTTTGTCCAGCACAACTATCAGCATTTATTTCAGTAGGTGTGTGTACCTTTAGTGTCTGACAAAATCAAATATTTAAAGAAGTAACATTTTCGTTACAGCCTCTTCTTCCATGACATTCACCTCACTAGAAACAATATCAACTTTTGTGCCAGTTTCGGAGTTATTTTCGTTATAGAATGTGTGTTTTCTGGAGTAGTATAAAGTAACGCTTGTACCATATTGTAAGCGTGGTAAGGACTTTTTGTAAGTCAAAAGTTAATAAGGAAGAAGAATTAGCATAGAGAAGAAAACCATGCTCCTTGTTTTGAAGTTGGTTTAAAAGTAGAAAATAACGTGCTGAAGTCGGTGCCATGAACACAATATCGAGCCCTGTCTTCTTAATGAGGAAAATAACTCTTCCTGAATTTTATTTGAAAAAAATATAGTTTTTACATTATTTCGCAATTTCAACTTCAATATACGTGCCAACTGTATTAAATCAGGTACATTAATATAAAAAATACCTATGTTTTAAAGCACTTCAGTAATGTACGTTAATTGTCTGTGTGACAATCGTCGATCTTCTGTCAATCAGATAACCAAAATTGACTTAATTTTGATTTAATAATTTAACTATGTTCCTGCTTACAAGTTTTGTAACGTAAACTCGAAAACAGTACATACTTAGCGGCTAAATCAAAGTTTGTAATCATTGACTTCTAAATTTCAATAAGTTTTTGAAATGCACTACATACAAGTAAGAATGAGCTATCGTGGACCACATCGTTGCTTAACATGAGGAAAGATAGTGGCCAAACGCAAATCTATACAATAATAAATCAAACAATAGGTAAGTACCTAATTAAATGATTGTTATCATTAAAAAAGTAATGCGTTTTGATGCAGTACAGAAACAAGAGGAGTTATTTTATCGTCCTCTGGAGGATTTTTAATCCTGGACTGTAAAACAAAATAACTTTTGTATAGAAGGTGATGTAGTTTGACCACAACATCAACTTAGGTTAAAACATTAGTTTTGTCACATTACCTTTGCAGCTGGCGTTGACATTTTGCAAAAGACGATGTTTGGAATGTGCACTCATTTACTCAATACAATTCAAAGCTAAATGTACTCTTAAAGTAAATTATTTTTTTTAAGCAATTTATATTGCGAGCTATGATTATTGCATCGGAATTGATTGATTGCATTAGGAAATTGTCACAAGTACGACGCGTTTATTGCTATTTTTTTGTCGTAAACGACCTACATATTGGTGTACTCTGTCGTTTGCGATAAAATTTGATTTTAGTTACGATACTGTTTTTGGAGATTTACGTAGCTTACATCAATTTTGCCTATGTCGCTTACTTTAAAAAAGCATAATCTGTATAACTAACGATAAATTAGCATTTTCATGTAACTCTTTGATTGGTCAATTTTAGATGGAAAAGGTCACGTGTGCCTATCTGTTATAGTTTAAAATGTCGCTTACCATATAAATCGCAATTTCGGAAAAAATGTCGCTTACGATAAGTAGGCGGTCAGGGCTCGATATATTTGGGACAAAGATTTATATTACCTACACAGAGAGAAATCCGCTTTGTATTTCTTACAAGTTCAACATGTTAAGTGGTTATCTGTTTGAAATAAAATTATGTTTGTAATAAGAAACCAATAAAATATTGTTTTCACAAGTAGATTTTGTACAGGGAACAAGGATAAAATTGTTCACAGGTATATGATTGAAACAATCAAACATAATGTTCAAAACAACAAGCTTAACATTAATTCAATATGATCGACAAGTAATAACAATCAAAAGATAAAGTTGTAGCAGGAAATAGATATTATCTTGTAAAACTAACTAAATGGTGTGATAATCACAATAGTATATCGGGATGAAACAACATTGAGTTACTATAGAAATCATATCTTGTTAAAACAAAATTACAACGTTAAAGTTTTGACAGTATCTTGTACAGTCAACTAAATGGTGTAATTTCCACAATTGTATGTTGGGTTGAGACAACATTGTGTTTTAATTTAAATTATATCTTGTTAAAATAAAGTTACTACGATAAAGTTGTCACAGTAATTAGCCAGTATTAAGTACAGCTTCCCCGTGAGGTGCCGGGTTAGAATTGCACCTCTCCATATCATCCCGTGGGTGTCGTGAGGCAACTAAGGGAAAAATACTGGAAGGTGGGCAGCAGCTCTTTCTAAAGAACTATCATCTTACCCTGCGATCCCCAGGCCGCTTGCCAAGCGCGGGGATTATGACAAATACCCCCTGTTCAGCAGTGGACGGGACGCTGTTCAGCAGTGGACGATCCGGCCTGATACAGTAAGTACAGCTAACCAAATGGTGTAATTTTCACAATCGTATATTGGGTTGAGACAATATTGTGTTTATATTTAAATAATATCGTATTAAAACAAAGTTACATCGATGGGAAGAATTGCATTATAAATTATAAAAAAATCAACATGATAACATGACAAGCTGACTGTAGTAACAAGCATCCCTTTGAATGAACAAACTGAGCTTGTCAAAATAATGGTGTGAAGCTTCTTAAAGTGATATGCTAAACACGTTACATAGCGGAATGTTGAAATAAAATGATGAGGAGCTTATTGTACAATGTTACAGTATATAGGCGCTATTTTAACCAGAAAAGTTGTTCCTTTAACTTGAAATCTGGTTGAAATTTCTCTCAGTGTAAATAAGGTATAAATCGATATCGCATAAAATTCAACATAAAACAAAATTTTGCCGCTCTTTGAGGCTAACTATCAAGTAATTATGAACTTTGGATCAACAAAAAAAGAAAAAAAATCTATAGACCTTTTAACTAAACTTTGTAATCATATATACGGCCGGCATGCGGCGTGACTCGTGAATTCCGGGACAGTAGTACGAAATTACTGGACACGGGACAAGGCACCACTTTCCGGGACTATCCCGGATTTCCCGGACATCTGGCAACCCTAAGGTAGGTACTTATGTGAATTCTATATTACAAACTCCAGGTCAAAAAACTGGACTAGGTGTCTGTCGGATTAGCTAGTACCTACCTACTTATATGAATATAAGCAGATACCTACAATATGTAGTTGACGCCTAGAGTTAACTCTAATAACGTATATGATATGTATTAAATTTACTTACCACTTTTCTGTAGGTAACCTTATCTAGCTTGTTTGTAAATAACGAACGTAAAGAGATTTGTATATGAGGTATGAACCTATTTAAAAGTTTTATTATTAGATTAAATTTAATTGAACATCCGTTAGGTAGGAAGATACGTTGGAATACGTTATCTTCAGTTTTTAATATAAATTGTCGGCCATCTGGACGAAAACTGATACAAGCATACCATATTTGGACTGACTTCTATTTATCGAGATAATTTGTAAAACCTACGTTGGGTAGTACTGACATATTTTAAACTTAAGTACATCATGTGCAATAAAAAATAATTTAAGATTTTCTACGCTGACGAAATCCGAGAATTTATATATACCTATGTATTAGTATGATGTTTTATTATTATTATTATGTATATTTTTCAGAATGTACATAATAAAATATGTTCAATCACGTGATGATGCTGAAAATCGCTACTTAGCCTTTTAAAACACTGATTACCTGAAGGTAGCGGAGAAACTACCATCAAGAGTATTCCCAAAGGGGATTAGCATTAATCCGGTGGCCAGCCAATTTCCGATTCGCTTTTAGCGAAGCTAAAACTTTTTAGAATTATGCTCTTGTGGTGTAGGAGAAGATATATTGTACCAGCCAGACATGAGTGTGGTGATGCTAGAAAAAAGAGTTATATAAAATGAATATGGTATCCAAATTCCGTATTTTATTTATTCATCGCAAATTTAGAAAGTTTAGTTAACGACTACACTAGGACGAAACTAGTAAAATTCTTACTTTAGTTAATAAAAGTAATAAAAATAAAAGGGTTAGTATAAAATATACGTTTATACCACACCCACTCAGAAAGCGTCTCATTACTCGTTCAAAAACAAGTTATAAAATTCGTCATTTCTCCCTAATAAATGTACGGCGGGGAATGTTATATGGATTTTCATTCCTTCACTCCGTAGCAGTGAAGGAATGTTGTATGAAAATCCATACCTGCCCTGGTAGCGTTCTTTTGTTTTTTTAGCTGCTAACATAAAAAAAAAACAATCTCAAAAAGGTTTTATATCAAATAATTGGAAAAAAAGGTGTGATTTTTATTTGTACTCGATTTTCAATACAAAGCGGTTGGCAACCTTTTTTTGCACTACGAGAAAAAAAGCGCGACAATTTGTAAATTTTGTTTTCTATTAAATTGATATTTGAACAGGACGCTTTTAATAATTTTCAAAAATGTCATCGGCTAGTGAAAGTGACAATTTTATAATGATGACTCCACCAAAAATAAGAAATGCAGCTCAAGAAGTCCTTATACTTACTGCCAGAGAAGTCTCAAGATAAGTACGAGAAAACTTACAATGATTTTATTCTCCTTGTAGGTGTAGTATAAAGCACTATGTATCGCTCGGGAGAAAGTTCTATTTCTGTTCTCGAGTTGCCTTTAAGGCCATCGCTGCGCATCGGGCTTAAAAAAAATCTCGAACAGAATTAGATCGTTTTCTCCGCTCGATGTACAATGTACTATTAGTTAACCACAAAATAGAAAATACAAACAAATAAAAAAATATGATACTTTGAGTTTTGGTACTTAAGTGAAATACACTTTTTTTAGGTCATATAGCTTAACTTTGCAAATTGGACGATAACTGGCTAGATAAACCCTATTGAGTTTGGTAACCATACACAAAATAATTCGTGTTAATAAAATAAACATAAGGTTTACCCCTCGTAATTTTGTAATGTAATCCGCAGAGGAAGCGTTATTGCAAAAATGAAAATATTAAAATTGTAGGGTTGCGTCTTCATGAACAAGTTAAAAGCTAATTTGCGAAATTAGTCTTGTTTATATTACAACGAAGTTGGACTATAGGTGTCGCGCCATCCCCATAGGAAGGTTAAAGAACGAGAGGACGAATAGGTCATGAATCATATGTCATATTAGCTTAAACAGTCATCATGCCCCAGCTATAGGGGTGGATGACGCGGGTTTTAATCCCTTACATGACTATATTTTTTTCTCTCAATTTTGAAATTTGGTGATTTAGTTTTTTTTGCTTGTTTGCCCTCCAGCTCTAATTACCGTCCACTTTATGGTTGATTTGAATAAAAACCTAGTATTTTTGAAATAAGTTATGGTAAAAGCTTGTTTGAAGTGTGGTTTCTATGCAACTTAAAGATAAGTTAATTTAAGTCTTAAATTGGTCATTCTTAGAATATAACCATCTTTTATTGACGCTTTGATTTTATCAATTGTAGTCGTGAAAAAATTGTTATACGAAGGAATTCTAAAGTAAAATATTACAATAATAGCAGGCCTGGCGCACTCCGCACTTTAGGTACAAAGCTACAAATACATCGGTGGCTGCGACAAGATGGGTTTATTCTACAGTGGGTTGCCGCGCGCCGCTTGGAACGCACGTCATCTCATTCTAATGCGCTGTGTTTCGTGTTCGTATCTATCCGTAGTCTGTTTAAGTAAATAGTTTCACAGAATAAAAAGGCTAGTAATTAGGCTTATTACTTAATACGAACACTCTTCCGTGCTGTTTATTAATTATTCACATCACTACGCTATATGGAAGCGACCGTGGTGGCTTATAAAACTCGTTAACGCTCGGTGCAATATAATCGTGCAGCACGGACGGCTCCGCTCCGGCCTCGGCCCAGCCCGGACACGGCCCGGTATAATATAAATCTTCCTTTAGGACAGTCGGTTATGGCATGGTGGTAGAGCATTTCACGAATGCCCGCCTAGCTAGCTACCACCCTCAAGCAGAAAATCTGTCACCAAGCACCTAACGGTGTGTTTCGACAGCTGTCTTTGAGACTCAGTAAGTAATAATAGGTTAGTCTAAACAATATCTTCCACCACATCATCACTTACCATCAAGTGACATAGTGTTCAACGGTTTAATAATAAAAGCTATAAATAAATAAAAAATCACACATTAGTACACAGTACAGTACACAATACATTTTAAAATAGTTTTTTGCTAATATGAGGTAATATTTAAAATGTATTTAATTGCTCTAATATTTATTGGTAACATATTATGTAGGTACACACATTGCTGTAGTGGCAATTGAACACAGGATCACTACCCTAAACACCTTCCGTGTCAGAAAAGATATGATTTACGCGATAGAAAGAGGCGCATTATAGTAGGTGAATATAAATGTTAGGTACTCAGCTGTGTGCGATCTGAATTGCTCTTTATTGCGTCGTAGCAGAGTTGCTTATCTATTTAAACGTCTTACCGGTTTTGTGATCGCCCAAAACGGCAATCACAAAACCAATACCATAACTTTTTACAATGTCGATCATTCTAATTTTACACTAGGTATGCAGATTTTAGGTATAAAAAACGACAAATACGGTGTAATTTTAATCGGATCAAAAATGACAGGATATTGTAATAAAATACTCTACAAAACTAGCACAAGTTTTAGCACGCTGTGACGTCAACCATCGCCTATTGCCCGAAAGTGACGAGTCGCCGCCGCGCCAGCTCAATAAGCCGCAATCCTCACGACATTGCATATTATGTTTCTTTTATATATTTTTTGGTGGTGATAATGAATCTGATAAATATTACATTGTGCTAAACTGTTTTAAAAATTGCCAAAATATGCACAAATAAGAAAATAAAGTGGTGTAAAGTTACGAGGGGAGATGACAAAACTCCTCTGTCAAGCCAAAGTGGTTTATATACTGTTGACTTCTTTTATTGATCCGGGCCTTTTAATTAAATCCTTTCCTATGGAAAAATACAAAAGGGTACATAATAATATAGTACTTACTATAAATTACAATGAGCTACAACTATATATGTAACTATCTAACTAGCTTTGATTAATTAATTTAATAGTAATATGGGCAATATTATAACGTGATGATGATAATAAAAAGTATTATGTGTTAATCCAGGGCTTAAATGATCTATATTTTATGTTTTACCGAAATAGGTCGAGCCGACCGATCGAGCTCTTACATACTTTCGCACTAATGATATAAGTGTGTTGCGATAACACATTGACATAGTAGATATTTGTAGGTACTAGCCTGGCAAAAAGCAGTCATTATTACCGACTATTCAAGTAAACATATTAAGGTAAGTATTTGGGTTCGTATCTAATCAAAATTATATTTGAATGGTATATAAAAGTTCAATCAATAGACTATTTAATCCTGAAAATTTTAAATAGTCCACAAAATTTCCTTTTTCAAAGTACACAGTTTAAGTAGGCAGGAAGTTACAATGCATGATGTAACAATAGGTAGGTTTACCTACTGCGAGTCAAGCCTCTCACTTTTATGGATCAACGTTATACACCAAAATTTCAGGTTTGTAATTTCTTTCAGTTTACGAGCTAGAGCCCCGTGACGTACGGACGGACGAAAGGACATACAGATCACAATCAGAGAATAAACGGCAAAACTAATCCTATTAATAAGACTTCAGTCATTAACAGGATTCGTTTTGCTGTTTGTTTACGGATCCTTTATAACTGGGCCACCATAAAAGAATCTACTTTTGGTTATATTCGACTGAGCTTTCACAAAACCGACCTCCAATAAATAGAATTTTGGAATGAAAACTCACACTATTAATGTTATTCGATTGTATTAAATCAATAACTTAGCGCGTAACATCAACATAACTGTAATAAAAAAACCATACAAAAAAAACATTCCACGCCACGACATGAGCGGAACGTAGAATTATCTGAACTGAACCATTGATTTTGTACGGGCGGAGCGGAGGGCGAGAGACGCGATGCCTGACGTCATCATACAACCAATGCTCCAAGCGGAGGTTTTGAAATAGCCGAACTAAAAAGAAAACTTTAACAACTTCGTCATTTCTTAATGGTTTGAAATCATTTAAATCATGTTAAGTGATCCTCATTATATCCATTAACCGTTATGTGTTAGTAGCGAAAACATATTTCTTAATATGTTATTGTTTTGTCACTTGTGTTATAAGATGTTATTGTAACGACCCCACAAGCGTGGAATAAAATTAGGAAGATGATGAGGAGTTATTTAAAGTAATATAGGTAGGATCCTGTTTTATAACCCTAAATGTAAAAACAATTTTAGATCACAATTCTCACTCGACGAAAACTAGTTAAACCTGACGAAAACTGGCATCAAAGGACGTAAAATTGTATAATTTTTTTTTGTCTTTTATATTCAATAAAAAAATGTGTATTTTTTTTAACACAACCCAGAATAGAATATTAAAGCAATAAATAGAGAAATGATTTGCTGAATTAATATATTAAATATAGGTATGTACCTACATTGTTTACGTGTTAATGTTAGCAACTCCTCTAAATACGCTTTATCTACCAACACCTTTTTAGAGGAAGATAAATTCTACCAAGGTCGGTAAGATTAAGATAATAGTAGAAGGATAAGATAGTCTGTCATCTGTGCTACTGAATCGCGATGATAAGACTTCTAAAACAAACTAATTTCTAGAACTTCAAACTGCATAAAACTGCCCGCGCCCAAAGAGCAGTTGGCACACACACAGACATGTGTTGGGTGGGACACAGATAATTAGCAGTAAGTTCGTACTTGCATTCGCATCGCTCCGCGCTCCGTAGCGACCACGCAGCGCTGCCGCGCCGCCTGGCCGCGGCGCAGGGCCGCCCGCGGCTTTCCCGCGCGGATTTTAGCACTGAGGCTAGAAGTTTTGTTCTATTTTCCAAAACCATAAACTTTTTTTTCTAATCTTTTGTATGTCGATGGAGTATATCATTATTATCCAGTAGCCACTAATTTCTGGACTCTAATTTTATATTACTCACGCTATTAAAGAAAAACTAAATAAGTCGGGAAGCACATTGTATATTTTTCTAATCTTTTTTTAGCATGTTACAATATACATAAAAATATCATTAAACTGATTTCCAGCCATTCTAATATTTTATTGAAAGCAGGTTTTGAAATTTTTAGTTTACCTAAGTTCCAAGTCTCTAATATTTCTAATAAGTTAATAAACACAAGATAACAATGTCCTAAGTCATATACAATCAGAATTTTCAATTCAAATTTTATATTCACGATTTTATGTAGTTTTTTTACAAATACCTAAATAATACCAAATGCATCGGTCAAAATTTTCTAACTTTTTGGAAAAAGCTTAGTAAACTTGTAACTAATCATCTGTGCAAAATTCGTTAAATCTTAAATTATTAAAAGTTAGCATGCAATTTTAACGTACTGCTACTGGACTACAATATCGTTGCAGAGGCATAAAACAGTGAAACGTTTTGAAGCAGTGATGGCTCAGTGGCATTGGCTATGGACTGCCACGCAGCAGGTTCATGGTTCGAATTCGGCCGAGGGCTTGAGCTTCAACGCATGGTGGAAAGGCATTTTGCGAATGCCAGTCTGGCTAGCGACTACCCTCAAGTAGAAAATCTGTCGCCAAGCACCTAACGGTGTGTTCCGGCAGCTGTCTTTGAGAGCCAGTGAAATACAGGCAAATGACACTTACCAACTATGCCTCAAAGTTACGCGCACAGTGCAATTCGTGACTTGTTGAATGCATCATATAGGCAGAGGTTTAAGACGCTTAACATCAGGCGGGCCTCGAGTTTGTTCCGTCACTACATAAAAAAAAAGTATCAGTGTCGTATTAGGGAGTATGTCGGCCGGTACATTTCCCACGGCAATGATGTCAAATTGGTTTATCAATCACGGCGCTGGGACGGATGTGGCGGTGTCGCCAGCTGACGACACGGACGCATCGTGGGCGTCGTGTTTTATACCATTATTGTCGGGCTCAGTCGGTGTTAATCGACCGGCGAGATGCGCCGAACAATTTAGTAAAGTATAAACATTCGCTTTGAAAACCATCGCGAGTTTTATCCATATTAACTTACTAGGAACCGGCTAGGACCCGCGTTATATTTACCGGAAAGATTCCGACCAGTTACGCGCTGAGGCCCGTGCTCGTCGCTTCGCGCAATTGCAACTCCCAGACGAAGGACTTCAAAACAGTCCGAAACTTGTCGGATTCTTTCCGGTAAATATAACGCGGGTCCTAGCCGGTTCCTAATAAGTTAATATAAACATTCGTGCAAGAAAATTTTGATGCGTTCAATCCATATCATTCTAATTGCACTGGACCCACGATATACACACCGCTAACGTAAAAATAAGTATTTTTTACACACCGTTAACATCGCATCGATAGCTAAAACAGGTTTAACGGCATCTCGTGATGTGGACGCGGATATGGCTCGTATTTGAGGAGCGATTGTAGTCACATCAATGTAAGGAATTGAGAGACTGTATTGTCCATTGATAGCTAACAATGGGATCCGAGGTCAGGCGATGTGCTTTGTGAGGGCTCGATTGTGTTCTCATCAAAGGAATAAATCCAAGAGTCATTTTATCATCATCATTCTTCAGCGACACACGTACCAAATAGGTTATAGGTAGATAAGAGATATGGATATACCAACTAGCTATCTAGAAATTTAGAATATTGTTTACATAATTTTTTTTTTATTGTGACTGAACAAGTTCGAGGCTCACCTGATGTTAAGCGGACTAACCTCTGCCTATAACAGATGCATTTCATCACAAGTCACGAGTTGCACTGCGCCGGCACTTTGAGACATAGTTGTTAAGTCTCATGTGTCTGTAATTTCACTGGCTCTCAAGGACAGCTGCCGGAATACACCGTTAAGTGCTTGGCGACAGATTTTCTACTTGATTTGATTGGGTAGTCGCTAGCCAGGCGGGCATTCGCAAAATGCCCTTCCACCATGCGGTGAAGCTCAAGCCCGCGGCGGGATTTGAACCATAGACCTGCTGCGCGGCAGTCCATAGCCAATGCCACTGAGCCATCACTGCTTCGAAAGTTACACAACGATCTATCTGTTAACATTTCCGTTCTCTAATTGAACCATTTCTCATATACCTACTTAACTATTGAGGAATCAAACAATGTATTCCGTATCAAACATTGTATCGATCAACTAACATATTACAAATACCCAATAATCTCGAAATAGAATGTAAAACATTCCGGATACAAATCTGCTATACATATTTAATTTGTCTTAGTCACAGCAGGTAACAACTAAATATGTTATGGTTCGAGGTATTTTATGTGATTTTAAACAGGAAATTAGGAATAATAAATCGATTGTACTGTCCGCTCGTGACTAAGTTCGCTTGAATAAAACCTTTCTTATATATCAGTTCTGTACATTTTTCAGCTAAACGATAATGAAACGTAGCGTCGGTAATTTAAGTATCAATTTATATATCTTATCTACAAACGTCATAATTTACCTAATATCGATTGTACACGTACTTAAGGCTAGAGTACGCGTAGCGCTTTCTATACATACGTAGTTTCGTCATATTTTAAATACCAAGTGTTCAAATTCGGTGAAATTTTGCATGCATGTCCTTTAGCTTAATATCTATGTCTGTGGTTCGCCGGTTTTTCGTATAAGTATCCCCATTTTTCCGAATAATTATGAAAATTGGTACATAATTTTACGGAAAACTGGCAAATTTGAAGCATAGATATTAGGGTCAATGACATGTATGTAACATTTCACCAAGATTAAATACTTGATATTACGAGTAAAATATGACGAAACTACGTTTCTATGGAGAGCAGTATGAAGACACTAACCTTAACACTGGCGAGTTTGAAGGAAATGCCATCTAATCCAACAGTTATGATTTCATTAATATATGTATTTTCTAGATAAATAACAATAATACCGAAGTTGCTTTGTTGAATTCAACTTCCGGACCAACATTCACATTTCAGTAGCATTAATATGGATTTATTTTAATTAAAATCTGCAATTCAGTCATATATATAGCTCTACCACAGACATTATGTTATACCAAACTAACGAATGCCAACCAAACGCAAATCACGACAGCAAAAAGTTAACAAGATGAGCAGTGAAGTCATCCTCGCCTCCGTCATTGCCCTAATCAATCTCTTTTGAAAAAAAAACAATCTTCGTATGAATTAGATTGTAAGGAATTATAACTTGTTTTTGTGAAGGCATTATATATTAAACATTAATTGTATGTTCAAGATAAATATTGAACTCTACTAATACAGAACACTTTATACTGAAACTATTATTAAATGTGTCCTTATTGTTGTAGAAAAAAGATTTATGGCATGGAAACTAAGAACATAATACACTAATTGGTTTAATTTTTCATGTACATAGACAAGAATCTTAAATAGACTGATTTTTATCTTTTGACACTACAAACTGATCGATATATTAAAGTGTAGGTATGTTTTGTGCTTGAATGTGATTGTTGCTTATTTCATTATATCAATGAAATAAGCAACAATCACATTTAAGCACAAAACATACCTACACTTTAATATATCGATCAGCTTGTATAATAATATGATAATAATCGAATACCATTAACAAACATGTATATAGCGAATGTGATGTGATGAGGACGATTAAGAGAAGCAAGAGGTAATTGTATATGTATAGCCATCACGAAACAGACGTGTCGTTACGTTTGCATATTTTAACACTAACAAAACCACAATAAAAGAAAAAAATCGTACGCGACTCTACCCGTTTTGAAAATTTACTACTACTTAGCGGGCGTTAATTACAATCAGAGCTTTAAGTTACACAATACATTCCTAAATGAGCCTAAATACAAATAAAGTAAAGAGTCAGTATGCAATAGCTTCATGGGACAAGCTGTCGAATGTGATAACGGGAGTCGAATGATTGATTGCAAGCAAATGTACGGCAAGGCAATGAATGAAAGGCGGCCTAGCTTGAGTGGGTCGGAGAAATGCTGTTCGTTTTATGGCGGAGAGGTGACGGCTTAGCTGTGGAAAATGCTGTGATGCGAATATAGGGATCTAATAATAATGGCAGAAACGAAGGGAGGGCTAATACGTGCTAATATTCTCTCAATAACGAAGGGCAATAAAGAGCCAGAGATCACGTTGCTAGTTACATTATTCATTTACATATAATTTATATCTTTTTGTGATCTTATCACTGATAATTAATTCTTCGTTGGACAATTCCATTCACAAAGCTACACATGGTTTGCTAATTCGATGTGTCATATCATATATGTGACTATTGTTTACTCAGGTAATATAGTAACAGACGGGTGTTGAAGGCAGCTAAGCTTACAGATCAATATTTAGCTGAATCGCATTTTCGATTTTGTAAAAATGTAAAGTATGTAAAAGTGTACTATAGGTTGGTATGTAGTGTGTAACCTAGTCAATTGTACCGTAACGTAGAAAGATATTAGAAATGGTAAAACAAATTACACTGATTGTGAACTGGACTGATTCGATGTGAACAAAAGTTGATATGATTCTTAGGTATACCAATATCCAAGAGCTGCTGACAAACACTTGGTTCGAAGCTTTGAAGACTATCACAACCTAATTTGACAAGCTGACATACATAACCGATTGATAACGCTGTGACAGGATACAAGGATCGGCATATATGTAATCCACGATCCGACATTATTCAACCAACAATACACTAAGTAATTTGCTGTATTATTCACCAGTGTAACCTTATCGATAGCAGTTTTCCACCAATTTTATGTCCTTTAACACAACGTCACTGTAAACAGGCTCGCATGTTAGTACAATTAGCGAAACTAAAATTGTATTCGTGGTACAACCGCGTATACAGCACGCGCGAGAACCGATCGCGCGGTACTGATGACCGGCGAACGATAGCAGCCAAGCCACCGACCAACCAACTCCAATGGCCGGTACCACGACACGTATGACAACCGAAACGATGCCTACACTATCGCAAAACACACGTACGACTGAGCGAGAACATTGCTGACTGCTGAAAAAACCAACGTTGAGCGAACGTGGTAAGGTTTCTATCGATAAGGCATTGTTGCCTCGAGTACTGTTAACAACTACGCTACACACACACTCATGCTCAGTAAACAAACCATAGTTTGTAGTATACCCAAACAATTAATTAAGGTCCTACCTACTCCAAAGTAATTAAGTAAATAAATACAACGCTCAATCAACAAGTCAAAAAACTCCTATGTATCCAATAGCTTTCATATCATAAAAAGGACTTTTTTCTCGTATAAATGACTAGCTTTTTTATTCCGGCCGCGGCTCCGCCCGCGCTTGTGTCGGTTATCGCGCAAAAAGAGGTTTTGAAATAAGAAAAAACTATCCTATGTCCTTCCCCGGGTCTCAAACTATTTCCATACCAAATTTCATCCAAATCGGCCCAGTAGTTTTTAAGTTTATTCGTTGCATACAAATATACAAATCTTTTTTATAAAAATTATACAGAGTAATAATAGTATAGATATAGATAAAAAATATTTTACTATGGAATAAGAGAAGATATTTTATGTTAGGGAAAGTCTCAATGCTGCTCGTCAGGTGAGCTCATCACTTGTTACAAAAAAGTATGATATCACGTTTTGGCAATATATACAGCTGAGGTGTACCAACTTACACAAGCTATTAATAATCTAGACCCCCGAATTTATTCTTAACGACAAAGAAATAACGATTCAGTAAATAAATTACATAATTATTTGCCATAAGAATTGTCAAAATCAAACGCAAAGGGAGGTACAACATAATTCTTTGTACGGATCATTGAAAATTGAGTCTCATGAATTAACAAGTGCACAATACCATAAGCCAAGGTGGGGAGCAGCGCCTTCAGAAAAACGAACCACTTCTACTGCGATCCCAGTGACGTCTGCTAAGTATGGGGATTATGACAAATCCCCCAATGGGGGAGACCTTGTTCGTTGTCACGTGATGATTTTGATCATCGAATAGTGCATTCTATTCGCACTTAGCCGCTTGTGTGAAATGTGTAACGAGCGATCTGCACATGATGTTCGTTGACCTGGATCCCCTTATCCAGAATAATTGAGCCAGCCGAGAGTTTTCGCTGTGAGAAAGTTTTGGAAGAGCAATGAGTGCTTGCCTGAGAAGAGTACCTCCAGCTCAACCGTTCTAAGAACGGTTGGTTCCTCTACAGGCGATACCGATAAGTTCACTGTGGCTGTGGGCTTGTGCCCGCAGGGATTAAAATTTTATAGCCCACCATAAGGAAGTACTAATTAATCGAGATAAAAAGTAGTATGTTAACCCGGGAGGGTTAACATACTCTTTTAAGGAATTTACATAAAGTCACACCTGTCGAAACGATGGGAATAAACTTAGGCAGGGACCACGGGTTTCCACGTGCTATAATCTTTGTAAGTATATCTGTCTTGTTTCGTTCACTAACATCATTTTCATACATACTATTCAGGGTACTTCCAGGTACCAGGGTATTCATGACCGAACCTTTTTCCGGAAAACCTCCGCAATGTGGCAGAGTACGATCGCCAATATCTCTCCTTCCCAACTGTTCTATTCGTACTCGCTTTGTATATTTGCCATGTCAATTTCCTTTCGTCCATCCTTTCTTCATGCTTAAACTCTCTGAGTACACTTTTTTAGAAATACTCAAATACACCACATTTTTATTTTCTGTTCCCCACTCTATTTCGAAGTCGTACAACACCTATTCACTGTATGCCTTTTTGGATACGTTTTGGCATGAAAGTGTTGATAACCCCATTCACTTGATTTCCATCATTAACTCTCCTCTTGCAACATCTCTGTCATGATTTTCATTGCAAACAAAGTTCCAAGATATTAAGACTCTTTCACTTGATTCACTCTAATAATCGCAATAGTACATGCATTCTTATGTTCATTATTTTCAACTATATTTATCCTCAGTGCAATGTCTTTAAGGTGAATAGATTTCTTTTAAGTGAACGTGTGCCATCCACTACTATGGAGTACACATACAATCATGACGAGACTGTGGCCAAACTCAAATCTAGTTTATTTTATTTGTTATTAGCGATATGTACTTTTGAGTGAACATAAGACAATCAAATGATTGATTCATAACATACGGCGGCGCCATGAACAAATAGAATTACCTAATCTAATCATATACTTAACTATTTTACATGAACACGTTACGAATAAATGTAATTTTATTTCTAGAAAACGTATGATTAAACGTTTCAGTATAACAAAAGCTTCATGTGACGTGTATAATATAATATTTTATAATTAATATTATACAGGGTGTTAGGCATATCGTGCAACGTTATGGTGGATTATAATAATAATTTATAACACACTTAATATAATATAAAACACATTATCAACTTTAAATGTGTAAGTACAATATTTAATTTTATGTATCTTCTGTGACCGAGAGATAGGTATGCCATCACCTGCACTGTTTAATTGCAGTCTTGTAGTGTAGTGACTAAACACAAAACTATATTTAATAAATCTTTTTAAAGCGTTTTATAATAATATATCATTATTAATAATAAAATATTTTACTATAAAAAACGACTTCAAACAGAAGATATTCTAAAGCAAAAAATGCACTAATAAGTAAATAAATGATTGCAGCAATCACGAAGATTTGCTGTCATTTATTGAAAAGTTCGTCATAATGACACACAACATAAGATACGATACGATACGAATACTCTTTATTGGATACCAACAAAAGGAAAAAGTACATTTACAAACACAATTAATAACTTATAAAGCAAATAGAAGTAGTTAATTGGAAGTGTACATTTACTAAATATAATTAAATATGCAAAGTGGCAATACAATCAGCGGTCTTATCGCAACAGCAATCTCTTACAGACAACCTTTGGATGGATATGACCTTTTACACATATAATTCAAACATCATTATAACAGATAATATAATATCGGTTTTAGAAGTTTGTGAACAAGTTGGGCATGTAATATTCCTTAATTTTTTTTAAACTAGTTGATCGATTTTGCTAGCCGAATTGGCAAAGGTAAAGCATTCCGCAAAGAGAAGCTTGCACCGTAAGTGAGTTTTCCGAAAACTGTTCAGAGAGTAAAGAAAAGTTCAGAACTAGAGATTTGGTGGACCGTATTGGTCTAGATCTAGAAAATGTGTCAGAAATATAATAAAAAGTTTTTTTTTAAATACAATGGGGTGTTAGGAAAAATAGTGATAGTTTAAAGAATGGATAGTATATGCATAGTAGGATACGACATTTTTTTAGCTACTTTGTCGTGCATCCCTTGAAAAATAATTAAATAGAATTTCTGTCCAATTCCGTTCAGGTGCACGAGACATGCGACATAAGACTGACAAACAGACAGCGGAGTTTCATTATATGGACTCCGTTTGCCTAAACCCTAAAATAATAATTATGATGGGATGAACCAATTAAAAGTTATGCGTACCTAAATATACATGCAAAATATTTAATACGAGTTAACTTGGAAACCTCTCCCCTTTGGCATTTTTTAAAAGTATTGTATATGAAGCAGTGATGGCTCAGTGGCATTGGCTATGGACTGCCGTGCAGCAGGTCCATGGTTCGAATACCGCCGCGGGCATGAGCTTCACCGCATGGTGGCAGGTCCTTTTGCGAATGCCCGCCTGGCTAGATACCACCGTCAAGTAGAAAATCTGTCGCCAAGCACCTAAAGGTGTGTTCCGGCAGCAGTCCTTGAAAGCCAGAAAAATTACAGGCACATGAGACCTAACAACTGTACGTCTCAGTGTGACGGGCACACGTAATTCATCGTTGACGAAATGCGTTTGTTATAGGCAGAGGTTAGTCCACTTAATATCAGATGGGCTTCGAGATTGTTCCGTCACAATAACATAAAAAAAAATCTAGTAAGAACCCTTACTAGCAAGGCATAACCTACTCTAATACTGCGGTGTAACCATGTCACCATGGAGATTCCTTGTTCTTATATAGTATTCTATACTCATTGGTTCGAAGGGCGTAACTTTGTACGTGACCCTACCTACTCTTATCATTCAGAACCCGATCTAGGTACTCTCTTTAAACGAAGATATAAGAACGTTCCATACGATATAATTATATCATTGCTGTTTGAATAATTGGAACTCCGTTTCTTAAGCAATAACATGATTTGATAACTTCAGAAATAATGACTGTTTACATTTATTCGTAGGTTTAATATAATAGCGATAAGTGGATTATAAAAAAAAATGCTCGACTACGGCAACATGAATACGTACGGGGTCTTTGAACTTTGCTAGAGACAGTATTCCTTTAAAACCGACTTCAAAAAAGCAGCAGGTTCTCATTAAGACTTTGTGGGTTAGTTACGAAATTACTCTGCCAATTACGAACTGATATTGATGATAATTTTTTGGTTTGGTTGTTTATACTTCAGATGTGGTCGTTTAAATTGTATCAACATTTGTTAAGTCGTTTTTAAGTTACAATCAAATATTTTAAATTATAGGAGCACATTTTTTTTTGTTCCGCACGAGAATCGAACCTGATTCCTTCGATTTCACGCCGGATGCAGTCCTCTCGGCCACAGGAGTGTAGCGACATCATTGCGAGAGAAAAAGCACTTCAGTCCATCAGATGAAGTCTAGTAAGTTGATGACCGCACACCATCCCCTAAGACGGTTAAAGTAATACAATTGTAGCATAAAGTTTCGGCTCGAAAGAGTAAGGTTCGGTTGGCCGAGAGGAATAGGCATCCGGCGCGAAATCGGAGGACGCGGGTTCTATTCCCGTACGGAACCAAAAATTTGGTTCACCAATAATTTGGTTCACCAATAATTTGTAAATGTGATTTTCGCTCAGCACGCGATTGTGATATGTTCTAACAATCAAATGAACCTGAGAAAAATATTTGCCAATAGGCCTATTGCCTTGATGCATCATGATTGCAAGTCTTGTCGATGGTTTTGGATAATACTGGTTAGTATTGTGGGATTTCTGGCTGAGTCAAAATCGATTATGTATTCAGTAGGTAATTAACACTCAACAAAAAGGTTGTTTATTTATATATATATGGAACCAACTTCAATCACTGAAAAAAATAAATAACTTGTGGAAGTCGCACCATGAAAATAGGAGCTCAGATTGATTTAAAACAGCACCATGCCGACATCAAAAATATACTAATATATCAAAAAATATTAATAATATACTTTTCAGTGTTAGAAGTCGGTTCAGTTTTTTTTCATTTATCTTCACTTTTTATTCTACCTTATCGTGAAGATCTTGTAAGATTTTTTATTCAGCCTAGACAGTAAAGTCTGTCTCGTAACATAGTAACAAAGTATAGCTCACTAACGGCAGGACCAATTATGATGCTATTTGTAGTTTTATTCGAAAGCAGGCATTCATTCGATCGCTCTTAACAATTTTATATCAGAATCTGAACGGTCGTTTTCAAGATATTCAGGATTTATGCTTAGCCCGGGGCGGCGCAATCAATAATATATAGCTAGACGATTCCGATTTTAACTGAAATGGTTTTGTGTAAACTCAATCCCTGCGATGCCTTGGTCATTATGGTTTACACCATTGAAGCCAGGGTTTGAGTTTTATTTATCTGTATTTTTATCATTTTCTATGTTATTATATGATTTTAATGTTTCATTTCATTACCATTCAAGGCTATCATAAGTATTCAAAACTAATATCAACCTATCACTAAACTGAATCGTAATTTATTCGTATGAGACAACCGACTCGTTTTTGTAAAATTGGCATTTATTCAAAATTTTATTTTTAATGGATGTTTTTTACTTGTATAATTACTCAAGATACGGAAACATTTTACCGATTAACAATTTGTTTATATAACTCATAATATTACTGAGATTGAATATAGTGCATTACACGCGGCACAAAGACAACATCCGTCATGGAACAATGACCAAAATAAAGTTGATCATTCGCAGCACATCATCGCGGGGAGCGCACTGGTATATTTTGGCAACGAGCAGTGCGTGTCGCGGCGCTCGATGGCATCATCGCTGCGGAGGAGCGTGACGTCACCGCACCTTTTCCAAACGTGCCATGCCGGCCAGACGAAAATAGTGGCCGCTCCACCAGCGTGCACCGCTCCGCACCGCGGCCTCTCACTCACCGACGGAATTAGCGAGCGAGGACCGGGGCGGCTCGGCGCGGCGCGGCCATCACCACCGCCATCGTCCAATTGACAGGCTCAAGTGTATCGCCAGAAAAGCATAGCAACTTTCTATGGATGGACGAACTATCCACTCTCTATAGGGGTGATTCCCTAATTTTATATTCAAAGTCAAGATCATTTATTCAGTTTTGGCATCTACTACACTCTTATGGAGCCAATTAGTTATACATAAGTTACTATTAAAATATTCTACTGCCGCGTTCAGCATAAAATCATCTCGGAGTGGCTCTATAGAGCCACTCCGAGATGAACGGGCAAGAAACTCAGGGCCATTCTTTTTATATGTTTTTATTCTAATACAATTTGTAGGTCTGTACTAATATTACAGTAGAAATTGCATTATCGAATCCTACACATACTTCATGAACTATAGAATATTTTCAAAAACTTAGGGATCGTATGAAAACTTCGATAATGTATTGGTAAATAAACCCAACGTGTATTTACCAAAAAACCGTTATATCGTGCTCGCTGCGGAAATTGTTGAAATAGAGCAAAGTGATGTACTACAATTTTATAGAGGACATCAATATTTACAAAAAAGTCCGCAATACAACATGTGTAACTTTAAAGTTACACATATTTCGCTAAAATTATCAGTCGTAGCATTAACAAATCCATAATTTATTTTTAAATCTGTGAAAATCTTCATGTGATTGTTTTATAAAATTTTCGCGCATTTCGGACCAACAAAAGTCCGTTGGCGCCACTAGCAGTGCGCTTTGAGTTTGAATCTTTTAATTTATTCATGTTTAGTAATATTTTCCGTTACAAGCACCTAATTGATATTAATCATTTCCTTAACTAAAACATGACACAGGTAACAGAACCTTGCAAACGTAATCAATGTAAATGGAAGATGATTTTTTATCATTGAATTTGTAAGGTTCTCGTGCATGTGCAGTTTCGCAAACTGAATTTAGCCGAGAAGAGTTGGAAAGTGTACTTAGTAATGTTTTTAGCAATGTTTTTATTACTAAGTACACTCCGTTAATTCCATCCATGGTTCAAAAATTCGTCTTTTTAATGCTGATTCTTATCAAAAACTGCACAAGTTTTTGACCGTAATGTGGTCGAAGATGTTGTTCAAGCAATAATTAATAATAGAATTACTGACTGCCGGAACACCGTTAGGTGCTTGGAGACAGATTTTCAAGTTGTGGGTGATAGATGATTGATCAATTGGGTTAAGTAACGTCCGTTGCAGACATGACTTGGATGGGTAACCGCTAGTGGAATTTACAACTGACGCTTTCATGCTTCGTTCGGTCCCGACTCCCGATTGTTGTCTATAAGGACGGTAGTTATTACAGTATAGGTAGTAGTGTATTTCGTAATGTTTGCCTGGCTAGCTACCACGCTCAAGTAGAAAATCTGTTGCCATGCACCTAACAGTGTGTCCCGGCAGCAGTCCTTGAGAGCCAGAAAAATTACTACTGTACCAACTGTATGTGACGGGCGCAGTGCAATTCCTCACTTGTGACAAAATGCGTCTGCTATAAGCAGAGGTTAGTCCGCTTAACATCAGCTAGTACCGACACAATCACAAAAAAAAACTAAAAAAAAACACACAACAGACAGTTCAGATCTTTGAAGATGATAGTATGATTTCTAAACTTAGTCAACTAATTTGTGATTAGATAAAACAGCACACTATTCGAACATGAAATTTGCAGAAAACTAGATATATATATATTTTATTTGTCTTATTTGTCGTTTTGTGTGTTAACACAATGATTTTGAAATAAAATGACACGCGCTTCCTCAAAATAAAATTTTCAACGGATGAAATAGGTTAAACTAAATTAAGCACCTGGTTATGATGTAATTCTTCGGAATCTTCCCCAAAAGGCTTTATAAAACTTATCACCCTCATAATGCGGCATTTAGACTGAAACACGTGCCAGATATGTAGAAAGTGGCCGAAGTCGTTGAAACCTTCAAGCCTGACAAACTGATCTGCAACTTTTGCAGATAACACAGCTATCATAGTAGCTATGATCAGAAGTTACGCTGTGAAGCTGTGGCAAAAGTGCTGATAGCTGTTAACACTATTTTCATCGTTATACATACATAAAATCACGCCTCTTTAGGGGTAAGCAGAGACCACAGATTTCCACTTGCTACGATCCTTACGCTTCATCTACACTCATTATTAACCCTTTCACACATAAGCGTCGGTTTAGGGTACTCCTGACCTGACCTTTTTTCAGAACGTCTTCAATCTGATTTCGGAACGTTCGCCTAGGTCTTCCCCTTCCAACAATACCTACCGTTCACTTGTCCCACGT
The DNA here is from genome assembly GCA_963890685.1 of Plagodis pulveraria. Lineage (NCBI taxonomy): Eukaryota > Metazoa > Arthropoda > Insecta > Lepidoptera > Geometridae > Plagodis > Plagodis pulveraria. The sequence goes on along the minus strand of OY982950.1, from coordinate 20,286,324 downwards.
ATACCTGTTTAGTCAATTGTCGTTATATATGTTAATAACTATTTGTCGGGTTAGAATTTCATCTAATCCCCCCCACATCTTTCTGTGGGAATGTGTGAGGAAGAGATCAGAAGCTCACGAGGGTAGAGCTCCTCACCAACGAAGATATAGACCTTGAGGTTTTGAAGTGACAGTCTTAAAAACAGTGCAGTGAATGTGTGTTTTATTCAAAGGACACATGACCAAAGTGTCTTCTGCTTAATAGAGACAATATGATAGAACCGAATAATCCAATACCAATTTGTGTGTTAAAAAATCTAGGTATAGTTATACCTCCAGATCTAGCGATTTTCTTAGTAACCTCTTTAGTTTTTAGCTCATATTGCGAACTATCTTTCTGCTAAATTTCAGGATGATTGGATCAGGCTTTATTTTCTAATCCCCCCGAAGGGTTCCCGCCTTGTCGTGGCGGTGGGGCTTAGTAGCCGTGGCTTCGTCACCCACGGTGAAGCGAAGAGGAACCAGGGGCCGTGCTGGCTTGGGCAGTCGGCCGGTCCCAGAGGGGCCGCTCCACTGGGCTTTGCCTCTAAGTCCAGACTGGAGCGGCAACGGGTAGGCTGCGGTGCTGTATGGGCAGCACCGCATCTGAGGCGGGCTGTGGTGTTGTATGGGCGACACCACAGCTGACGGTGAGGGGCCACGGCGGGAGAGGAGTGCCGGTATCACGGTGCGCCGCTCTCCCTACCTTCCGTGGCCACGGCGGGGCCGCCACCGTTTGATGGCGGACGCGGAGGGGCCGCAGGGGAGGAGGAGTGTTGGTATAGCGAGGCGCCGCTCTCCCTATCCTCTGCGGCCTAAGTAGCAGGCGATGGGGCTACTTATCTGACCCGTCGCAGGGGGACCTAGGGCGTCGGAAGCGGGATCGTCTGACGCCCATTAGCGGGCTTGGTCCCCGGGTGGTAGCGACGTGCCATGTGTTCTGGTGCGTCGTGAGGGGTAGCACCCCAGGAGGGGTCCGGCAACGGACAACCGTGGCGGGTTCGTGGTTGAGTGCTAAAGCGACCCTGCGATCCCGCCGAGAAGCGGTAGAGATGGAACACCGTGTGTTATGTAGTCGGTAGGGGCACTTGCTGCTGTGGGAGTAGTTGGTGTCGAGCCCGACATATCCCGGCCACCTTCCCCGGGGTGGACGGGAATGCGTAAATGCATTTTTCACACGTTAAAAAAAAAAAAAAAAAGGCTTTATTTTCTAATAAAGTGTATGTATCGAAAACACCGAGATGACCTGCTTTCGCTTCGCTAAATAAATAATTTATAGAAAACTAACAGGTATAGGGACCATATATGTATTGTTTCCACACAGCCTAGCAAGTTTTCTTCGGGTATTTATGACCGGTGGCTTATCTTACGCCATACTTTTGTAGGAAATTCTCGTTCGTAGTATACCCTCTACCAGTTAAAATAATGATGTGCCAAATGCGAAGCATGTCTCTACTAAAAATAAATATATCATCGACAGAACTACATAAGCAAGTAGTGAAATAACATGGGTGAGTGGGAGTAGGTACATGAAACAGTACCTTCAAATCCTTAAATTACCTTATTGTAATAAGTACATAAAGATGGGTACATTATTATTTAAATTACGGGCCAGAGTGATTTCCACTCCACACGAGCGGGTAACGAGGTCAGATACCTACACAGATAAGATAACCAACGCATTAGCTCAGTTTCATAAAATACTGTTAAAAACATTCGCGAAGGTGTTCCATTCATTGGCGAAAACACGCGCAACTGTCAATCGGTTCCGAGAAATGTACTCGTGTTTCCTGGAAGCGCTACTATGAGCGCACACATACATAGTTACATAAACACGCTCACGATCAGTGTAGCGCACACAGCCGCCCACGGCCCTGATAACACGAGCCGTGACGACTCTAACAAGACGTATCAGTACTCTCATTAAACATACAACTCGTATTGCGATGCGTCCCCGACTCTCCTTACACATAATCAAACAATTTGCAGCTCAAGAGTTGCGTTACCGACTCGACGCCAAACGCTCGGCTCGAATAACCTGTCAGTTACGGCCGTATGGAGTGGGACTCTACACAGAAAAAAAAGGAATACTTGAGCCAACGCAGTGTGTTTTTATTCAAGAATATTTGTGATTCATATATATTGAAAACAATATATTCTTGAAAACAGAACACAATATTCTCAGGAATATATTCTTGAATCAAAGTATATATTGCATTCTTCTTTGGAGAAATCGTTAAAGTGTTTAAATACGAATATGGTTAGTTTTGAACCCAAGAATCTTACCATAAATATTCGTAAGTGAAGCACCTTAATTACATTCGAAAAAAAATATTTAAAAATATTTCAAGTAAGAATAAAGAAATTTTATTTAGAGAATAAAATGTTAACAGAAGATTTCCTATTTTATTGTTAGAAGAATATTTACGTTATCTTGAAATAATAATTTGAATACTTTATGTGAATAAATATTTTTTGGGTCAAAACAATATTCCTAAGAATATTCGAGTGTAATATCAAGACTCGATTATTTTTAAGTTCAGAATATATTCTTGTTGTAATACAGCATTGTCTTGAAAATGTCCTCTTCCTCTTAACACGTTTTCAGATTTTGTAATAAATTGTCTTGAAGTGGTTGTCTTTTCAAACACTTTTCTAATTTAAATCCCTTCAAAAACCTACCGATGCGACACCAAACGCTCGGCTCAAATAACCTGTCAGTTGCGGCCGTATGGAGTGGGGCTCTAATGTCCTCATACTCTTAAAACGTTTTCAGGTTTAGTAATAAATTGTCTTGAAGTGGTTATCTTCTCAAACACTTTTCTAATTTAAATCCCTTCAAAAGCCTACCGATGGGACACCAAACGCTCGGCTAAAATAAGCTGTCTGTTGCGGCCGTATGGAGTGGGACTCTAATCTCCTCTTCCTCTTAAAACGTTTTCAGATGTAGTAATCAATTGTTTTGAAGTGGTTATCTTCTGAAACACTTTTCTAATTTAAATCCCTTCAAAAGCTGATAGCTATCCTAGTTGAGCAAAACAAGTTGCTATGCAATTCCTCCGGACTGATAAATGCTATCTGTCTTAAGTTTTGATATTTGAATAATGCACATTTAATGTTATATAAGGTACAAACAAACGGTAAGAAAAAAAATTCCTGTTTACTTTGTCTGTTCTGATTGGTCGCAGACCCGTGCTCTTGATAGATTAGGTTAGTTAGGTAAAATATTAAAATGAATATGATACATAATTATTGTTATTTTATTGATTGATAAGAAATGTGACATACGAGTTTCGAGTATGTGCTATTATTTATTTTACTCGTAGATAGCGATGAGCAATATATTTCACCTCACAAGCTCGGAAAGGAACACCTATCATAAACAACAGTTTATCTGTTTATTATCGAAATCTGCGTGGAAAAGTGCTGTTATATCCGTTTACGTGCAGGTTTTTAAAATTAGAAACTTTGAAAAATAACTGTATCTTGAATATTACCAATTGTATTTTTAATATAAATATAAATGAACGCTTATTTACTATATAGACGAGGGTAGATAATTTCTGAAACCAAAAAAAAATATGTATTCGTATGAAACCAGTTGAAGAAAGAAGAGGAAAATTACATTCTAATTTCAAGAAACTACTACTTGTAACTATTTACTATCTATAAAGTAGCATATAGAATGGAAGATAATGTATTTTTTATGATGATATCTAAATATGCAAGTACTTATTTCTGGTAAATAAGAAATAAAAAATGTATGATTATGTAGGTACTTAGTCGTATACACTTTTTAGATAATTCCTATCATAATGGTCTTTTGCAATATAAATATTAATAACGAGATGGTTTTGTATTGATATAATGTTATCTCATTATATATATTTACGAATTAAGAGTCATTGTAAATGAATATTTTATTAGTGAAAAATAAAGTTATTATTATCATTTTAAGTGATTTGAATGTAGATTACTCCGAATACCATGAAAACCAAATATAACCAACATTAACGCATATAACCCTATACTAATCATATTTTTAAAAATAATCTGCGTAAGTAATTATTTAATTTTAATGTGTTTTTTTTATAATTGGAATAATTTGTAGAAATTACGCTTATAAATTAAGTCAATCTGGTACCCAAGTTATAATTTATGGTATTACAAATCTTTGACATCGAAATAGTATGTCACGGAACGCACCATTAATAAGAAGTAAGAAGTAGAAGGTTACAGTATAAACGAATATTACACAATATGAGGGAGTCCAGTGACGAAGACAGTAATTTATCACTATAGTAATTGAAACAACTAGTTGAGAATGCTGGATTAAAATTCTGATGTAGGAAATAGTGTACTAAAAGCTTGTAAAAAAAATTGTATGAGCATTACACTACACGTAACCTAAGTTTTTACGTCTCGTGCTTTTGAATCTCTCGATACGCTCAGGATTCTAATTTCGGAGTACGCTACGGTCGTGGTTCAATTATTTCTATCCTTTCTCAATCTCTCTCTTTTTCAATTATCCTTCGCTTACTCTAGATTCAAATGCAGCATTCACAAAAAAAGAAATATGCTTTCTTGTTGCACAAATAAATACTTTGGCTTTGTGAGCTCAAGAACTCACGAATAAACAAGTTTTTTTTTATGTTTTCAGCAGTTCTGTCACAGCCGTTTTGAATAATTTCTTTAAAATGATTCAACAAACATCCATATAAATATTGACCGAATATTGTTAAACTACTCGATAAATTGTGTGATCACCAGATCACACAATTTATCGATATTCTGTTGAGAAATATGACCTGTAGAGGAGATCAACCGGAAATCCGGACAAAATACGGAAGCATAAGAAACGGAGACGCTTCGGCCAATTATTAACTTTTAACTCAAATAACTGGTTATTCCTATCTTAAAACCTATTTAAGTACTAACCAAAGATCAAATCAAAAGATGCTAATACCTGCGATTCATGTATTTTGCTTATTATATGAAGTACCGATAAATGAACTAGAACCGACTGATATCAATAGAATAATAACAGAGTACCGGGGTCAACAACGAAATGCCAACGGTCAATAATAAACGGCCAATAATGTCCCGACTTGTGATCTGACCAGCCATGAATCAATTGAAGTCCAATTTGGATGCCAAGTAGTTGGTATCTACGAGACGTGTGTGGCTTTGTAGTCGATAATACACGCCAGTTTTAAAATATAGATACCTATAGGTATCTAGGTGCCTAATACATAGGTACAAACTTTGATCATAAACATACATTATCTATCAATTAACTAAAGGGGTTTCGGTTCAGGTAATTTCTGAACCGTTTTGATAGACTGGACTGGACTTTTGATCCCATTACAACTGTCATAAACTTTGATATCAAAATATATGTTCGTATACACGATTGCGCTTGCATAGAGCCATTTATAATTATTGAATTAATTCTAATCCAGAAATTCTTGGTTTAGGCTGTTACCAACTTCGACCACATCGTCACTTACCTAGTGGTCAAAGGATAAAATAGTTATAATAAAATAAAAAAATAGATTGTGCGCTTCCATATCAGAAAATTCACTATATAGTCTCAGCTCTATCTAGTACGAATTTATTTAGGACCGCTGCAAGCTTAATATAATTAATAAATGACGACCTGAGGCAGATGACGATGTAATATACCCATCCATATCAATCATATCATCATATCATAACCCATACAAATCAATCCGATAATATTCTCTCCAGATAATCGAGCCACTGCAACCTGTTCCACATTTCATCAATCGTCATAGGTCACCACTGAATAAGTGCCTCCCCATGCAGATCACTAAGGGGGGCGAAGTTTGGCAGACTAAGATGACAATTCTTCAGAAGGCGGTGTGGCCCACTTTCTACTTCTATTGTTATAGTGTCCTTCAAGCCTAAACACATCGAAATAATAGGCTTATTCTAAGACTGAACACAGTAGTTTGCACACTATTTCTCAAGGCAGAATGTCTGACACGGCGATTGATACCAAGACTGATTCCAGCTGTACTCTTAACAGAGATAATGCATAATTTATGAATGTTCTCGGGTCGATCTTCCAAACTTTACACGGATTTTGTTCGCCTAAATTAATTTCTTCAGTCGGAGATATGGTAAATTAAATAATGCTTGCTTGATGGAAACTTCACACCCTTGGTCAGTTAGATGATGAGAAAGAGATTAACGTCTACGCAAACTAGAGAATCGGCACTCACTTGGTGAGACTGGTGGCTGCATCGCAGACCGCGGCGGCGGCGGCCTGGCGCTCCGCAGCCGCGTCTACCATGCCTCTGCATCACCGCGCTGGGCATCACTCGCCAGTCGCGCCACCTCGCCCCACACCACCACCCACCACACTACACTACCACAGACACGTCACATACATGAACCACCCTCACTATCAACGACCGTCACCTGATACCCAAAGGTTGCGTTACAAGCAATTCAATACCGATATCAACGTATGATATTTCAATGAACGTGTAGATCTGTGCACTTCGATTTTTTGACGATTATCCCAGTATACATATAATAATCTGAAACAAAAGAAATAGGTTTAATTTAATATTTCTTATATCATCTAACACTGGTATATATACTTCCAAAATGTTATGAACATACTATCTAGCTATCTTATTATCACGTTATTTTTTTTGGATTCTGTGGCAGTAGGTACTTGAAAAGGACCTATACGCTATTATTACGCGCTGCGCGAAATTATTACCAGGAGTGCGGGAACGGTAAAAAAAGTCAATGCCATAGATATCATTTCACACCCCCTGCTCGACAATGTCCAATTACATATCATGCAATCTCAATGTAAAGTAAAGCATTACCTCTTCTGATAATTGTTTTTTTAAAGAATAAATAAAAAATTCATCGGGCTAAAAAGTCAAATGTATTCACAACTTAACATGTAGAAACTTTTATAAATGAACCGCCAGATTACAGCTTGCTACGAACGTAAGTACCAAAAAGTTACAAAGAGTATGAATACATATTATTAGGTTTTAGGCCCTTTTTATTCTGTGGTATTACGAAAGGTTTACTACATTATTAATTATGTAATTAACTATCTACGATCTATACTATTATCTAGTTTTGCCCGTGACTTCGTCTGCCTATATTTCACAATATTTTTATATATAACTTTGTAAAGTTTCATGAATCCGACCAGTAGTTTTTGCGTGAACGAGCAATACATACATTCTCACGAACTTTCGCTTTTTTCAATGAAAACTCAATGCAGAATAAGAATAAAATAAGTTCCAGTATTAACGAGAAGATTATTCAAAAAACATCGTCACACATTGTGGATCCTTGCCCCCACATCCATCTATACATCAAAAAACGTTGCGTCAGAAACTTTTCACTAACGTTCACGATCCAAAATGATGACCAGACACAAATTTTCTACATCTTTGAGTACTGAAATAAACTCCACCGCAACTTCCATAAATGTACCAAACAAAAATGCTACGCTATCCTTCCATAACAGGACTAGAGTGTGTCCATCAATAATACTAACTTTTGATTTATATTGATTACCACATAAATACTTAAACTATTGCCCTGGTTTTTTATTGTTTCGCAGAAGATGTGAAAAGTAGAGTATTCTCCTCTGGAATAAAGCCTGTCTGCGTCTTGGGCAGTTTGAACCCCGCTCTTCACTCAGGACTATACATAACTGTCCCACGCTAGGCTCAGAGTTCAAAATGACGCCTGTGACGTAAGACACTGATTAAAACGGGGTGCACCATGCATAATTAACAATGAAAAAAAATTATGCTACAATTAATTAATTAAGTTCTCTCCCGTTCATATTTATTTTTCACGTAAAATAGCATTTTATATCAGACAACAACTAAAGCACTTAAGCACTTTTAAAATTTTATACGTTTTCTTGAATGCTCTGCCTGAATTGGTTTTATTATTGAATGTTCCTCTTCTTCCAAACTTTAACTAGAACTTCGCGTATTCTGCCAAACCTTTTCCCTACGGCTATGAAAACATAAATTGCTGAAGCTAGAACTAATTGGCACGAGTCTATTAGTTGCATAGTATTCAAGGTCCTGAATCGTGAATACAATCACACTTTCAGCTCATCATGCATTTAGTTAGCACGCCTAATTACTTCTGCGTCCTTGCATATTGGCACATAATTTTCACATTCGCAGTCTACTTTTATTACATCTGCACAGAGGTTGTAAATAGTCTCAGACTCTTAGTGCAGTACTGTAACAGCCGACTCGTCCACTGCTGAACACAGCCTCCCATATTAAGGGGGTATTTGCCATAATCCCCACGCTTGGCAGGCGGCTTGGAGATCGCAGTGTAAGATGGCAGTTCTTTAGAAAGTGCTGCTGCCCATTATTGCCCTGTTTTTTTTTATTATTTCCACTGCTGAACACAGCCTCCCATATTAAGGGGGTATTTGCCATAATCCCACGCTTGACAGGCGGCTTGGAGATCGCAGTGTAAGATGGCAGTTCTTTAGAAAGTGCTGCTGCCCATCTTCCAGTATTTTTCCCTTAGACGCCTCTTACGACACCCACGGGATGATATGAGGAGGTGCATTTCTAACCCGGCACCCCACGGGGGATTAAAGTGTAGTAATGGTGAACAATAGGTGTAAAATTAAACAAAAGGAGAGGCCCATCTTCTCGACATCGTGCGTTTTAACAATTTTGCAAAACGAAACAGGTTTATGGTTTTTTCGACTTTCACATTAGTACTGTCTTCCTTCATGTAGTGGTATTCGTGCGGGATCGCTAATAGCATAATAGTTTGGTAAGCTAGATCTGTTATGGCTAATATTGCTAATTAATAGATCCAGAAATTAATTTAAAAAAATACAGGCACATGGGACTTAACAACTATGTGTCAAGGTGACGGAGGCAGTGCAGTTCGTGACTTGTGGCGAAATGCATCTGTTATAGGCAGAGGTTAGTCCGCTTAACATCGGGTGGGCCTCGAGCTTGTTCGGTCACAATAACATATTTATAATAGCAACAATTTTCTTTTATATTTTAGGAATACGTTTAGCTAATATTTTATAAAAACATTTAAAAGCATAAGTAGTGACAAATCCCCCTAATTTTCCTGCTAAGCCGACGTGACTTCATCAACGCCACGTAGCTAAACCGTAAAAATTTCGACGCGTTTAGATTTTACACGAAGCATCCTCAGGAGGTCTTAATTCTTCGAGCGCATATAGAATATTTCTCGATATTTCAAAAATATTTTAAGTATATAATATGAAATACAATTTTTAGAAAAACACAATAATTATATCTATAGTCGAACTTTTAATCAGACGGAGTAAACTGACAGATCGAAATGTCACATTTTAAAATAAAGTTGCCAACTTCAAATCATAGTGATGTTTCTAGTTCAGTTTTTATGAACGGAAATATGAGTGTGTTGAACATTTAATAAAATAATTGTTTTAACTTTGTAACTAATGTATTAACAAGTTAAAGCATACAATTGTTTAATAAGTATAAATGTTATTTTATTTATACATTTTATTTATACATGATAGGTTAGCCTTTGACCACTATCTCACCTGATGGTAAGTGATGATGTGGTCGCAGATGTTGTTCAGGCTAACCTAGAAGTACTGGGTGTCAAGGACAGCTGCCGGAACACACCGTTAGGTGCTTGGCGACAGAATTTCTACTTGATAAATTAATTAAAAAAGTAGAAATCCTGTAAAATTTTGTTTTTGTTAAATTGTGAATTATGTAAAAATGATACAGCTCACTGAAGTGACGAAGTGAAAGAACTAAATCATTTTACCACAGCACTATTTTTGTATCGTCAAAAAGTAGCAACACTCGGAATGTCACTTTACTCCGTCTGATTAAAAATCCGACTATAGTGACAATTTCGCCCTATTTTCATGCGAAGCAGACATGACGTTATAAAACCCTGAAAGAATGTACAATGCTTCTACACTAAGCATCATCACTTAATCATCAAGGCATCCGGCGCGAAATCGGAGGACGCGGTTTCGATTCCGGCAGGTACATACAATTTTTTGCTCCAATGTTTTGTAAAATATTATTTTCGCTTATGACATAATAGTGCTTGTAATCATATTTAAAAAGATAAACTTGGTCGCTCAAGAGGAAAAATGTTTAAGTAAAAGTATCAGTAGTAAGTGCGTCGCGAGGTCGGCATTGATACTACTGCTCTAGTCAAATGGAAAAAAGTAGAAAATTTGCATTAGGAAATGACGTAAGACGAGTTGAAAAGTAAAGTAAACTGGCTACATTGTTCTGAACCCCGATAGCTTTGAGATTATAGGAAATCGTGACATGGTTTAAAGAATATGGAGCAGATTTGTCATTTTTTTTTTAATGATGAAACGGTCATCTCGCTTTCGGTAACTGTACACGCCGGTCCATTACAGATGATCCTCGATCTGTTTGACGATGCACTGTGCTCCTCACCCCGAGACGTTAATTCTTTGGTCTAAGAGCTCATAGTCGCTCAAGTTTCCGGAACGAGTAAATACGCCGAAGTCACCGAAATAGCTTTCCGAATTTCCAAGTTTTTTTAAATGTTATTGTGACGGAACAAGCTCCAAGCTCGAGGCCCACCTGATGCTAAGCGGACTAACCTCTGCCTAGGATCTCTGCCGGCGGTGGGGATCGAACCAGGGACCTGCGGCACGGCAGTCCCTAGCTATTACCGCTCAGCTATCATTGTTTCAAAACCGCAAGTTGAGGTCACATTACTCGTCGAATCGATGACCGGTGGAGAAAAAAAGGTTCTCGGGTGGTTACCACATTACACCGGAAGACGTAGAGTTGGTAGGCCCCTCATTAGGTGGACTAACGACATCGAAGGAGTCGCTAATAGCCGTTTATTGTGGCGTACGATGCGGAAGGCCTTTTTTCAACGGTAGACTTCTTACTAATAACTAATAACAGTTGACGATTTTGATGACTATGTTAATGTTTTGGCGGTTTTGGTACTTTTTAATTGCAATTAAAGCAGTTTTTCATACTGCTTTAATTGCAGATAAAGAGTCAGGCCGCTAAAACTCTCAAATGCACCTCTCGTATGGCTTTTTGATCGTAAATCCACCCTTTAAGTGTTAATACATGTGTTTTTCTTGTATTTAGGGAATTTATTAATGATGAAACGGACATGTCGCATTGGTAACTATATACGCCTGTCCATTACAGAACATCCTCGATAAAAAGCTGCAGTGAGTTCGGAACTCAAAAAAAATAATAATACTATTATCAAATTTGTAAATAAATATATAATTACAAAACGGCTTTTGCCCGCGGCTTAACTCGCATGAAATTTTAGATTTATTTTATCTCATTGACATTTATATCGGAGTAGGTATTACTTATTCAGGCTCCGCCTCGACAGTTGGTATAAGGGTGGGGATGAGATTGGAGGTAAGGGCAGAGTAAAGGTGGTTTTTAGAGTAGATGTGGCAAGGGTGGGGGTAATAGTATGGGTTTTATCGTCCCGCAATACTTACCCTAATCCGAACCTTTAACCTTAGATGTTGACTACCGCTGTCGGTTTTCCAACTCTACCGGACTTTGGGCAAGGGAACGCCCTCTTATAGCCCTGGAGGCACTTTCTACCTCCGTCTCCTGCGGTCGCTGAACACGCACCGATGCTATAGGGGGCGTTGACAGCGAGATCAAGGGCACCACTGTGGTACGGACCTCGGCTTGAGTCGCTGCCGAGAGACATTGGGAGGGTCGGAAATAATTGCCTTGGTACAACTGCAGTGTTGTACCGTTGAGAGTGGGCCCTACGGAAAAGAACTCTATGATCATTTAGAGACACTGATCAGGACTATATTTTTGAGAGGTATTTGATATTTTAGTACCTTTAACCTTGTCCATATTTTAATAGTCCCGAGCCCTTAGCCCCCACCATTCCTCCCTCTCTTACCGTGGAGGGAGTGCCATAATAACTCCCTCCCATAACCCCATTTTTTCGTATTATTCATTGAACATTCTCTAGTACAATGTATAACACGAACATGAATTTTAATTACCCTCTACACTACATGATCTAGTACGGGTAGAAATAACGATTACATAGTTACATTTATGTAATTTATGTAAGTAAATCTATGGTCCGGGCTATAAGAGGGCCTTCCCTCGCCCAAAACCCGGTGGAGCTGGACGTCCGCTTAGCGGTAATCAACATCTATGTCCTCCCTAAAAAAAAACTATGGCTTATTTGCTACACTACAACAATTTATGCTGCTTCAACAGAAAAGCGGCGTAAGAGCTCTAGAGTGACATTGTGTACAATTTCACAGCGAAAAACGTGTTTATTTATTTTCTTAAAGCTTCACTTACTCAATATGGTCTGACCACTGATCAGAGTGGCCCGGGTACGTTTAGTTACTTTGCCCTCGGTGTGAAAGTGGTCCGGGCGAATATCACTCTACTTGATCTACCACGCACTGGCTTATCGACGAACTTAGTTAACGGCTTAGGGCGTCCGCCATGATAAGCTTATGACAATTGACTATGATGAACAGCATAAAGTAACTTTGCATATAGTTATACTGAAATAACAGTTTATATTATACTCTTTGGAAGTGAGAATATCAACCCTACAACACGTAGGTAGGTACAACTAAAAAGAGATTCTTTGAATTTAAAACAAAGATTGCCAGAAACTAAGTATTTCTCCTTTTTTTTCGCCCATGAGAACATCGGATTAGAAGCTAGTAGAGCTAGTTTCACCCTACTATTTTTCAGGATTAAAGATGCATATGCTCGCCGATACCCGAACGGTTGGGTATGATCGCACGGGCGATCAAACTGACGTCGTGAATGCTAAAGTACGATCGGTGCATCGTCGTCGAGCGATGTAATTGAACGCACTCCAGCACCAGCATCTGACTGAACACTATATGTGCGAAGCCAAATGCCAATAATGACTTCAATTAACCTGCTTAAATATACAGCAATCACTTGATTTTTGTTAACTTTTGTCGATCTAGTACCTACTGTAGAGGTACCTACCTAGTCATCACAATTTAAGGGTGAACTGGCCGGTCACTTCTCCATACAAACGTCGTAGGGTGATCACTCCCTTATTTGAGGTTTTAGGTCCAGAATTGATACCGATAATATACCGATTGATATCGTCATTATCTAGGCTTGTATGATGCCAAAATTTTAAAAAGATAATTAAATTGTAAGTTATGAGCCTCGAAAACTTTATATGAAAATGTTTCGAGGCTCATAATTCTCAAAATAATTATTTTATTAAAATTTCGGCATCATACAAGCCTAGATAATGACGAGATCAATCGGTATTATGCTTTATTTTGGACCTAAATCCTCACACAAGGGAGTGATCACCCTACGACGTTTGTATGGAGAACAGGCCGGCCAGTTCACCTATTTTTTTGGTTGTTAAGATTTTTCAACATCACAAAAAATGGTTGAGTTGTGGGTTGTGACACTCTTATTGCTTATGCGCGATAATGAGTTTCATACTAATTGCTTTTTTGGCTCTTCGATATCACCTACATACTCGATTATGTATATTTTATTCGTATTTTTCGTTCCTGGGCTTCCTTATTCCAGTCTGACTTAGTTCTCGACTACTGAGATGTTCACAATAGACATTTCCTTACCAACCTCTAAGTAGTAGGTATGAGTAAACAAGAAAAAATACAATTTATGTAGACATGAGATCATCGATAAGTTTATGCAGCAAATGTAATAAATATAAATATGACTCACCAGTTATGTAGGTACTTTGCAAGAGACCGTGTAGGTTATCATTATCACTATTGATGAACGTCACAAACTAAACACACACAGTGTCGTCCATAATCACACACACTTCAGTATCTCAATTTATAAAATGGAAAGTCTGTATGTACTTTATTATTAGGTAAGTCATGATTGCGTACAAATATTTCCTTTTGAACAGAAGAATATTATATTTGTACAGAACGTTTTGAGGGAAGGAAAGAGAAACAAAGCAAAAATCTTTATTCAGTCCAACCAAGTTGTATTTCTTTATTTGCGACCTCTAGCGCCATCTATGTTTGTTTCTGAGCAACATGTAGGAAGCTGGTTTAATAATTTGACATATGTTATACTTGGTATGAGGTTCTAGTTTATATAAATATAGTATTAAAAAACTAAATGATACTGGCATTTCAATGTATTATTTTTATACATTAAATTTAATTACATTTATTCTAAACTACTAAGTTAATTTCAATATACTCGAAGGTCTGAAATAGGTAGTAAACATTTTTTTTAAAGATTAATAAATTTACGTCTTTTCAAGGATACTTTCTTCACCGGAGCATTTTGTGACATCTGTTGATTAAAATTTGAAACTTATTATGCTTCTAAACAAGGTCAACAGTTTTCATCAACTAGCAGAGACAAAAATAATTAAAATTTGTGATATTATGCACAAACGTCCTACAATTGTGCTCACTGTTCGTCTTTGCTGAACATATTATTACAAGTGTCCGCGAAAATGACTTGTGTCTTGTTTTTCGCAATCACAACGTTACATGAACATGGATGACCTAAAATGCGAATATGTGAAGAAAAAAAGATGTTTGGGACTCACAAGAAGTGCAAATTGAAGAAATTATGATGTTGCCTACGTTGTTATATGATAATCATTAACCTAATCGCAGTATCATCTGACGATTGGTGAATTACTCGATAGCAAAAGTGAAAATGTGATGTGTCAAACTGATTGTTTACTTCGCGGACAGGTGAGTGGTCATAGGTCTGTAGAAGTGGTACGCGAGGGCGGCGGGTGGCGGGCGGAATGTCTGGTCGGTCAAGTCCTGTAAACGGCGGTTACGAGTCTGCAAGACTCACCGTTCGCAAGGACCTGTTCCCTGACGTAGATCTTATAAAGCTGGCGTCTGGTGCGTCCCCCTCGCCCAGCCTCGAAGACGAGGCTATTTCTTGCGTCAAACTGGAGACCGACTTCGAGCAGAGCATAGACATAATCACTATTCAGAAGCAGCAGCTTATAGCCAATGGTATGATGTCTTCACCGTCCCGCTCGCGCCACAAGAAGCGCAAGTCTAAACGAGACTCTGAACGCTCCTCTGTCAATGGATATATGCCTTCGGAGAGTAAACGTAAAAAACGTTCACGTCACAGGACACACACAAATAGTACAGAAGTTCCAAAAGTGTTTAGTGGTAAAAACTTAAATTTAGTGAGTAGTAGTGAGTGTCGAGATGAAAATGAAGATGAGGAAGATGATGTAGAGCCTGAGCATGAAGAAGAGGCAGAAGATGAAGTAGCACAAAGTAGTTCGGAAGACGAAGTTTTAAAGTACAGTGTAAAGTTACCGTTAATTAACAAACCACGTCAAAGTGGGAAACCCTACAGTCATGAACTTAGTCAATTATCAACAAAAAAGAGGAAAAAAGAGAAACAGAGACATTCTCATGCAATTATACCTTGTAGTGGGAAGCCGCGCTCCATGATGGGCATTTGTTCCCGTAGTAAAAAGAAATCAAAGAAGTCTGAGAGTGTGCCCATACCTGAGCCTGTTCCTGTAGCTGTGCCCATGCCAGTGCCCACGTACCGAAGTCAAATTGTAGATACACATACTATGAAGATTAAGATTAAAAGAACAAGTGCCCACGAAACAGTAAGTACCTAATTTGTAAAATTATTTTTTTGATAACAGAGTTTTGTTAGAGTTGTAGTAACAAACACATTATATATGATATCAATGGAAGAGGATAAAATATCAAAAAAATTATATATGCTATGCAGCATTAAAGTCAATATTATTATTTTATTGGATAACTGTGTGAGCCTGGTCATGATATCATTTTCTTTCATTTAAAAATCTTCCTGGCGCAATTAAAAACTACAGTAGTATTACTTAGGAATAGCCATCCCCACCAAACACTTAATTAATTGATTAATATGCAGATATTTTCTATTACAAAAATTGGCTATCATATGTTGTAAATACCTAACTACTTATCATTTAGTATAAATTTTCTTTTCTGATTATTTGTTTAAGCATACCAAGGTCTTAGGACTTGAGTTTTATATTGGAGTTTTAGCTCTATCAATAATAAAATATGTACACTTATACAGAGAGATAATATGTTGTCTTTCTCATCAAGTATCATAATTTTTTAAATATATTTTATTATTAGGAGAACTTATTAATATGTTTATTATATTTTGAATTTCACATTGCAGTTAAGTTGTTAATAATTAAATAATTGTGGATTTCACATTAACACACCTAGACAATGCATGAACATTGCCACAACTGTTTCCATGAGTTACTGCTCGATTGTCCCCAAAGATCAACATACAGTAGGGGTTTATACAAATTTTCACTTTCTACAAATTTCAAACACTTCTCTTTGCTGCATTCACTCTCATCGTCTTCTTCATACATTCTAATTAGCTCATGTTATTCTCTAAATAAATTCAGCACTCCCTTGGCCTTTCTCCATAGACTATTCATCCTCCAATTATTTCAGAATAAGTAGTAAAGCATTGAAAGCTTTTCGTGTCAAAAGCTTTTACTTTTTAAATTAGAAGAGTTTTAACTGTTTTCAGGCTGATTGTTGCTTTATCAATGGAGTTATTAATTAAATGTGTTGTTTCTTCTGATTCCCAACTTTCTTTACCATATATATGCAACAAAAAATAAATATCTATTATTGGCTTATATATACCAAACTAGCATCCTTCTCTGGCAATTTTTTCCAGCTTTGCACGGAAATGTAACAAAATTTATAAATATAAACAAATAAAAAGTAGATATTGTGACATAACTATAATTGTTAGACATATGGTATTGCGGACTTTTTTTGTAGATATTGATGTCCTCTATAAAAATTGTAGTACATCACTACTCTATTGTCAACAATTTCCACAGCATATAACAATTTAATTGGTATTTTTTTACATGTTAGTTTACATTATTGAAGTTTTCATATGGATCCCTAAGTTTTTGAAAATATTTTATAGCCTATATCCACAGGAGACACAAAACTAACCAAGCCTCAATGTACAAGCAACCCTAGATACCACTTTTTGTCAAATTGCATTGTAAAAAACTGGAATGAACTACCATAATCAGTGAAAACTTAGACAAGCATTGATAATCTAAAAAAAAAGACTAAGCACAAGTGCACTGATATTAGTGCTTCAGCTCACTGTACTGCTAGTGCATTATACATACATACATACATAAAATCACGCCTCTTTCCCGTAGGGGTAGGCAGAGACCACGGATTTCCATTTACTACGATCCTTACATATCTCTTTCGCTTCATCTACACTCATCAATTCTTTCATACATAAGCGTCGGTTTAGTGTACTCTTGACCTGGCCTTTTTTCAGAACGTCTTCAATCTGATTTCGGAACGTTCGCCTAGGTCTTCCCCTTCCAAAACTTTCGTTCACTTGTCCCATGTATATCTGTTTAGTCATTCTTATTTCATTCATTCTCTCCACATGTCCAAACCATCTTAACATACCTTTCTCGATTTTTGTCACTACATCCTCATTCACACCACATCGTTCCCTTATCACACTATTCCTTATCCTGTCACTCCGTTTGACTCCAATCATGCTCCTCAATGCTCTCATCTCCACAGCATTTATTCTACTTTCATGCTTTTTCTGCCACACCCAACTTTCACTACCATACATTAGTGTCGGAACCAACACTCCCCCATGAACAGCCAGACGAGCCTTTTTAGACACCTTCGGACTGTTCATAAACGCGTGCAATGCTCCGTTTACCATATTTCCAGCGTTCACTCTCCTTTCTATATCTGTTTCACACTCACCATCTTTTGTAAACATGGATCCCAAGTATACAAACTCATTATAAATAAAAGTAATAATATTACTGTATCAGTCAGATTGTCCACTGGTGAACACAGCCTGCCCCATTAAGGGGTTGCCATGATCCCCACGTTTGGCAGGCGCCTTAGGGATCGCAGTTTATGGATATCAGTTCCACAGAAGGTGCCGCTGCCCACCTTCCGGTGTTTTACCTTTATAGTCGCCTCTTACGACCCCCACGGTGGCAATGGGGGGGTAATAATAATAAAATAAATTTCAGCATTATTTTAACACGCATTGGCATACTCTTTTAGGTGTCGGCACTCGAGGGCATTTTAGAACAAAAATTTTAATTTTTAATATTAACATCTAATGGAGTCTTTCTATATTTCTAAAACATTTCCTGCATATCGCTTGCTATCCAAACATTAAATTTACACATTTTTAAGGCACAAAATTTCTGTCCATGGGGACCGGGTTTGAAACCTGCTTGAGATGAAAATACTGTAGTAAAAATGACTAAATACAGTCTTTCTGTGTTAGAAGCATTGATGGCCCAGTAGCAATGGCTATGGATTGCCGGGCAGAAGATCCATGGTGGGAGTCCCGCCTCGGACTTGAGCCTTACATTGTTTTAGGGTAATTTGCGATTGCCCACCTGGCTTATTACCACCCTCAATTTGATAATACGTCGCCAAACAACTAATGGTCAGTCCCGGCAGCTGTCCTTGTGAGACAGTTATTCTAGGTTAAGACTGCTTATCCACCAGAGATATGCGAGTAAGATGAGCGGTGTAACAGGAAAAAAACTTCCAATCAGATTGCTGCTGTCAGCGAGGGTAGGAAAATGAAGTGGATAGGTGGACTTTTTCCTCACACATCGCTCTTCTTCATAGCACATATACAGCCCGAGCCTGTTTATATCTTCGAGCACTACATCGCTTTAAATTATATAGTGATAGTTAAAGGCTATTCTATTAGCGATGAAAAAGAAACTCTGCCTGCCCGTTATTAGACATGTGTATGTCGTGCGTGGCGATGTAAAATTACATTATTGTATTTTGAATGTAATGGTTGACGCACACTGATTTACCCCGCACCGTATCGACAACGGTAATCGGTACAACCCTGACGGATGTGGCCAGAAATTGAAAATATTATCATTTTATGGTTTTTGTTGTTAGCTCATCTAACTATTGTATTCGATCACGTATTACGCCAGATAATACGTAAAAGTTTTTTTTATATATAATATAGTATCATAAAACTAATTAAATAGTATACGTTTGTTACAAGTAAATAAACGTAATTTTCAATGATGCATGACGAAAATTATAGCTATGATATAAATACACATGTTTTTATTATAAATCTTAAGTTTTTTTTTTATGTTATTGTGACGGAACAAGCTCAAGGCCCACCTTATGTTAAGCGGACTAACCTCTGCCTATAACAGATGCATTTCATCACGAATCACGAATTGCAGTGCGCCCGTCACCTGGAGACGTAGTTGTTAAGTCTCATGTGCCTGTAATTTCACTGGCTCTCAAGGACTGCTGCCTGAACACACCGTTAGGTGCTTGGTGACAGATTTTCTACTTGAGGGTGGTCGCTAGCCAGGCAGGCATTCGAAAAATGCCCTTCCACCATGCGGTGAAGCTCAAGCCCGCGGCGGGAATCGAACCTTGGACCTGCTGCGCGGCAGTCCATAGCCAATGCCACTGAGCCAGCACTGCATTGAAAGCCATCACTGCTTCCCTCTCTGACCAAAATAATTTATTAAGATGGGAATATAGTAATCCGACGAAAAGTCTTGCTTTATTTGTCTCGAGACAATAGCTACATCAACGCACTTACTGCAAGGTGCCCCTTGATAGGGGTCTTTATTTAATTCGCCATGGTAGAATCCTCGAAATCATACGAGAAGAGGCGAGTCTTTCAGTACCTAGAGCAAAATAAAATATAGGTCTGATCAAGAACAAAAATTACTACGATTTTATAAAAGAAGGGTCATCTACAAATTTAAATGCAAACATTAGGTACTCCATCTCAGGCATAGTTTCTGATTGGCCTTTTTTCATAGACACGTATGAAAAACACTATATAAATTCTGAGGATATTGGTGTTTCGTCATCCAGATCCGATATATTACTGTTCTCAAAAAAACTAAAATTCATACTACATATATATTATAACTTAAGTACTGTACCGTGGTAAACAAACATAGTTACCTAAAGACCACACAATAAAACAAATATATATTATGACTTAAATTAATTATATGTGAATGAATTTGGCATGGTGGTAGGGCATTTTGCGAAACACACCGTTAGGTGCTTGGCGACAGATTTTCTACTTGAGGGTGGTCGCTAGCCATGCGGGCATTCGCTAAATGCCCTTCCACCATGCGGTCTTCACCGCATGGTGGAAGCCCGCGGCGGGATTCGAACCATGGACCTGCGCGGCAGTCCATAGCTAATGCCACTGAGTCATCACTGCTTCAGAAGTTCCAGGCATTTGAGACTTGAGCCTTTTCCTCTGCAACGGGATGGACCCGGCACCTGCACGGTATATCTGTGGAATGCTAAGTAATTTATGGAACTACACTGAGAAAAATGACTGTCATGATTCATGATAATTGTAAAGGAATTTTGAAATAAATATCCGTATTCCCAACAAAAACGGACCAAGAGTATTTAATTATAATTTGCATGTAAATCACAAGAATTTATCATGAATTAATGTTACGATAAAAAATCAGGCAGCAGCACAAGATTTGTTAGTGCTGAATACTCATGGTTTGTCAGTACGCCTCATGACAAAATATCATGACGAACTCTGAATTATTTCTAACAGTAATGACAAAAAATCGTGATGGGAATCATAAAAACTTAAGAATGACTAGTATAATCTTAATAATGAAATGATAAATTATTGTGAAATTCACGAAATAAGAATACATTTTCTTACAACTTAACGGGAATGTTTTGATATCTTTTCGATATAATCATGTCAGTTTTAAAGAGCTTTCTCGTATATTATCGTAGACTAATAACTTTTAATGCGTATTTTTCCTGGTGATTCTGCTGCAGTGGACTGCCGAGTGTTGCCGATTGCTGCCGATGTTAATATATTTAGTACAATGTTAGCTGAATATCTTTCGGAACCGTCGGATTATTTCGTTAGCGTGATTCAGGATTTCATACATTCGGACGCTTTTTGTATAGGAAAGAGCGTAAATAGGGATAGCGCCATCTAGGTAGTGCAAAAGGAACTGTCAATTTTAACTTTTTGGCATTAATATGGCTGAACAGATCTTGATGAAATTGCAAGGAGTGAATAGTGTGCATCATGAAGAAATATCTAAATAAAATGAGTTTATTTAATATAGAATATACTCAAGCTAGAATGGGCAGAATGGATATTGGCTTCAACGTGACCTAAAATAAAAGGACATTAGGTTAGCTTAGAGACAGCTTATCTACTTGAGGGTGGTAGCCAGCCAGCCAAGCATTCGCGTCACTGCAAAGTCTATGTAAGGGACGTCGTGTCGGTCATGAAAGTTGAACTTGACATTACAATCTTTATTTGTTTTCCCAACGAATAATTATTTCAATAATTATTTAGATCGTTACATCATAGTAAATTATTGGTAAAAACCCAATACTGCTTATGATTCAGTTACAATTTTTGGGGTAGAAAATTATGTCTTTTAGTCATGCTCGGTCTTGGTATTTTATTTTCGGTAACGCACTAATTCTTGATTAATTGTCGTGATACATTTTGCTCACGACAAACATGAATACTAGTTATGAAATTCCTGTTAAAATGCAGGTATATCGTAATAATTTAGTATTTAGTTACTTTATTTTTAAATGAAAGGCTGTCATGACTTTTGTTCGTTATCTGAATTAAAAACTGCAGTGATGAAACCTGAATTATATCTGCCTTCGTGCTATTTCATCATACTCATGATATTATTCTAGGCATCACCATTATTAATTATTCTGCACGTCAATAAGTATTGAAGGACGGAAGTCATTTTTCTCAGTGTATGTACATGGTGTTGAATAACTTCTCAAGATTTTATTTGAAACTCGCGAATACCATGATCGTGTGGAATGGTTACGAAAAGTAGCGACAAGCGAGAATTTTCCCGTCAAAGACGTCAGTTACAACTCCATGTAAGAAACGCATTTATCGCATACAGCTTTTTTGTATGACATTTTATGTGGTGGTACCATGGTTTTATTTTTGGGCACTCTTGACTTGAAATGAAACCTATAGAAGATGGAAGGATATTTAGCGAATGCCCACCTGACTAACTACCACTCTCAAGTAGAAAATCTGTCGCCAAGCACCTAACAATGCTTTCGAGCAGCAGTCCTTGAGAGCCAGTAAAATTACAGACACATGAGACTCAACAACTGTGTCTCAGGGTGATGGCCGCAGTGTAGTTCGTCACTTGACGAAATGCATCTGTTATAGGCATAGGTTATCGCTTAACATCAGGGGGCCTCGAGCTTGTTCCGTCACAAACGTATAAAACAAATACCAAGCTTGAGCTCTTAAGTTCAAATACGTGTGTTAATTTTGGTCTAATATAATTCACATAATACTCTCTACATATTCTGATGTCTAACCTCATGAAAGCCATTTTATTTTCGTTATTGCAATACGAGACATTCCAGTATTTTTTGAATCTTAAAGTAGGTATAATCGCCAAGTGTTATAGGTACATGAGTAAGGGGAAAGTGGACAATTTATTTATTTGCTGAAAAAGTTACAATTATGGTCTTATATGATAAAATAAGTTTCTCTATATTCAATCAGAATCCTGATGTGCAAATCTTGATTCATTATTTCATATTATTATAGACTAAAACATACAATATATAATCATATATCGGACATAGGTCCGATAAAATTTGAATAGGTATTACGAATACTACAATGCACTTCCGTAGACGTAGAAACGACATGACGTTTTCTTAAGAAATTCTTCGATTGTGTAAAAACTTTCTTCTACCAGCCAGTTCTTTAAATTAGAATAAAATCGATTATAAGGGAGGTTTATTATGTGATGGGGCAGTGTTTAGGGGGATACTTGATTAACTCTTTTACTGCGCCTTGTCATCAGCAAGTTATTGTGATAGAAAGTGGCTCGAAAGTGGTTGGAAGATGCGTTATTCGCACTTGTTAAGTTCAATTATTGTTATTGTTTTTATGTACTGCTATTCATAAATCTTCTGTATAATTGAAGATATCGAAACATTGTTTGTACGCATTAAAATGTCCATATAAGAGGCCACCACTCCAAGTTATGTGCCAGCTCTTCAAATAAAAATCCTCACAAACATTTTGAGCAACCGTGAAGTTAATCCATGGAAATAACTTTCAGAAGACGTAGTTTTACCCTAAACTGTAAATTAGTTCAAGAACCGATTCGTCAAACATCTTACGTGCAACAAGAAAAACTAGTAGAGAGTAGCAGGATACAGGCAAGTATCAGTTTTTACAACTGTCTGCCTGATAATTATATTTTTTGCTGCAAATAAAAGACTAAGAATCACTTAACCACTTCAAATTTAAGTAACTACTCAAAAGGGGTAAAATTTGAAAATGTTGATAATAATAATTGCTATCTCATGTTGTGACAATCACCATGGATTTTTTTTTGGGTTGGGGTACACGAGAGGCTGTTCTTTCTGCATTGGCATTGGTTGGATTTGCATTTAGAACGCTATCCACACCTGGCCAGATTCTTAACTGCTTGCCATATAAAGTTAGTCTATTTAGGTTAATAGGAATTGTGAGGTCTTCTTTTCCATTCCTTCTGCTCCCGAGATAATCGGGTAGCCACGTCCCGTGTTAGTGTTTGGTCCCATATTTCTCTAGCCTGGTATTTAGACCTTTTTAACCGACATCAGGGTGTATAACTCTTTACAGGGTGCCAGATTTTGATAATGTGTTTATATTCAAAAGCTGGTGCTTGCATGTGGTCCCGTTTAGAGTGAGATCTGACGATTTATTTTCGAGTTATCCCTAATAATCGGTATACATATTATGTTTGAAGTCAGTTGCTTTTTTGTTAAAATAATGTACTTGTTATGCTCAATAAGAGCAGCAGCAGTTCGAAGGATTGAAGAGAGGCTATTTATTTACATGTGAAAAATTGCAATGTGGATCATACATTTTATTTTTGAACCTCTTCAGCGATATGCAATGTCGGCTATCTTTTCGACGCTGTGTGGGAGAGCAAAACACTTAAATGCTGCAGTGATTGCATGTTCCTTCCATGCAGACTATGCACTCCGCTTACCCAAGATTGGAAACTTGTACAAATAGCAACCAACCACATATGTTGTAGTAATCGCTAATCAGTGTTAACTTTTAAACTAGGTAGTGTTTGCGCGTACCCTTCATTGCTAAGATGGACGTTAAGACACGCCCTGTAAATCTGTGGCAATCATGCAACTCAACAGATTTCTCTACTAATAAGTGAGCTCGCTCGAACGGAACTTTCTTGAATTAAGATCATGAGGGACGAGGAGAACACTCATCTGCTATCCAGGCAAAGAGGAAGGTTCACTAGTAACATTTATATTTATACATATTTTAAGGCACAAAATTTTTCACTTCGAGCGGGATTTAACCCGCGTTTCCCGCTTTTACCCACCGAGCTCACTAGTCATCCAGAATTGATATCCCGATTTGTACTGACATTACACAATACATTTTCTGTGTCGGTATCCACGAACTACTACTTTTCAGGGGCAAAAAAGGGCGGAGGGAAGGGATGTTTATGGTCACATATCATTTGTGATCGTTATTACAAACACAGCAAAATATATAGTAAATTTCATTATGTCTCGTAAAAGACCGAAGTTTTTTAAGGATTGACTCTTGAAATTGAATAAAATAAATTAAATTGCTTTAATTGGATATGAAGATATATTTTTAGGTATAGTTCACAAAAAATCAGCTGTGTCAAAAAATATTTAGCCGTATCGTATCTGGAGGAGCCCAAACTTGGTATGTTTTGACAATGTTTTATATTTTCATATAAGTAGCTGACATGTAATGGTGCTTTTATAGAAACGGCTTAGAATGCCCTATCATTTTATACCCTACACGATAGGTTACAGTTTTTATAAATCATATACATAAAAAAGATGACGTTTTGGTTCTCCACCTAAGAGAAATATTTAAAAAAATGCGGGTCAAGATTATTGCATTTAACCTCAAGTTCGCTTGTGCTAAGCCGGGCTATAATCTGTACAATCATATATTCTGTGTTCGTACTCCGGCTACTATAATGTACTAATTATGAATGTAAGGTGCGCAGTTACAAATAGTAAGGAACCCTAAAATCAATAAGATATATTGTATCAGCCTGATTGTCCACTTCTGAACACGGCCTCCCCCCATTAAGGGGGCTGGCCTTAATCCCCATGCTTGGTAGGCGTCTTGGAGATCGCAGTTTAAGATATCAGTTCCTCAGAAGGCGCTGCTGCTGACCTTCCGGTATTTTACCTTTAGTCGCCTCTTACGACACCCATAGGTAGCAATGGGGGGAGGGGGGGGGCGACATTCTACCCCGTGGGGTGCCGATACTCACTAATAGAAGTGATTCATATTAATAAATTACTGACCACATGTTTGCAATGCTTTTCGTCTCACATTTTCACCCTTCCACCCACATACGTTTTCGAAAAACTAGCCAATTAGCGGGCCAAAAATGATCCGACGCGAGCGTGATGGTAGGCTTTTGTTGTATTTATCAGTATCCTTTATTTATTGACGATTGTCTAGCTTTTACTCCAATCTCATCTGATGGTAAGAAAGCTGCCTGAACACACTTTGAAATTCTTCACTTGAACAGATTTTAGCAAGTTTGTAACAGCAAGTAAATTATGTGTCCACCTTGAACATATAAAATAGTACTGGTTGTTTCGAAATATTACTTTAAAATTTTCTCTATACAATAAAATTGCAAAGTTGACTCTCAAATACAATTATACGTTTGCAACTATACATTATTTATTATTTGCGTATTGTATTTGTATAAAGACATAAAATAGCTAAACCTTATCAAGAGGGGCAAATTGAATCACTTGTAGTAATTAAACAACTTTAAACGGTTTAAATCGCGTATATTATCATTATTTTTGTCCCGAGCGACGTTTCAAACACTTTGCAGTGATCGTGGTCACGGGGTGACTAATTGGTTTTATTTGTCACATGAGTTATTAAGAAATTATTTGTCCTACCGTCCGAAATTTTTTATATTAATCATAACGTTCCCTATTCACGCAGTATTCGTTCACAGTGTCCAGAGGTCTTGCAGATTTGTGTCGGCCTTGGGATTTAATTAATTTGATAACAGGAGCCCAAGCAGGTGGTACTTGCCAACCATCATCTCTATTGAAATTTGGGTACTTTTTGATTTCAATAGCCTCGCGTACGATCTTGGCATAAACCGGGTCTCTCTGGCGAGGATTTTTGGATTGTCGAACCGAATGTAGTGGTTGGGTTTGTCCTGGGCATTTCACATTTTTGAATCACTTGTTACTAGTATTGTGTTAATAAGGTTGGTTTCGTTTATCACACAAACTCATCTCGATTTCTACCCTCGCGGCCTCTCTTTCACTCCTATGCAGTGCGTTTTCCATGGAATTTCAGCTCTTGTCGGCGTCGAGTGATAGTTAGCCAGGCGTGCATTCGTAAATGGTGGTTATACGTCACATAAAGTGCCGGAGTATTCACGCCTTCCGAAGGCCTCCGACGTAACCTAACGACTGTCATTCTAGTACAACAATAGGGACCGACGACAGCTTATCGTGCGGAAGTGCTCCGTAGTAAATCCCACTACCGATTAGCCATCTAAGGACTGACCGCAGTGAACGTAGATCTGTTAGGGACGACTAGGCAAGCTTCGATACCAACTCTCTTGTCTCAGTCATGTTGGATTAGTGTACTTTGAAGCGCTCGTAGCGAAGTTTACTTAGCTGTTCTAGTAACAGCTAGCAAAGTTAAGCAACGTCGCGCGCGGTCATGAGTTGGATGGGTGACCGCTAGTGACATTACTACTGAGCGTTTCCGTGCTTCGGAGGGCACGTTAAGCCGTCGGTTCCGGTTGTTGTCTTAGGATGGCAGTCGTTATAGCATGGTGGTAGGGCATTTGCGAATGCTCGCCTGGCTAGCTACCACCCTCAAGTAGAAAATCTGTCGCCAAGCACCTAACTGTGTGTTCCGGCAGCTGTCCTTGAGAGCCAGTACTTCTAGGTTAGCCTGAACAACATCATCGACCACATCATCACTTACCATCAGGTGAGATAGTGGTCAAAAGCTAATCTATCAGGCATAAAAAAAAATTAAAAAAAAGTGTAGTGGCTAGCTATATGTTTTCAGTAAAAATGGCAAATAAGAATAAGTTTTCCAGTGACGGCCCGATAAAGGTTCTCGAGTGGCTACCACATTACACTAGGAGACGTAGAGGTGTGCCGAAACTAGGTACCACAACATCGTGAGTCACGGGGACTCGATAGATTGCTTTTAAATTAAACATCAAATGGGATAGCCCATAATTGTTCTACAAGCAATATAAATAGTCATACCTCCAATTAGCGGACTCTATTTACGCTCTAGATATAATCTTATAGAATTAAGGATAAAAGAAAAAACAGCATTCTCTGTTACTGTCTAGGGCCGCATATTACTAAATACGCCGCGCCGGCCGCTTGTTTTTGGCCTTGACTCTCGACCAAGGTTTTGACTCTAAACATTCTTGACCATTCCTACACTTCCCTACTAATATTAATGTTGTGATATTGTTACTTTACACGGCGTTACCATAAAGAAACCGTACCCACACTACCTCCAGCTTCAAAGAGACTAGACAATTGCCCTATATCCCCAGGGTATATAGTAGGTTCGCACATAATCAGTTAAAAATATTGGTTCCACATTTATGTAACAAATTAAATAAAATAACTAAGCTTAAAAGAAAATCCAACTACGAAATTAAAAAGATCATAATAATATGGTTCGAAACGTTTGAAAAAATGCTTTCGAATTTTTGATTACATGAAAATTAGAGGAAACAGTTTTAACACTACACAATTCATTCACTTTATACACACCAACGCACACATTCACGACACTTCAATAGACACAAAACACAACAGTTACAATACTCACTTTCATTCAATTTTCAATCATAATCTTGATTCATTAAATATAATGCATTTAGGAACAGACACTTCAATGACATAATGTTTTGTATTGAAATTACTACAAAGCCACTGGTTCCTGAAATACAGTTTAACACTAGTTCGGGAACATATGGGTTCATTGTATTTGCTGTATCTTATATTATGTCAATAAAAATAATTTGTTTGTTTGTTTACTTTTTCCCGCCGGAGCTATTACTGAATCGATTGACGATATAACATGTATCTTGCATCCGCGTGGACGTAGTCGCTGGCAGGTCAGCAACTTTCTAGGCATAATACCTCTAATTTGAAATAATAAATGGAAGCAATGACGGCCGAGCGGTAATAGCTATGGACTGCCGCGCCGCAGTAGCCGCAGCCTCGTTCGATCCCCACCGCCGCGCCGGCTTGAGCTTCACCGCATGGTGGAAGGGCATTTCGCGATTGCCCGCCTGGCTAGAGATAGATACCACCCTCAAGTAGAAAATATGTCACCAAGCACCTACCTGTGTATTCCGGCAGTAGTCCTTTAGAGCCAGTGAAATTACAGGCCCCTGAGACTTAACAACTAGGCTCAAAGTGACGGGCGCAGTGCAATTCGTGACTTGTGATGAAATGCATCTGTTTTAGGCAGAGGTTAGTCCGCTTAACATCAGGTGGGCCTCGAGCTTGTTCCGTCACAATAACATTCAATAATATTTAAAAAAACAGTTACAGGTAGCGCCGGTGCCGCCAGCGCTGACGCTGTCAATATCAGATCTAGGACAGCGTAAGTCCAAGAAGAAGCGGGCAGCGTCCCCGGTGGCGAGCGAGAGTTCCGGCGAGGAGTACGACCCTAGCAAGGGAGACACGGCGGCCGTGATGAGCGTCGCCGCACCCAAGTCCAGGCACGCCCGCCCTAAGACGAAGAAATCTAATAATAATAAATCTAACAACTCTAAAAGTAAGGGTAAGTCCATGAATACTATTTTTGTGATTAACTGATGAATTATACATTGTGTGCGATACCATCTCAAACAAAAAAAAAATCGGGTCGCTCGTAGCGAAGTTTGCTTAGTCGTACTTATTCGATCAGCTAAGTTAAGCAACGTCCGGCGCGGTCAGGAGTTGGATGGGTGACCGCTAGTGACATTACTACTGAGCGCTTCCGTGCTTCGGAGGGCACGTTAAGCCGTCGGTCCCAGTTGTTGTCTATGGATGGCTGTATCTAAGTCTCGCACTATCAATACACTGAACCTTGTCATATATTTTAGGTGTACACATTTTTTGTACAGTGGATTTTTGTCCGCCACGTGCTGTTCCATTAATTTGTTTTATTTACTACCTTATTCCTTGTCGGGAGCCTCTTCTCTCTTTGAGAATTATATTAAAACGATTTCTATGTCGCTAAATACTACCCATCAAAGACTTCAAGAATTTTGCATGATGGAAACCGATTTCTAATCACATAAACTTTGTGTTATATTTGGTAATATGCCATTCAAAATATCTACATCCGAACTGGCTATAAATTTTGAGTGTTCGTATTAGGCTCTACTGTAGTATAAAATAATGTTTAATCTGTACGCAGTACAATAACAGGGTACTCATTTTAATGTATTCAATCACCGAAAAGGATCCCATTTTTTTTGTATTTTTGTCTTTTTAATAAAGATATAAAAATGGTTGCGAAATAACTAAAAACGTGAATGAAGTTAATGATAAGTTAGGTAGTTATAAAAGAAATTATCTCGTCTCAATTTGGTGCTGACTTCAAGTCCGTCCGACAAACAGCACGACGGTTCTGATTTACGGCAGATAAACGAGTTTTCCCACTGATTTCGAATCGCCATCATCATACAAGAAAGACCCTACGAAACGCTTCCGAATATAAGTGAAAACTATCCGTGTGAATTATATTTTTTTTTATTCTGGTTATATATAGTTTAAATCTATGAAATATTCTTATAGTTTGATGTTCCTAGAGTTTTACTATTATGTTAATTCATGAAAAATAAGCACTTTCCCCAGTGTTTATATATTATTATTAGCTACGCTGAAGCGAAACATAGCACGCACAGCGCAGTAGGTAAGGTATTGATGTAAATTATGATGATGGGTGACTAAGTAAATGAAAGGAAAGTTCGACTTAACAAGAATGCTGTTTGGTTTGTACTTTTAATTAACTGCTAATATGGGTATATCAAAATAATATCCTACCAATGAGTAGAAGTTTTAAGTGGCCAAGTTTTGGTACAAACACAAAAATTGGAAACACAAAAATTTGCCAATATTTGTTTGGAGGAGATCTTGCTTTAAATAAACTTTTGTCACCAACACGTGTTGGCAACACAAGCGTTGCCTTACTGTTCTTTTGATTGTATTTTTCCAAAAAGTGAACGACAGTTTCGGTCCGATGCCCATCAACAGGTGACCTTACACGATTAAGAACTTTAGAATCTCCAAATTAACATCCTTTCTGGGAAGTGCAATTATCAAATAAATCACCCTTGAAATGTTCTTATCTGCACTCACTGTAACGTGGCGGGTATGGCACGTCTGCGCCGTCCGAAATGAAAGAAAACAATACATTTCATAGGCGCCAATATTCTATATGAAAATTTCAAAAATGTACTATTTCTCAATAGGATAAAAAAATGTATGTGTTTATTATCTCCATAAATTATGAACCGATAAGGAGGACTTTTTCTTTATGCGTACCAACTGTATGTAATTGTTTGATTTTTGCAGATAAAC
This sequence comes from Plagodis pulveraria, assembly GCA_963890685.1. NCBI lineage: Eukaryota > Metazoa > Arthropoda > Insecta > Lepidoptera > Geometridae > Plagodis > Plagodis pulveraria. The sequence goes on along the minus strand of OY982950.1, from coordinate 20,255,486 downwards.
GTGAAAAGACTGAAAGAAATAGAATTAGTGCAGCGGACAGTAAAGATGTGGGACCACAGAGTCCGTGGGGTTCAATACCCACCGAGATTCTGTTGAAAATATTCGATTATGTCGTCGCCTCGCAGGGCAGCTTACCGTCTTTGATCAGGTGAGATTTTACCTTAGAACTAACTATTATTAAACAATTGTTTTCTAATATTTTATGTTTGTGCAATAGAAAGGATTGGTCAAGACATACTTTATAAGACAAACTGACGGTATTCATATCATGACTCGAAAAAGATTTAACAGCTCGTTTAGGCTTGTACAAAAATCCAACTAAACACCGTTGAAATAAGGCTCATATAGGCGCGCAATGCAACGCGACAGTTACGGTAAACGCTATGTCTGAAATGCATGTTTTTTTTTTAAATTAATACTCTTCACATGAACACTTCCTCGATTTCAAAACCGTATGTACAGATTAAAGGTATTAAGTTCATCTGTCGATTGAAATGGTTTTGAAGAAATTTGTCAATGTCGTTTAGGAGTAGATACGAATTTGTTAAGTAACTTAACGAAACTTTATTACACAAACAAATTTTTAACTCGAGATGTGTGGCGCTACTGATCTATACGTTGGAAATGTAGTCAAGGATCTGATTCTACATTGGCTCTTATGTATAAGTCTTAAAGTTGAACTAGCCCTAAAGTTCTCCATACAAACGCCGTAGGGTGATCACTCCCTTATTTGAGATTTTAGGTATAGAATTAAGCATACTATCAATTGAACTCGTCATTATCTAGGTTTATTGAAACGAAATTTTTAAAAGATAATTAAGTTGAAAGATATGCGCCTAGAATACTTTATATGAAAATGTTTCGAGGATCATAACTCTCAACTTAATTATCTTTTTAAAATTTCGTTACGATACAAACCTAGATAATGACGAAATCGATATCATGCTTTGTTTTGGACCTACGTCCTCAAATAAGGGAGTGATCATCCTACGTCGTTTGTATGGAGAACTGACCGGCTAGTTCACCCTTAAAATAAAGCACGAGTTCATATCAGTTTCAAGTCAAAGCTTATACCCGACATTACTTTTTAGGTAACATATTTCTAATTTATCTATTTAATTTTTCAGGTTGGGAAGGGTGTGCAAACAATGGCACAATGTAAGCTGTAGTCCACAACTTTGGAAGCATGTAGACTTAGCTCAATACACAACTGAGAAATGCAAAACCGATTATAAACTGGTCTGGCTTTTAGAAAACCGGTTATCGCAGTGTCATACATTAAATATTGGTAAGCAGTTTTAATTTATATAAGTTCAACATAGTTAATATAAGTACAGAGCAGTTCAATCACGAAGGCGCCACTTTACAGTATATTATTGATGCGCGTTTATACACGAAGGCCTCGTTTGTACATATAGTCTTAGTGTGGGTGTGAAAGCTAATGGTATAAACTTAAAAAAAAAAAAAAACTAATTAACACTGAAAAGTATGAAATAACTTGTTAAAGTCGGCCCCATGCTGATTCTAAACACTCTGATATCACATTTTCATGGTCCGACTGCAACAAGTTATTTCATACGTTTCAGTCTTAGAAGTCAGTTCCATATTATGTTTAAAAAAATCACCCCATTTTAGTGATAAATACTGGTTAAACGATCGATTTTCACTCACCTAACAATACTGGTCCCCATCGACAAAACTTGCAACTACCAAGTCATCTAGGTATGTAAAAATTTTTCAGTAATGTGATCCACATATAAATGATCTATCTGGAAGAGTTAGTTCTGCTGCATATGCAGTTCGTAAGAAAAGACAGTTAAGAGACGTAGCAACTGCTAGGCTATTTTATTTCGCGTACTTCCACAGCATTATATCGTATGGTGTATTGCTGTGGGGAGCCGCTGCTGAGATAGAGACAATCTTTATCTTACAAAAGCGTGCAATTCGAGCAATATATGAAATGGATCCTATGGAATCTCTGCTGGGTCTTTTTAAAGGAATTGATATTTTAGGTTTACCTAGTCTGTATAATATATTTGCAAATATTATGTATGTTCGTAAAAAAATGAGTAAATTTAAATTAATCAAAGCACGATGACAACACTAGGAATAAAGATAAAACAGCAGTGCCAGGTTTTAGATTAACGAAGACAAATAAAAGATCATTGTTAGGCAACTGTGCGCGGTTTCTTATTAAAGTTCCCAAACATATTACAACACTCACAGAAGGAAAATTCAAGTTGCACATGAAAAACATTTTGATTATGAAATCCTACTACACAATTTGTGATTAATTAAACGACAAAAATGCTAGGACATTTTTTTCTGCCAAACTATCGCCTGTCACATACGTAATTTAAACAAATATTGTTATAATTTTATTATAAAGTATGTAACACATTTTTAAAAGAAGTTCAAAAGTATGGCCCCGGGTTTCTTGCCCGTTCTTCTCTCAGTGGCTCTATATATTTTTTGCTGAATGTGGCAATACAATATAGAATATTTTAATATTAAAATTTGTAATTGACCTGGTGGCGAGTAAACTACCAACAAGAGCAATCCGTAGGATGGTTGACGTCAGGAAAGCGGCCATAATTAGCATGGTGGTAGGCCGTTATGCGAATGCCGGCCTGGCTAGCTACACTCAAGTCCAAAAATCTGTGCTCAAGTTCTAGGAGCTTTTCTTGAGAGCCAGTATATCTAAGTTAGTCTGACCACCAGACCTTCAACTTTTTGGATCATCACTTACCGTCAGGTGAGATAGTGGTCAAAGGCTATATTATTTTTTCAATTTACTTAGTAATCAAATACTAAAGAAGCAAAATGCAAATTTTTACTGGCATTGTAATATTTATGATTGTAAAATTGTGCCTTTTTCTTGAATAAATGCTTCTTATTATTATTAGTTTGGTGAATGGGTGAAAGTTGCCTGGTGCGCTAAGTTGCACAAACGCGTGGTGTCCATACTTAATCAAAATTTTTGTTTCTAAATTTTAACTAAACGTTTTACATCGCATTTTCAGCTCAATGGAAAGTTTGCAACGTGTCGTGGGTGCTTGCTTGCGTAGCAGACTACTGCCCGTCGCTAGAGGAACTGAGCGTCGCCGGCTGGAGCCGTATCACGCCCGAACAGCTGTTCGAGGTGATGAAAGGCCTGCCTCAACTGCAGAGGATTGACCTCTCTCTCACGGTAATGGCCACGGTTTTATCTATATATCTACGCATTTGTTGGTGTGCCTACTTTGTTCGCAATTATAACGTATCTCCTGTATGGTGATCATGCTACAAATAAACATGTAAATAAATGTAAGTCAAGCTAAAAAACACTAGAACGTAAACTTTACCGCGGTGGCTTGGTTTATGTACCGTCCGGCGCATTCAATGATGCCAAATCAATTAGCCAATCCAATTTAATTTGGCAGATTGTGCGTGTTTTGTTAATTGTGAACTTGATGAGTCCGAAATCAAAGCGGGTAAAAGTAAAGTGTTTGAGAGTTACACTTCTTCATTTATTCATAGCAATCATGTTATTTTTAATAGTTTTTGATTTAAAGCGCCACTTTGATAACGGTACCTAGCAACTGAACCCCACTGCAATGGAAATATAGACCTTCATACACGTGCGCTGGACTGGACATGATTAGAGCTCAAAAATGAAGGAATAATTTTCCGACCGTCCGGAAACTATATTTAACATTAAAATGACCTCGCCATGCCTTAAGAACTGATAGATGTACGAATTAGTCTTTATACATTTTATATTGTCATAAGCAAGCGTCCAGGAAGAATTATAATTTTGCATACCAGCGTACCAGTATTAATAGAGGTCATTGAACCGATAATATTTTTTAAATATATATTTGATTACAATCAAGTAAATATTAAAGCACATAATCGCTCTGCTGCGACACAACTCCCACCTATAAAACTATTATGGAAAACCAACGTCATTATTTCAAGTTTAAAATATCGATACTAAGATTTGTACCATGTCCCTCACTAAACAATAATGCTCATATAGCGCTATCTCTATCACACAAATGACTTGATTAAATGCATGCAGCCCGCTCTCATGTTGAAGTTATATTGTAAGTTTAATAAAGTTTTATTTGGTGGCGCGAATTGAAATTGAAATGTAAGGTAATAGGACTGATAAGAATGAATTTTTAATGTAGTTGGCCTCCATTTTTATAAACTTGCATAACAAATAACTATTTTGACAACAAGAGAGCAATGTTCAATTTTGTTGTGAGTGCTAAATTTAAATCCCGAGTAAGCGAAGGATTCTATAATAAAATATAATATAATTCTTAATTATTATCCTGTTCGTATCGAGAAAGGAATTCAAAAGCAAGAGATGTAAAAAGTTGTGGTCTCGAGTGGCTCATAAAACTTTCCATCTCAGCAGTTAAAACATACTATAGAGAGAAGGTAACCATGTATATTCTTCACGCGACTTTACTCTTGTTTGCTGGACTTACTCATATTGGTTATGTTTTGTTTAAAGTGTAAAACAACATTAATATATTATTTATAACATCTAACATAAAAAATTCATTGATAATTTACCGGTATGGTTTTAATTATTCTAAATAATTTTCCAAAATGTCATCTGTTAGTGAAAGTGACGATTTTATAATGGTGACGCCACCAGAAATAAAAAATACAGCACAAGAAGTCATAAAGAACTTCCCTAAAATAGGAGAAAACTTTTTAAAGTCCTCGTAGGCGTGGTATAAAGCACTAAAAATATTCTACCAAGAGATAAACTCGATAGAATATTTTCTCCCCTCGGAGTACAATGTACTATTATTTCAGTCCGCGATCGGCTTTGGATTTCCCATTCACTGGTTAACTAGGTACTTGATATATAACATACTTTTATATGATATTCTTAGCGTTATATAAAACGACAACACTATTGGTATTGATTTAATAAAAAATAAATATGTAAAATAATATGCTTAATTCTTTTTTACCTAATTATAACAAATATTTTTACTCTACTCTTGACTCTACGAGCGCACGATCGAGATTTCTCGATCGTGCGCTCGTATAGTCAAGTCCTCCTGAGATGCTTCGTGTAGAAGCGAAACGCGTCGAAAACTCTTCCGTTTTGGCTGCGTGGCGTTTGTGACGTCACGTTGGCTTAGTAGGAAAATTAGGCGGAATTGTACTTGATATATTTTTTAAGTGTTTTATTAAAATATTAATTAGATGTTTTCTTAAAATATTTTATAAATATTTGTTATTATTAAAAATGGATTTCCGCAAAGTAACGCCTGAATCTATTCATTATCTTTTCTATCTATTAAAATGTATGAAATGCGTACACACTACACTGGTAAAAAAAATAACGAAAAAGGTATCCTCAAAAAATACAATCAAATGTAAACACTCACATAACCGCTGCTTGTAATCATGTTCAATTTAATATGCCTCTATGCTTCTTTTTCCTCTTGCCATGTCTTGTTTACCAAAGGGTACGTAAAATATAATTGCTCCTGTATATCCTCAATGAAAAGATAGGCAGAGGTTTGTAAATCGATATGTTTGATCCCATTTAATATATTATGCATACATCCAGACTAGAATAATCCTAAAAAAAAATCTTTCATGACTTTAAATTGTCTGACCTTTAATTGTCTCTACCAACAATGCAGAACGTTATATCACAATATTATATCTTTTTACAGTCTGAAACCGGTGGTTCAAGCACGTGCCTCTCGGCGGCATCGATGGCTCGAATCGCAGAGAACTTCGGCGCGAGGTTAACACACCTCACACTCGCCAATAACAAGTTTACGGCGTTGCCGCAGATATTATCCTCCGTGGCGGTAAGATATTTCATTTATGTTATAGAAGATGGGCACGCATTCTCGCAGGCTCACCTGGTGTAAACCGACGTTACTATCAACACCGGTAGACTGCTTAGAATATGTATTATTATATGTATTCGCTTACGTGATACATATTTACGACACGGTAGGAGTCAGCGTCAATTTAATTATAACAATCTAAAATGAACTTAAAGTGTACGGCTCGCAGTGTTTTATTTTAAATTTATATATGCCCATGGAGAGCTAGTAGCTTAAGTTAGCCTAAGCAGCATCTTTGACCACATCACCACTTACCATTAGGTGAGATAGTGGTGAAAGGCTCACATACCAGGTGTTTTTTTTTTACCATATATGTTTCTTTACCAAGAGTTTGTCGTGGTGACACTGGTTCTGTAGTGTCAGATATTCTGCCTCAAAACAGTGGTATGCAAACACTTCTGTGTTTGTGCGTGAAAGGCACTGTAGGAAGTGAAATTACTGGGCTAACGAGACATAAGAACTCGGAGTCATGATCGCATTGCAGTTTCAAGTAGCACGAGGCAACTGTAATGAACTCTTACCAACTTACTACTGGACTAATTCTCCGACATAAAACAAACATAACGACGTGAACTGGCATTAAGTCCTATCTGATTTTTGTTTCATTTGTTTTTCTTAAGTTGCTTGATATATTTAGGATCTTTTGCCATTTCACAGTCGATAACATAAAAAAATGTTGGTTTAATAGGTTCACTGTCAGAATCTCGAAGTGCTCGATATATCCGGAGCGTTGGCGACGTCGCATCCGGCGGCTATTCCACTGGAAGCGCTACAAAAAGGCTGTACCAAGATGCGCGTCTTTCGAGCGGCCAACTCGCAGCTGGTGCTAGCGTCAGCTACCACTTCTCAACAGGTATCTAAGTTATCCATGCTCTCTATCTGATCTGGCAACGTCGCATTCGTCTTATTTTTATCTAGAAGCAATACGTGATAGTTTTCATTAATTACACTCTTAATAAGTGGCCAACCCGTACGTAACAAAGTTTATTGACTTTCATGTTCTCTGTAAATTATTGTGTTGTATTACAAGGATTGTTTTGAATTTTGAAGCAATGATGGCTGAGCGGTAATACCTATGGACTACCGTGCAGGTACCTGGTTCAATTAGAAAATCAGTCGCCAAGCACCGAACGTCGTGTTCCGGCAGTCCTTGAGAGTCAGTGAAATTATAGAGATATAGAGACTACTATGTCAACTACGTCTCAAGGTGACGGGCGAACTGCATTTCATGACTTGTGATGAAATAAGAAATAATATAATAACATTTATGACTATTCTATTCAAGTGTAAGTAATTTTTCATCAGTTTAGGAAGCACCTAGTTACAAGTTAACGAAATTTGCGTAAAACATACTTACAATTGAACACAAAAGTCAACTATAAGGTCTGTTATTTGCAAGCGTTACTAAATTGCGTTGCTAAATGGATTTAGGATAAACAGAATAATTTCATACGCAAGTGCTCTACGTATGTGGATTATAACTTGAAAAGAATAAGAAACTACCGTCAATCAGGCGATTGTAAAGAATTATAAATTTATAAAATTTGTATAGATCGTTACCGATCAGGTTTTTTTCTTCTCTCTTTTAAGGATCTTAATGATCATACACAATGCAATAAAATTACTTTTAAATAATTTGTTTAACAAGAAGTTAAAGTAAATTTGTATTAAAACCAGACAGCATTAGAGCAGAAGAAAAGTAAAGTATATGCCGATTTTGTAATTTTGTTGGCCCGCAAGATCACATTATGACCAGTCCACCACTAGTTAGAGGGTATCAGGAATAAGCTATACACTTAAGCAACTCTAAAAATCTAAGAATCCATTTTCAAAAAGTAGTTCATAATATAACTCAGGAAGTTTTGAAAAGCATATTGGAAAGGAAGAGGTTTCAAAAAAATGTTCAAACTTGCATTGACGCTGGAGACAATAATTTGAATGACATTACATTCAAACCCTAAGAAAGATTATCTTGCAGGCCTGCGTATTCCAAAATTCTCCAAATTTCCTTTATAAAATATAAATTAATAACAGTGAAATAAAACTGCCATTTTTTATACGCCACCCGGTACTGCCTGTTAAGTGAATGTATACGGATCTGTGTCGAGAAATATGAAAGTGTGAAGCATAATAACTAAGATTGCTTGTAAGAAATCGCTTCAACGATAACGCCGCGGATTGTTGCCCAAGGTCAAAGTCATAATAATTTATTAAATTTTGGCGTCTACGACGCTCTTATAGAAGTCAGTTACTATAGAAAGCCACTGCCAGAAGAATGGACTAGAAACTCATTATTATTATATTGTATTGTTTTAAATATTAGTGTTCAGTAATTAATTATGCTCGTGGGGTGTCCATCTCCACCCGTGGATGTCGTACTAAGGAAGAGCACTTTCTGAAGAACTGATATCTCACACTGCGATCCCCAAGCCGCCTGCCAAGCGTGGAGATAATGGCAAACCCTCCCATATTGGGGGAGGCTATGTTCAGCAGTGGAATATCTGGCTCATACAGTAATTAATTATGTATGTTGTATTGTATAATACTGCTTTGCTTGGGCAACAAGAGAGTACAAGAATACTGCCGACTATTTGTCAGATGGAGTCGGAAGGATGGTCGCAGCTGGAGGAGTTGTCGATAGCGGGCGAGGCGGCAACCGAGCTGGTGGGGGAGTACAAACTAGGGGATGACGCGTTGGCGAGGCTCGTGCGGGGCGCCACGAGGCTCAGGCTGCTAGACCTGCGTGGCCTGCAGCGGCTCACTGACTCGGGGCTGGTGCGGGTGCCGGCCTGGGACCTGCAACATCTGTTCCTCGGCGGTGAGTACTCAATGTAGACCTGCAATATCTGTTTCGCGACTGTAAGTACACAATGTAAACTTGCGCACTGTGTAGCTCACGGAATCGGGGTTGGTGGAGGTATCTCTATCTGGGACTGGGACTGGAAGCAACTTCCAAAAAAGATGTGTAACTCAGTTCTCCAAGCTTCAGAAGTAGTAAACTGTGGTAGACTTATAAACCTAATTATTATTTACAGGTTGCAACGTGACTCGACAAAGCAGCGCGTGCTTAGAGCTGATCTGCCAGAAATGGTCGCACAGTCTCATCGAGCTGGACTTATCGTGGGCGTCCGCGACGAGACCGCTTGATGACGCCGTCGCAGCGCTCGCAGACTCACCTAACAGCCGCCTCAAGTATGTACAAACACCCATTATCTCCATGATATTTGTTCAATAATTACTTTTGTCTCCAAGGTAAGTTTGTAACAATGCTGAATGTTTGTTACAGAACGCTCAATCTATGCGGATCCTCCGTATCATTAGAACCAGTGAAGAATTTACTACTGAAATGTAAAAAAATTGAATCAATAAACCTGAGCTCGTGCCGCGCGCTGCCGCGAGGCATGAAGCGTCTCTACACCGGGAAAGAGTTACAGGACCTCAAAGACAGTTTAGATCCGGAAAAGATCAAAGCCAAAGAAGAAGAAAAAGAAATAAAGGAAAAAGCCAAAAGAGGCAAAGACGCGAAAAAGACGGAAGCTGATTCTAAATCCGATGCTAAAGAATCCAGCACAAGTATGCCTGAAGCAGACTCGAAGGAAGGGTCGAAAGTGGAAGATGCATCCAGCACTTTTCACTTCCAAGAACCAAAAAGTGTTCCTAGCTCAGGACCAAATGAAAAGACTACAGGCACAGAAACTTCAATAAAAGCTGATAGTAAATCGACGGAAGTAACCACTGTTAAAGAAACACGAGCTAACCCTTCACCGGAAGCGAAAAGATCAACCAGAGGTGCGACTCCGAAACTATTGAGTCCCCTGCCTCAGTCTAACCCAGATTCTTCCTCAACGCCCCGGTCAGACCCCGCCAAGAGCGATCATGGCAGCCCTCACTTTAGTCCAGCCGCGAAACCGGATAGCCAAGTACAAAATAGTCCAGATGTTCAAGCGGAAGTGACGAAGAGCAATTCCTGGAATTTAGGTCACTATAAAACTACTCCTACCCATAAGTCTGAAGCGAGTCCTCTAAATAGATTAGATAGTGGTAAATTAAAACACGGTAAAACCATAGAACAATGCAGTCCCACTACATCTATCGAAAACAAACGTAGTCCTGAAGCAATAAAACAAGACATAAAAAATCCTAATTGGAATTATGAAAATTACAGTCCGATGACTCGACAAGAAGGGCAATTCACAGCTCAGAGGAGTCCATACTCTGCTCAGCCGAGCCCCGCTCAACCCAGTCCCTACTCCGCGCAACCTAGTCCGTACTCCGCGCAACCCAGTCCTTACTCCTCGCAACCCAGTCCATACTCGGCGCAACCGAGCCCCGACACCAGTCAAATAGTCAAGCCGGAGCTGCAAAAGTCCGGCGCGTGGAATTCCGGGAGCTATAGCCCGATGCCAAAACATCACCAGCCCTTCTCGCCACGTCCCTCCACTCACTCGAGTCCCGACCCAGGCATCGGCATGAAAGCAGATGTCGTCAGGAGCACTCCCAACAGAACACCTGGGCAGTACAGTCCCATGTCGCGGCAAGACCGCATACACCAAAGTCCGTATTCGCCGAGACCGAGCGTCGACAACGTGGCGCTCGCAAATAAGAAAAGCCCTGGGATTGGCCCGTTCAGCCCCATGATGCGGACGGACTGTCACCTGCCGAGCCCTGAGTCCGGGGCGGGGGCCAGGCAGCCGATAAGCGGAAGGACTCAAGACATCTACGGCAGGGCAGTTTCTAAAGCGGCTGATATGTTGCAGAACCCTGCACCGCTGCCGGAGATCAGTAGTCAGTGGGGGGGTAGTGTGGATAGGTTCAGTCGGACGGGCTCGGGCGGTGGTGTGACGTCGGGGATGGAATCGCTAGGATGGGGAGTGAGTTCGTTTGGTGTGGAGCCGCCAGTTGATAGCCTACCCGGCATGCTAACCACGCCGCCGCCGCAGCCACAATGGTCGGCGTTGCCACCCTTCGGAAGCAGCACGCGCAGAACCAACGAAGACATAAGTGACCCGTGGACGATAGGCCAGTACCGCGAGGAACCGCCGCACCAAGTGCACGATACGTTCGTGGAACAAAGTATAAGTTTCGAATCGTTGAGGACTCACGTTGAGCACCATATCCACAACTTGCCGAGTTACTTGGAGGACGGGTTCACGGAGACGTCTCGGGTCGACTGACGCTCGCGGTCCTCGCAGTGTCGCGTCCTTTGTGTGTGCTTTCGGTGTTCGCCCCAAACGTGTTCCGGACAATTGTCGACATCCCTCTGTGGCATTCGTCCATGGAGAGGTTTAGGTTGATCGATGGTGTATTTAAGGTTGAACAATTATGATTAAATATTTGTAAATAAGATTATATTTAGTTAGATATAAGATTAAAAAGCTAGGTATGCATTAATATTATTTTGCAGTTGATATAGTCTATGAAATATAAATTATAAGAAAGAGAACTATAAATATAGTTAAATCATCCATCGAGTTAGATATTGTTGGATTATACTCATGTTTTAAGTCTTTATTTGAATGCCAAAATGTGTTTCCAACTAGGCCAAAATTATTATTTATTTCCATTTTAATATTGTCACATTGTTGAATAGAATTGGTTGTTTACAGTACATAACTAGTGGTATATTTGTTATGCCGGCCGAAACAAATCTACCGTAATAGATGTTATGGTGTAACATCACTTACGGTTCTTTTGAGGCAGCAATGTTGCATATATGAAAATATCAGATGATATTTTGCAGTTGCTATAAACTGAACATTCCTCTTCATTAAGTCTCAATTTCTGGTAATAATTTGTCGTGGTTTTCGGAAAAAACTAAATATTGAATTGTGTCTTTGCATTATTAGAAGCTTTAGATATTGTTAACAGTGGTTGATAAAATATATTGTTGACATTACATTAGGTAAGATAGGTTGCGATACTAAGTAATCAGTGCGAAACTAATTTGTTATTTATTTAGTTAAGTATGGACCTGTCCCAGAACTTTTTTATTTGTATATTCGCCGCGTCAACTCGCTTATTTTTATTTCATAAAGATTCCATCATTAGGTGCATGATTTACCGCATTATATGTATTGCATAACAAACACCAGAACTGTATTGTTGAATCGAAATCGAGGGGAATGAATTCTGTTTCCTAACCTAGCTTTTTGTAATATTTATTTTTAGAGCCGTATGCCCCTGATTTACGTGAAATTCAAACACTTTCGTTCAGATAAGAGTATAGTCGGTCTTTACAATGTTACGTGCCGGAATGTTAAAGTTTTGGTTGTAAATGTTTCTGAGACATTTTAGTTTTTTACCAGCAACCCTGACAATAACATCATCTATCGTGCTAGTATATCTCAAGGTAGAGCTCTAAATGAATCTTTATTTAGTTTACTTTTTACAATGGAAAATATCCGCTGTGGTGTGAATTGTTCGTAGCAAATAAAAGACCGAAACAAACGCAGACTACTTAACTGAAAATAAAATTATTTTAGTTGGTATCTTGTACCTCGTAACATAGCTCATGAGAGTTGGGTTCATTCTATACCACTTGGGAGAATTGCCTTTGGAAGATGTATTAAAATACAATAAACAGTAAATCATCTTTAACAAAATTACTATATGTGATTCGGATACCTATATTCCTACAAGGATTCCTCCAGGTGAAATTGGAGTGTCACCATGAATCCTAGGAATTATTTCATTCTAGAAACGGTTAGGGCTCCACTCTAAACAAGTCTCCGGCTTTAAGTAGTCGCTCAACTTTATTTCGTCATTCATTTATGATCTTTAGAAGAACTTCCAATCTTTTATTAACATTAATTTAAGTCGAGAACACAAATTCATGCTTATTTTTTATGAAATCCAGAATAAGGTGCAGCTATAATGTAAAATTAAATCATCTCATTAAATCTAGCTACAAAAACGTAGACGGTATTTTATATTTTAATTTATTTTATACAAGTTTATAATTATTTGCATTTCTTAATTTCAAATATATAAATAATATATATAGGTAATTTCTCTACTATTTTGTAATGTATTACTAAAATATTTATTAATAGACGTTAGATTTTGCATTCAGTTTGTGTATGAGATGTTCTTTTGTGATTCTTATTTTTTTACATTTCGTATTTGTACTGTTTTTCACCTTAAATTTGTATTTTTTTTTTGTATGTAGACATTTGCAGACTACGTGGATAAAACAGCAACTTCCTTTTCAAATCATGTGTTTGGAAGGGAGCAAACTACCACTACAATTTGTCACATCTTAGTAACCAACTTTAAGCGAGAGCTTAGCCACATATGTATAACAGCACGCCACGGCACTTTTTTATACATATATCTATTCTTTTATGTTGTTGAAGCGAGGAATTTAAATTGCGAGCGCCCACACTTATCGCTTTGGTGTTTACATACTTAGGGCGTATTCTGTTTTTTTGCTCATAATGCATACGTTCGTAAAAAAGAACAAACTGTTCCTAAATGGAAATGTACCAACAGCACTGACGCTCATATGCAAACAATAGTGGGCGTCAGTGAAACGTCAGTTCATGTGGTTTTATTAAATACATTTTTAATTTAGAACCGAAAAATCTATACGCGAAAGTTGTGCTTTTCTCCATTAGAAATAATACATAAACATTTAAATCAAACTTCCAACTTTGTTGTATATTACGATTGCTATGATAGTCTTTTGACAGTACTCATACTGCACTACCTCGGAGTCGTAAGCACTGTCAGCATCAACTTATGACGTCACGGGTGACGTCTTGTGTATTTTGTGTGAAGATATTTACTCTTAGATATCACAGGTTCGTTAACAGCAATCTTCCATGCTCTAGTGACCAATGCTTCTGAGTGATGGAATGGATAGATATATAGGAAAAATGCCTGTGCTTGCTGTTATTATAAGAATTGGCCCTTTAAACACAGTATGGTTTCATAAGTGCAGCAGCACATAAAATTCTACGATAGTTGTGCCTGCATCGGTTGTGTGCGTGATGTCGCGTGAGACATAAGCCAACATAGTAAATATAGTATACCTATATTAAAATCTCAATAATGAGAGCTGTAGAAAATAACTGGACGTATTTGGAGGACTGAAAAACCTGTAGAAACCGCTCCAACGGACTTTATTAATAAAATATAAAACTTTAATATTTAACCAAGAATCACTGAGGCCATCTTGGCTTACTTTTAAAAGGAAGCGGTCTAAGGTGATAATATATGTAGGACCTAGGGTCGGTAGTCTTATACAGTTTTGTGACGGTTTAAACCTAATCACTTGTCAGAGTGCTAGAGCACGATTATCTACGAGACAATTCAAAATGGCAGAAGTGTCCCTTGTAAAATTTAGGAAAACTTATATTATCATTCAATTTTCTTATTTAGTTTTAAGCAAATCAAGCTTATTCGTTACCAACAGAAGTTACAAAATGTTGAGTCCAACGTATCCTTGAAACTCCAAATTCGTTCAGATGTTTTCTATAGCCGACACATAACTTGCTTTGTAAAACTGTAACTCAACATATGTCTGTAACACTAGGTATCTGAACATGTAAACAAGGCTAAGATAGATACGGTAATAGGCAATGATAAAAAAAAGTTTATTCGGTTTTTGTTACATTCCACACATCAGTCAATGTAATGGGTTGTGAACTAGTGACGTGGCGTATATTATCTGAATACTGTGATGACGGCTGATGTGTGAGGCCGACATCCTTCAATTTCTGTAGAACTATGTTTTGTAGGAGGAAACTGATATGTGGATCCATCCTTAGTCGTTTTAGTTAGTTTTCATAGCAATTAACGTGGCGCACCTCGATCAAGTTTGATTCTGCTCGGCGGAGCTAATGTAAATGTACACCTGTCAAATACTTCATTATGTACTTTTGTTGAACTAAGATATAAAATGAAGTCAAAGTTAAAAAAAGAATAATGAAACTATGAAAATACTACAATATATTAATGTCTCCGATTCGCGTGAGTTCAACTTTTTATCTCTAATACCAATGTACTTCTAAAGTTGCTTTTAGATTTGAAACGAAGCGCTAATTATTGATCAGAAAACCCATGCATGAACGACATAACTATTAAAATTAAATAATTTCAATATTGTCAATTTAATAAGTATAAATAGATGTGTTAAAAAAAAATCCTTTCTTTACGTAAAACAT
Organism: Plagodis pulveraria; assembly: GCA_963890685.1. Classification (NCBI taxonomy): domain Eukaryota; kingdom Metazoa; phylum Arthropoda; class Insecta; order Lepidoptera; family Geometridae; genus Plagodis; species Plagodis pulveraria. The sequence goes on along the minus strand of OY982950.1, from coordinate 20,240,440 downwards.
GCTGTAAAATAGATCTGTATTTTCAGCAAAAGCCGATATAGCAAATATCATAATTATCCAACATTTCAGTTCAGTGCTACATATGAGGTGTAAGCAATGGGTGAATTTAACTTTGCCCTCTGGAGTTTATATGGCTAAAATTAAAGATCATAATATGAAATTAACATATTTTACTTCAGATTTCACAATCAGAAGTAACATTTTTGTGCTCAAACTCAATAAAAGTTTCTGTGACCAAAAATTATATCTTAATAGTCCACTGTACAGAAAATCACAATTTAAAGAAAGCTAAGTACAAAGTACTTTATATAAAGTTTAACAAAGTCCACATTTTCACGTAGTATAGAGAAATAAAACCATGAAATTCACCAAATATTGTTTCCGATACCTGCAATTAGCCTTAAAAAATTGCCTAATGTTTTACTGAAGAGAATATTTTATAGTTTTATTAACTTATTACAAAATGAGAAATAATTATCGACTATACATAGAATGTATAAATAATAATAAATATTAGGCGAATATTATGTTAATAATTATGTATCATAATATGTATAAAGTAAAGTTGACTAATATCTGTAAGTTCTGTTATGTAGAGATTTTTGTTTGTAATATTGTTACACCTACTGCGTGGACAACTCACAGGTGGTCCAATTTTTATAATCTAACCAATAAAATATCGATGTGGTTGTACATTTACATTTTTAATAGAATGTACTCTATTTATTAAATTCTTTTGTTGAAAAGCTAGCATCCCATCTATTTTGTCGATTTTACCTGCCTGTAGGTTTATAAAGCTGGCGAGAGTGATGATGGTTCAACTGTTGTACTAGCGTAGGCCCTAATCCCCTTAATATTACAAATGCGAAATTGATTTTGTCTTTCTGTCTAAACTACTACGCAGATTTCAATTATATTTGACACGTATATACACGGGTTGTTCCTGTACACACTGTAGCCTTAATAAGATGAATCTTTTGGAACGTATTTTTTTTAATATTGTCAAGTGATGAGACGGTCAAGTTACCCGCCCGATGGTAAGCGCCAGCTCCTGTTCATCACAGTTATAGTGTTATCATCCTCGTTCTGCTTGACACTACACTATTCTCTAGGCATTATAGCATATAGCCAAAATCCAAGCGAACGCTTGCACTACTGAACTTTACTGATGAAATTGCCCTAAAAAAAACCAGATAAGAAAATTGCGGACAAAGTTGCGGGCATAAATTCTGAATTATCTATACTATTGCATTTGTTGTTAGGTTGCGAAACGCGGGTAAAATGAAAAAGCTTTTGATTCTTAAGCTAGGTTATAGAGATTCCGCTCAATGCCCGTTCTCTATTGCTCTACCTATATAACTGGGCCTTATTTTATTAAATGTGATTGTGACTGAACATGTACAAAGCTCTACATTATTTTTCAATGCTCAATAAGGTAGGCGAAAATCACAGTTTAAGATATCTGTTCATCAGAAGGCGCTGTTGCCCACCTGTCCGTATTTTACCTTTTGTTGCCTAACCACCCACAGGTAGAAATGAGGAGGTGACTTTCTAAACCGGCACCCCACGGGATGTTTTTATGCACAAACTTGTATTTTACCGCAATCTCAATGTTGATGACGCGACGATCCCAGTGACGACGCGGACGATGCAGCCGACTATGGTACAGACCCAGAGTTTTAGTCAGGCCAGAGTAAAGCGCTATAAACTCACTCTTTGAACGTAGATACGCCTAGTAAAGGTAGCGAACGGCTTTGTACTATTTGCTGTTAGAATATCTACCATGTGACGGTGCTGCATTACCCTGGTTATCCTGAGGATGGTGGGTTTATATTCCGCGAGTCCAGGACACAGTACACAGGTAATCGTGTGGGTAAAACTTTTACTGTAGATGATGATAATCATAGGAACCTGCTGCGACAAATGGCCGTCGTAGGTTCCCGAACATACCTGGGGGCAACGGGCGATGCCCCGTCCACCCACTGGACTTTCCCACTGGTGGGTGGACAGGGAATTCAAGTTTCCCCCTCCACCCACTGCACTAGAGTTGGAACCAAATCTACTGCTTCATCGAAATTACAAATAATACTTTTGCTATTGGATTACTACTACTCTGAAGAAAGACCTTAGACGTCACAGCTGTCAAAGTGACAGTTTTCAGTATCGTTTCTTGTTTGGGATTTTTTAAACTAATCTATAAAATTATATTGGTGTGCGGTGTGACAGCTGTCAAAGTGACAGTTTATGGCATATAGACAAGTGTGATTTATGACAGGTGCCAAAGTGACTGGTGTCGTATTTTATGTACTCAATTACTTTTCGTTTTCGTGACATCTGTCAAACTTTTATAGATCTCATCGAGTTTTTCATTTCATGGCATATCGTATCTATGGTGGCACTACTTGTAATATAATGTTGTCTTAGGTTTTCGCGATTATTACACACAGTACTTAAACGGTTTAAATCGCGTATATTTATCATTATTTTTGTCCCGACATTTCAAACACTGCAGTGATCGTGGTCACGGGACCACGGCCGTTTAAAGTTGTTTAATCACTGCTTGTAATAATTGTGTGAATTACAGTGACTTACTGTGTGAATATCTCCAGCTTACTCAATTGAAATTTCTTAATTCTGAATACCTATGCCTTGCCTTGGATTAGAGAGCATTCAATTTATTAGAAATTTGGAGCGGTAGCGATTAGTGGTCCTGCCTTGGTGACGGAGCTTTTTGATCATGCTGCCTAGAAATCAAAACGTCTATGTCAAATTGACTTAGTCCCGAAATCCGAGAGCCGCAAAGACGTTTTATAATAAATAAACAACTGCTACGACGCAGAGCAATTCAGATATTAGCTTAGTCTTATTATTAAGATACTAGCTGTACCTGCGACTTCTTTCGCGATTGCCGTACCTGCAGACTAATTATTCACATTTCATCATCTCATATTAAGCAACGCTGTGGTCTGCGGTGAAGCACTCTTAGTAAAGCATAGCTCAGAAAGGAGCTTTTTACTTTCGGTTTGAAAACTCAGGTTGTATTTTCCAGAGGACAGTAGTTAAGTTACTCAGAGAGTTCCTTCGCGGTTCGCACAATAAAAATATCCCACAAATGCGATACAAACAACGTACGAAAATTATGGAAAAAAGCGCGCAAGTTTTTTTTTTCGCGCTGCAAATGTATGATGTTTGCTTACATATAAACCTCTTTGATGTTACAAATTTGTATTACCCGGTTAAATTGAAAATGCTCTGTTTACTCGCATATAATTTGCAGTTAGGTACTAACTTAACTTGGTAGGGATAATTCTATTACGCACTAGTGTATAATATTATTATGCACGAGAGTTTATATATATATATTATAGTTCGGTTTATGGCCCTAAGAACGTATAATAAAGCTCACTTTACGAGCAAGGGTGTTGAAAATTTTGTTATATACCCAACCCAGCAAAGATCAAGTGCGTACTGGGAGATTCCTGATGCCTCATCCAAGGGATTTACTGAGCACCTAAAATACAATTTCACTTAAGAGTCAACCATCTAGTGGATTTCTTATGTCTCCCCCAGGGGTTACATCGGGTATAGGCATGAGATTGAAACCGGATGATTTTCGTATTTCAATTATTTTGAAGAATAAATTAAAAGAATATCAAGAATAAAATACCAAACATAATGATAAAATCCTTTAATATTAGGTACAACAAGCACATAAAAGACAACAGTCATGATAAAATTTATATTATGCAGTAACAAATATTCGATAAATATATAAATAATTAATATTCGATTCAATCAACATATAAGTAGGTACCAGCTAAGATTATGAACAGGGTTTCTTACGAGCGTACTTATATACCTATATGTATGTATACCTACATATAGGTAAATCGCGATGATTTATGGTTGGTTTAAAAAAAAATAGGTACTACAGTAGGCCCGCAAGTTGAATGCAGGCATGGTCTGAGGTAGATGGCATCTCCTCCCGCCGCGCCATCGCTCGCGGCCGCAGTGTAGTCTCACAGAACATATTATGGTAGTGTTGTCCTTAACATCTATAGTACGCTTAACTATTCCGTTATAGGTATATGTTCACTCATTATTCATCTAACGTAATTTTGTCTTCAACGACTGATGCTTCGAGCTCAGTTATTTTATTTTCAAATACGAATGATCCTTCGAGTTACTTTATTTTCTGTATATGTGAGATCTCTCTCTCTATTTAAGAAATAAGTGTGATAATTACTTTTATTTTAATAAACACTAGCGGCCCGCCGCGGCTTCACACGGGTATTTAACAAAACTTTTAAAAATACTTCAATTTATTTTGAAAATATTCTATAGCCTAAGTTCATTAGGGATAATGTAGGATACTAATAATGAAAAAATTTTCAAAATGGTTCAGTAATATTTAAGTTAATTACTTATACAAAAATGCCAATCTGTCCTCTTTATAATATTTGTGTAGAAGTGGAGATAATAATGTTGAACTAATACTGACGATTCGGACACTATTTATTCGGCCAATTTTCCGAATTTACACATTTAATTATTATTATATTTTCCCTCACAATTCGTATATAATCAAAATATTAAAGCTGTGTGCACTCAACTCGCGAGCCTACTGTACCTAACTCGGGATACAAGTTTCTGTTTCCAAAATTTGCACCTATTTTTATTAGTTTTAAGTTTTTGAATAAGAATGAATCTGTACCACAGTTGCGAAGGCTTTAAAAATACGGTTATTCAGTTTAGGTGGTAAATCATATCTTATTATAAATACACGATAAAAAAATAACATGCTTTATAAATGCATTAACTATATAACAGACACAAGTTTCAAGCAAAATGTGTTCTCAGCTCATTTCTGCTAGCAACTGGAAGGAGCCATCGTTGTTGACAAGAAGTCAACATTTCTCTTCGCAAGGTGTATATAAAATGCGCACAAAATAGTTGTTTAAAAAAAACATGGTTCTCCTAGTAAGAACCTTCATGAGTTACCTACGAGTTTTTACTGAACGTAGTGTTTTCTCCCATAGCCCATTGGCATCGGCAATACTGATAACAATAGATTTCATTCATAACTAGGACGCCGGGGTCTAATTTGATAATAACGAGTTGACCCGCCGAGCGTAAGGTAGGGTGTGGCACCCAGACCTAGAAATATCGATCGATATTTTTATAGCAAATTGTTATTACACTTCGGGCGCTTGAGTAGCTGCGCAGGGGGAGGTACGAAAGTGTCAACCGCCATTGTTTTGGTCGACCGCCGGCGCCGCCCGGCAAATGGTGTAATCGTGACGTGGTTGAAGCTGTCAGCGGGTGCGTGAAACCCAATTTACGCTACTTGTAACGATTTTGAAAAAACAAATTGAATTTATTTTTAACTATATGCATTGTTTTAATTTATTTTCTGTCTATACTCGTAAAGAGATGTGAAATATGTCCAACAAGACTAAATAGGTACGATTTTTACTATTGCAGTCGTTATCTATTTATATGGAACATGCCATTTTTGTTTGTGAAAACTGCACAAGATCTCAAGATGAATACGTTTTTTTTTAGTTTTGTGATGCTGAATAAGTATTATTTTGTTTTTATGTTTAGTCTTTTAGAAGAAAAAAATACTTTGTTGTTTTTGTATTCATATTTTTGTAAAGTGTTAAACAAGCGCCTTCACTAATAAATGGAAGTTGGAGTTGGTAATTTCGTAAATATATATATTTTTTTATTTCACCCTTAAATTAGTTAAATATAGCAGAAAACCTCTGTTTAATATTAAAGAAAATAAGTATTAAAAATAATAGTGTATTAAAACAACACATATACAGGGTTAACCCTAAGAGATTGTTAGCATTTACCAATAACCCTGTATATAATAAACATCTGGGTGTAGCACACCCACCTAGCGGTTTGTGTTACATATTCCAACCTTACGCTCGATGGGTTAACTTTTGAGGGCATTGCTGGGGAAAAGTAAAAAATGTACGGGAGAAAACATAAATGTTATGATTACATATACTATAAAATATTAAAAACCTGACTTAGGTATTCCTTTCTTATTTCCTTTATGGATAAGCATGAGCAAGGATCGCTTTTAATATTGAAAAAGGTACGAAGGTAAATTGTATTATACAATTTACCTTCGTCCTGGACCCGCGTTATATTTACCGGAACGATTCGGACGAAAACTGGTCGGAATCTTTCCGGCAAATATAACGCTGGTCCTAGCCGGTTCCTAATAAGTTAGTATGGATGGACTCGCGATAGTTTTCAAAGTGAAGAAGACTAATTGCTTATTACTTGAGGTATTTTTATAACAGCACGCGTTTATAACCACAAAACGGAAACCATATGATCGTTTTCGTTGTTCTAAGCGCGCCTACCTTTACTCAAGACATCCATCTCCTTATTCTAACGCAATCTCCATTCACCAACATACAAAATAATATTATGCGCAATAGCAACATCAAATCTCAAAATACAATATACTCTATAATTTCATGATCATTATGGAATGTTAACAGTTTGATATAAAATCGAATGCTATATGCTATCGTACTCCTCGTAATTAAAGTCAGTCGCTCCAAACTCTACCCCCGACGAAGGAGCCAACAGATCTTGCTGGGGGTTGGAAGTCTTCCGTTCGCTTTTGGATTTTTTGTGTTTATGTTTTTTCTCTTTACGGTCCGATTTGTCGCTAGAGTCTCCTCTGTCTTTGTCTTTAGACTTCTTCTTTGATTTTTTCTTTTCCTGAAATGGCCAAGACAAATATTTTTAAAAGATTAGAGAATTATAAAAATTACAAGATAATAATAGAAACAGCGTACCTTTTCGGGTTCTTTTGGAGCCGGGTCTGGATCTTCGCCGCCTGCAAATATAATTTCACTGTAGTGTTGTGCAATTAATTTTAAACAGCGATAATGGCCCTAAGCAGATATAGTAATCTGACGATCGGACAGTTCTAATCTAAGGCAGTTCTAAATTCTTATCTTACAGCAAATTTGAGATTGAAAGCAGGGAATGAATAGGACATTTTCTCAGTTACGACAAATTCTTGCCTGTTTAATTAGGGCCCTCAAGTAACGGTACAATCCTATTCTTGAGAGCAATTCTATAAGATCTAGCCTGCTCCTATCCTCGACTTCATCAGCCATAGATGAGATATTAGACAAAAACTAAGCACAACCAGAAAAGGGTTAATCTTTTAAACCATAATATGTAACCGGTTGACATTTTTACACAATATGTTAATACTTACCACGGCGGGTGGCGGATTGCCTTAATATAATAATAAAAATAAAAAGTACAATTACATAGTAAAATAACTGATACTAAAAATTGGTTAAGTGCGGGTCGGACTTGCATTGAAGAAACCGCATCGGAAAATAATATATTTTGGCAGAATAATTTTTAATTATATTGGTTGATTTGTGACGGAAGAAGCTCGAGGCTCACCTAATGTTAAGCGGACTAACCTCTGCCTATAACAGATGCATTTCATCACAAGTCACGAATTGCACTGCGCCAGTCACTTTGAGACAGTTGTTAAGTCTCACATGCCTGTAATTTTACTGGCTCTCAAGGGCTGCTGCTGGAACACACCGTTAGGTGCTTGGCGACAGATTTTCTAATTGGTAGCTAGCCAGGCGGGCAATCACATAATGCCCTAACACCATGCCAAGTTTAAATAAAAAAATCAACGTTATTTTTGTGTTGGCACGGAGCAATCTGCTTGCGAGTCCGTCACGCATCTACCAGGTTTTCTAGAATTTCACTTACCTTCAGGAGATCTTCTAGCGCTCGAATCGCCAGCCCAGAGAGGGAAGTCGTTGTCCATAGACAAGTGGACGTTACGCCCCTCAAAGATCGAAACATTATTATTGGATGTTAACGAGGTCCTGTTCATCAGCCGGTCTATATCATCTATGGTAGGCCTTATCACGTGCTCCGTGGGTTTGAGCACCTCTAGCGTGGCTGCGGGAGCGCTTGTGTCCACTTCTATGTCTAATTCATCCTGGTCTACTATCACTTTTGGATTCGTTGTTTCGTCATCACTAAAAGAAAAAAGAACGTAAACATTAATAAACCTCTGTGACATTGTACAGTCGCCTGCAATAAGAAGTATACACTTCGTAACTTTCAAAATAATGTGATGTCGCTAAGTTATTAATAATCGAAGTTAACATTAACATGAGTAAATTTTATTTAACTTCTTCTTTGATTTTAAGATACTTCTAATTATATAGAGAAAAACAGAACTCTTTGCCACTATTTTGAAAATTACAATGTGTATACTTCTTATTGCAGGCGACTGTACTTCCCATCATTGTGATATTATAAAAATATAAGATTATTTCTGCTATATATTTATAGGCTGTTCCCCTAATATATGGGTTAAAATATATATAAGGTATACATAGATATGAATATATCAACAATACTGCAGAGGCTGGTGTGGAATAACCGAATGTGTTCCACTCAAGTTTAATTATCGCATTTAAAATATTAAAAAAAATGTGACGAAACAAGCACGAGGCCTACCTGATGCGGACTAACCTCTGCCTAAAACAGATGCATTGCATCACAAGTCACGAATTGATTACTACGCCCGTTACCTTGAGACAATTGTTAAATTAAATTAATATGCCTGTAATTCAACTGGCTCTCAAGGACTGCTGCCGGAACAAATCGTTAGGTGCTTGGCGACAGATTTTCTACTTGAGGGTGGTAGCTAGCCAAGCGGGCAATATAACTGCAGACCATCAAATTAAGATGTACAGTTTGACGGAATTTAAAGGTCCCTACATACCAAACTCGACTGACCAGCCAACACAGCCAGGGGTGGCGAGGGATTGGTGGCAGGGGATGTATAATAAGTGAATCATGTCGGCAACTTGTTGCGACGCGACCTGTTGACCTTTAAATTCTATTTTTTTTATAGCTGATAGGCTAGCCTTCGACCTCTATCAGACCTGATGGTAAGTGATGACGTGGTCGAAGATGTTGTTCAGGGTAACCTAGAATTACTGGGTCTCAAGGACAACTTCCGGAACACACCGTTAGGTGCTTGGGGACAAATTTTCTACTTGAGGGTGGTAGCTAGCATAGGCGGGTATTCGCAATATGCCCTACCACCATGCTATAACGACTGCCATCGTAAGACACCAACCGGGCAGCAGCGCCTTATGAGGAACTGATATCTTAAACTGCGATCCCCAAGATGCCTGCCAGCGTGAGGATTAACCCTTAGTGGGGGAGGCTGTGTACAGCAGTGGACAATCAGACTGATATAGTAGTGATATTAACTACTTTGTGCTTGTACTGTGATTGCATTTATAGTAACTTGAATCCAACTCCTACCTAACCACGGAATTCTTCCTATATACCAATGTAAATACTGCCTGTTCCTTTAAATGCGTGGCAAATACGTTTTTTTTACTATTTACAATGTTATTATCTATAAAAGAAACAAACCTGTCCGTATCAAAGGCGGCGTGATCTTGGTTCACGTTGGGTATGGGCGTGAGATCGTCCAGAAAGCTGCTGTCAAGTGTTCCGGCGTAGAACTCGTCCAATGCTCCCGTCGATACGGATACGTTGTTGCCGGAAGGTGTACTGGGTACACTGTGAAATGTTACCACTTTATCAGATATTATGAAATATATCCTATGCGTTCATCTAGGACTTTTTATATGCCAAGTTTCATCCAAATCTGTTCTGTCGTTTCATCGTTAAGAACAAACATACACAATCACTCCATTTTACCCTTTGGGTACGGAAAGCCAAACTTTCCAAGGGTAAAATGGAGTCCTAATATAAGACTCCGCTTTCTGCCTGTTTGACTGTCCATATTTCATGGGTCTCTACATGTATATATGTATAGACTGTTGACCAAAATATAGAAAAATATTGGACTGGAAATTCAATTAAATTATAATTTAAATATATAACCTAACATTTTTCAGGATGGGTCAATACATGAGAAGGTAACTGACGCCGACTTCAGTACATAATTATTTTACGTTTCCAATACAATATTGAGTCAAAGTTGGTGTCATAATACAAACTATGTCTAAATCAACAATTAATAAGACCAGCTAAGTCCGGGTTGGACGTGCTATGGATCGTAAGGCTCGATTGCCACGAAAATGGCAGCGGCCGACAGTTTTACTGTTAAACCATTTTCCACTCTGTTTCTATCCCTACAATGCACAGTATAGCTTGAAAGACTTGCATAAGTTGCGTGGCTGCCCGCGGCCCATCGCCATCAATACCTTTATCATGTACTTACATTGTGCATCGCATTTCAATACTTCCGGCCACTGCGCTGCCAGCCGCTGGCACTTCGGTGCGATTGACGATAAAGACCAGTTATTGATTATTCAACATATTTCATTAGACGCATATTACAGGCTAAGTTCAAATTTTTATAACAAAACTCGTGAAACCTTACCTTTCATGATGCGGTAGTCGAGGAGGCGTCATTTCCATGCTAACAGTGTGCTTGGGGTTCGTTAATTCAGGACTGACAAATTGATGTTGTTTCACTTGTGCACTCTCTGCTTTAGGTGTCGGATTCAGTGACTGCGCCAACTGGTGACAGAAAACGTATATACTTAAATAATTGACCCAAAATTAAAGACCATCTCTGGTGGCGAATGTAATCTAGTTCTGAGCTTGTATGGGCAAAGATACAGATCTAAGAGAAGGCTACACTAAAAAAGGGGTGTTTCGTCTTTTAACATTACGTTACACGCGCGGGGCACAAGTGTGCCCCAGGTATAATTATTTGCTTGTTATTTCAAAATAAATGGACCCAAAATTTCATCTTCTTAAATAGCTGTCCCCTATACCCTGATGTATTTGTTAGTGACTTGGTATCAACGATAGTGCACGGGTTTATTTTTTATCAACACATTAGTCATACTAGAGTTCCCTTATTTCCTACCTTTTGAATAGAAAAGTGATCATTCGACCAAAACAACACTACAAGTGAATGTGTGGGGTACTATACATTGTTGTATTTTTTATATATTTTGCGACAGATAAGTAACTTTCTTTGTTACGGTTCTCAACATTTAGAAACACTGATTTTTAAAACACTAATAATATTTTACATTTATATTCTATTATATAAGTAATCCTCATTTAAAATGGGGCACAGTGGTGCCCCGCGCGTTTAATGACGTGATAAATAAGACCGCGTGAAACAGAGTGTTAAAATAACAGGAAATTAAAAATCGTGACATACCAATGCGTTAACGTTAGGCGGCACAATCGGCTTCCCGGCGCCGAGCACGATGCTAGGCGCCCGCTCGTTGCTCACACGTGGCACCGTCTGTATCTGTCCCTCGCTTTGCTTCCGCTTGTTCACGAGGCGGTCCACGAACATATCATACTGGGACTCTTCCGATTTCTGAAAATTATACACTTCTCGTAGTGAAAAGACCGACATACATAAGTCAGATCCGACTGCGTTGTCAACCATACGTGGGAAGGAGGGCGATAAAATTACATTCAATTAAAATTTAATGAATCACCTTGAGTCTTATAGTCTGGTTGATGATCGCGCACCATCCCTATGAAGGTTAAAGTGATACAATTAGCACAAAGTTTCTGCTCGAAAGAGTAAGGTTCCGGTGGCCGATGAATAGGCATCCGGCGCGAAATTAGAGGACGCGGGTTCAATAGCCGTTCGGAACAAAAAAAATGTGCTCCTATAATTTGTAAATGTGCTTATTTACCTACGTGGTTTTTATAAACGTTAGTAATCAAGTAATAAATAGGCAGAGGTTAGTCCGCTTAACATCAGGTGGGCCTCGAACTTGATCTGCCACAATAACATAAAAAAAGGTATATGCAGTTATGACTACAAACATTTGCCCAAAAAGTAATCGTTTGCATCTAACACTGACGTAAACTCTCAAGGAATGTCTTTAGATCAGTATAGTGAAATACTTAAAAATTAAAATATTCAAAGGCTCACTTGGAACTCGTCCAGTTCTTTCTGAATTTCATCCATATCCTTCTGGTTCCTCTGCAGCTGGTCTAGGAGGCTGGTCCTCTGGAGTCGCAGGAACGGGACGCTGAGGAACTTGTGCAGTAAGCGTAGCCCGAAGCCGTTCCTCATTGACGACTCGGCGTACCGCACTGGGGCCGATCTAAACATTATTTCATATAGCAGTCATAGTCACACTACTAGATAGGGTAGACTCTCCCTCCTGTAAGTGATGATGATTACTTTTGATGTAACATCTATTTTTACCAATGTTCCAGTGAATGATACTACAGATATTTAAGGATACTGATCTCGTCCATGAAACGTATCTATCACAAGAATAGGTTGAGTGAGTCTAAAGAAGTGTGTGGCGCGGCCAACATTATTGGCAAGTGGATGGTGTTAACATAGCATCACCAATAGCTCAGGATGACATTAAAAAAAATACCATTAAACGGAATCGACTTCAACACTCAAATGTGTGAAATAACTTGTTGAAGTCGGTACCATGATGGTTCAAAAGTACATATTATTACAATATTGTGATAATATCACTCAAAAACGATTAAATGAAATTTAAATTGGAACAACTGGCAAGCATCAGCTTTCAAATAAAAGAATCATCAAAATCAGTTCACCCAGTCAAAAGTACTGAAGTAAAAAAGCATTATAAGAAAAACTGACAAATTGAGTACCGCCTCCTTTTATTGAAGTCGGTAAAAAATATGGAAAATGTTGGAAGAGAGAGCATAAAGAGCAGTAACACTAATGAAAAACCTTGATACTGCTGGCACTACATGGTCTACGCGATTATTGACCAGCATTTACTGGTAAGTTTTCTCTCGTCACCACCCAACATCTTGCTTCAGTGAAGAGTTGTTTTGAAGCGCTCATAGCGAAGTTTACTTAGCTGTTCTCAACCGATCAGCAAAGTTAAGCAACGTCGCGCGCGGTCAGGAGTCAAAAGCTAACCTATCAAGCACCGTCTCACAGGGCTGAGCGTGCAGCCGCCCACAAAGAAGACACCCTTTAAGGTAGCGCCCGTGTCTACTTTGCAATTAAAAATTTTTTTTTTTTTTTTTTTTTTTTATTTAATTGTGATGGAACAAGCGCGAGGCCCACCTGATGTTAAGCGGTATCCTCTGCCTATAACAGATGCATTTCATCACAAGTGACGACTTGCAATGCGCCCATCACCTTGAGACATACATGTTAAGTCTCATTTTGCCTGTTATTTCACTGGCTCTCAAGGACTGCTGCCGGAACACACCGTTAGGTGCTTGGCGACAGATTTTCTACTTGAAGGTGATTTAAAAGTACTTGAGGCCACATTTTTGGGGATTTTAACCAGAATTCATATAGCAACACTGATCACCACCAAGAGGGTCAGAATCCCATGAAACTAGTCGTCCAGTCACGACGCAGTGTTTCGTGACTAATGCAAAAACGTAATTTAACTGTTATTTATGTTACATATATTAGGTATAATAAATGGTATTATGATGTTATGTCGGGGCCTAACTAACTGAGATGGTGTTCGAAGCCAACCTATCATCAGGTGTAATGTATTTAGAATTGTTACTGTAATAAATTGTATGTCTCTTTGCAATAATAGCTATCTTACTCATTTGCTAGGAAAAACTTTTACCTAAAGGAAAGATGGTTGGAAAACATGCTTTGATTCCTATCAATTGCGCAATGCTTTATCAAAATTGAGAGATACAAAATGTATTTCCCGCTCGAATTATATATAATGTGAATTCAGGTACCTGTTGGTCCTTGCGTTGTAGAGCGCCTGGTCAATATGATGTGGATGCACCTGCCTATGATGCTGCATATCGCAGTGATTCCCTAGCACCACAACCGGCAGGTCAGCTGGCACTTGGGACAGCTCTTTCACTACATAATCAAATGTCCTGGAATATTTTACTTAATATGTATGAAGTTCTAAAATAAAGGAGAGGGAGGAACAAAGAGGGGAGGCACCAGATCGCATTGAAGATGTTTGGATGTGTGCCAACTTGTCAATTATTCAGCCGCCAAGCAACACTGTATGCTCAATTAGTCATTTAGATAATAAAAACTGTGTGAGGTAACAATGTGCTATATTGCGGAAAAGGGGCGTAATGCAGTGTCACGCAAGCTTTTATGGGCTTAGTGTACTGAAGTAGGTATTACCTTTTTAATATTGTTAGGTTTGCAATAACGCCAGCTATGCGGATTACATTACAAAATCACAAATATACGATAGGAAAAATTTAAGTCATCCCAATACGATGGTTAAAAAACGATAGGAAAGATTTGAGTTATGACGTCATGTCATGTTAGCTCAATTGCTCGCGGGATCGAATCTCGCACATGACTTAAATTTTTCCTATCGTATATTTGTGATTTTGTAGGTATTTTCCTTTTAGTAATTCCTCATATTCCTATCTCTATCCCGGGTATGCGGAGTCGATACAAAATATTCTCTGAGAACCCAAAGGATCTACTCGTTTACATATTGTGCACTTATTGTTTAAGACTCCCAGGGCGACGTGGTGCGCCGGTCGCCCATAAAAATTCAAGCGCTGCAAGCCATTAAGGCCGTATTCCATTTGAGTTATTTTCGATAATTTTGACCACATTTTGCGTCTATAAATCCACATTTAATATGACCCATAGACACAAAATGTGATCAAAATTATCGAAAATAACGAATTTAGCGTCAAATGGTATACGCCCCTATTCGGGAAGGCCGAATGTGTATCGGCCGGCGAGGCACAAATTTCGCGCTAAAATTGGAGTTACTTTTTTCGTTACTTCTTGTCGATATTAAAAGAGCCAACTGACCTAATAACATTGATGGCCTACCCCCATCAATGTAATTAGGTCAATTGGCCTCCTCCATTTCAAATACTGTTCTGAAAAGAACTGCTGTGAACTGTCACAGCTTATATTCATAGTCAGGTCATAAAATCTGTCATATGTTTAATATGAAATAATTCAGACATGCTTATTATTGATGTAAACATTTGCGATGGAACCGCTTTCACGATCACTTTCAATAATTCATTGTCAAAATTTCCAGAACAAGTGCTGGAACCAAAAACGTACCGTGTTATATTTTACTGTAGCCATACACATAATTAATCATTATGTTTCTGCGGCGCTGGTACCACGGTGGAATTTATTTTCATAAATAACCCGATATTTTATGTGTTCCATATTGTGAACATAACGATGTCAAAGAAAATCAAATGTGGCGGAAACATATGATTCTCTAAACTTAACAAAACCAGATATTTGAAATCAAAGTGGCCAGACTGGTTGTACATTATAAGCAATATTGTAAAATATTTTTTTTTGGTACAATAAACTATTATCTATTATCAGATAGCAAAAACGCTAATTTCATATGTAAGGAGCTAATATTTCCTTTTCTAGTTTCTGTATTTCCTGCATAAATTCCTCGGCTATCAACTCCCTTTTAGTTCTTGAAGTACACGCTAAGACAAGCCAGGTGCAAGTGTCAACTTAAGTGCTACTGCGGATCGTCTGGAACAGCTATTATAGGCAGCTTGCGTGTTAAGCTGAGTTAGCTTGTATTTTTTATACCAGTAAAATATTATTCATACCATGGTTTAGTAATGTCCAGCATCAATATTACACCAGTAGCATTTTTGTAGACATCAAGGAATGTGGCATCTAAAACGGGGGTTTCCAGTGCTTCCTCTGCCACAGCTGCTGCGGTTTGGTTCTCCAATTTCAGTCCAAGTGGAGGTTTCTTCTTAGTCCTTCCTTTATCTACAACCTCCCATACTTCTACCTACAAAGTGAAAATAACAGAATAAGTTTTTCTTCAATATGAGATAATTATAGTCACAATATGAGTTTTAATTATATTTCATCACTGATCGGTTTTGACTATCTCACCTCATGGTAGGTAATGCTGTGATCAAAGATGATGTTCCGACCAACGTAGAATTACTGGCTCTCGAGAACAGCTGCCAAAATACATGGTTTCAGACCCAGATCGTGTGCTGACGCTACATATCATATATCAACATAGAGGTATCTCTTACCTAGGCTGTATTCTAGAGCATTGGAACAAATCGTTTGAACACATTAACCCTATCGAGGCAAAGGTGGCTGCCTACCCCACAGCTTTCTGGTCTCTGACTAAGTCAGTTGAATCGAATTTCTCTCCATTCACTACTACCGGACAGTTCACTTGCCTACACCGCGGTAGATAAAGCAAATTTATCTGCCAATCTATTCGCGGGAAACTAATTAAAAATTCATCTATGATCAATCTTCACCTAGATTTCCTCATTACGCTATTATAGGTGACAAAGCAACGACCAGAAGGAGTTATTCAACCATGGCCCTACTGCGCGGCAGTCCATAGCCAATGCCGCTGAGCTTCAAAATTTGTTGAAATCTTGTGTACCTGAGTTGTCTCCGGTCCTGACCCTCTACTCCGTTTTTATCAAAAGACTTGCGCGCCGCGGCTTGGTGAGAAAGCATCAATGGTGGAAGGATATTATGCGAAAGCTCAAGCTAAGTAGAAAATCTGTCGTCGAGCACCTAACCGTGTATTCCGGCAGCAGTCCTTGAGAGCCAGTGAAATTACAGGCACATGAGGCTTAACAACTGTACGTATCAAGACGAAGGGCGCAGTGCAGTTCCTACAAAATGCATCTGGTATATGCAGAGGTTACCGGATAACATCAGGTCAATCAAAACCAGGAAAAAATATCATCATCAGTGATAAGGCTCATTTCTGGTTGAGTGGATTTGTTAACAAACAAAATTGCGGGATTTGAAGCGACGAAAATCCACGGGAGAATCATCAGGTGCCTCTACATTCTGAAAAAGTCACTGTTTGGTGTGGATTTTGGTTCGGCGGTATCATCGGCCCTTATTTCTTCGAAGATGCGCAAGAAGCCGCGCTCACAGTCAAAGGCGACCGATATCGGACAATGATAACATTTTTTTTATGGCCCAGGTTAGATGGTATGGATCTCACAAACATGTGGTTCCAACAGGACGGCGCCACTTGCCATACAGCACGGGAAACATTAAAGTTATTGGAAGAGAAATTCGAAGGCTTCGTCATCTCATGTGGTGACGACATCAACTGACCGCCAAGATCGTGTGACTTTGTTAAGTCACATGATGATATTTTTAAACACCGCTCGACTTCTTTCTGTGGGGTTACGTGAAGTCTCTAGTCTATGCAGACAAACCAGAGTCAATTGCCGCCCTGAATGCCAACATAACTCGCGCTCTTCGTGAAATTGAGCCCCATTTATGCGAAAATGTCATCCAAAATGGTCCACCAGGATACACCTCCTACAGCGGAGTCGCGGCGGCCATTTGGCTGAAATTATATTCCATACATAATGTCAGCGAATATCCTTTAAAATAAAATAAAAATTGTGGCAGTATCACTTAAACAGCTTTTTTATTTTATTTTTTAGTTCGAGCGCTCTTAATGAAAAACCCTTTACAGTCTAGGAATCTTCAAGGTTAGAGTGAATAGATTTATTCTAGACCTATCCTATGTATTCCATAGCCCAAACAAAGGTTTATAAAGTTTTAAAAAAATCTCTGAGTTGCAAGTACCAGGCATGGCTTCAGCCTGTTGCTCAAGCCATGCCTGGGACTTGCACCCGCATGGTGCTATGGAATGCCTAATTTGCCTCCCCAGTATATTATATAGGTAGTGAATTTTCCATATTGCTTTTTTTAACTTCATACATCTTATTATTTAATACATACTTATATAATCATAGATAAGTATGTATTACAAATTATTAAAGTTATTCTAGCTAATATTTAAACATTTGCAAAATGCTCTTCTACCATGCGGTGAAGCACAAGCCGGCGGTGGGGATCGAACTATGACCTGCGGCAAGGTAGTCTATAGCAATTACCGCTCCGCAATCACTGCTTCAAAAACTATTTATTAGTATTAAAAGTAGGTATAGGATATTGATACAAAATTTCAATTTGATCCCCAAAATGCTGCCCTTTTATAAAACCAGTTGTTACTGACGCCTCCTACCTATAAATTGCATATCTGCCAAATTTCAGATTCATATGTGAAATAGTTTTCAGCTGAAGCATAAGAGTTTCATATTAATTTTGAACCCCATTTTGTGTCCTGTAACCCATTCCTATCATTAAAAATTGGTACATTACTTATTATTTTATGAACTAATTACTAAATTTCATGCTTCTAGTTACATAAGCACAGTTTTCAGGCAAAATGTAAGTCTGAATTTGTACATTTTAATCTTTCCTTTTTATAAAACTCACTGAGAGCTGACATCTCCTCTCCTACCTTTAAATTACCTACAACAAGCCAAATTTCAGATTCAAGTCAAGTAGTTTCGAGATTTCTTCTCTCTTTTAATTCCTTTCTCTATACCTTTTTATTTAATTCCTTTCTATACACTTAATCCCTTTCATCCTGATAAAAACAATTTCTTTGCGAGATGCATTTCGTCACTTATGACGAAATGCATCTATTTTATGTTATTTGTTATTACATTGTAATATATTCCAAACATATATAAAACAAATTTCTTTACTTTTACATCAAAATAAAACATTAATCCAATTACTAGTTTTATCGTTTCTCCAACAGGACGTTCTCAAAAATTCGCCTGATGCAAATTTTTGTGTACCCAAAATAAGCCAAACCTAACAAAGGGTAATTAGAGGTTACAAAATTACAAATTTACGAGTGGAAAGATTATAGTCATGTGCGGGATTCGAACCCGTGTCATCCACCCCCATCCCCATACGATGTCATTTTAGCATTCCATGGATTCACCGTGCGGGTACCGGGTTTACAGCGTTGAAGTGGAAGAGGCCAGAGAGGCCTGGGACTTGCAACCTAGGAGTAGGGTTAAGGGTCCCCTTTATGATGCATCAATGCTCCCCTTCACCGCTCGAGCCTCCTCCCCTGCCTAGCCAAATTTGGTAGGTAGCTATTTTTTTTTAATGTTTTTGTGACGGAACAAGCTCGAGGACCACCTGATGTTAAGCGGACTAACCTCTGCCTATAACAGATGCATTTCGTCACAAGTCACGAACTGCACTGCGCCTGTCACTTTGAGACATAGTTGTTAATTCTCATGTGCCTGTAATTTCACTGGCTCTCAAAGACTGCTGTCGGAACATACCGTTAGGTGCTTGGCGACAAATTTTCTACTTGAGGGTGGTCGCTAGCCAGGGGGGCATTCGCAAAATGCCCTTCCACCATGTGGTGAAGCTCAAACCCGCGACGGGATTCGAACCATGGACCTGCTGCGTGGCAGCCATCCCCGTTCCATACTAATGCCGCCTTGGATAAACGTTCTACGATGAAAGTAACGGTTGTTCTTGACAGGCCAAGGTCTTTAAGTAGGTTATATAGGGATTTCGCTGGTATGCCCCTTACTCCAACTTCTACAGCATATAAAATAACCACATAACCGTTTTTGGTTAATTCATTTGTTAGGTCATAATATTTGTTTGTTTTTATTGTGTGGTCTTTAGGTATGTTTGTTTCCCACGGCACAGTAAGTTCTATAAGTACCTACTATGCGTTTTAGATTTTTTGAGTATAAAAATATGTCTGGTCTGGATGACGAAATACCAACATCCTCAGGAATTTTGTAATGTTTTTCATATGTGTCCATCAAGAGAGTCCAATCGGGAGCTGCGCCTAAGATGGAGTAAGGCATGGATTTCGATTTGGTAGATTCTTTTACAAAACCAACCTGTCGTTTGTTCGTGGTCAAACCTTTTTTTGCTCTAGCTACCGAGAGACTCGCTGCTTCTCGTATGATTTCGAGGACTCTATCATGACGGCGTGAATAATAACCCCTATCAAGGAGCACCTTGCATCCTACCAATAAGTGCCTTGCTGTACCTATGCCCTCCCGACAAATACCGCAAGACTTTTCGGTGGCTTTCCCCCATCTTACTAAATTACTTTGGTCTGGGAGGGTCATCTGAAAGGCGTTTAGATAAAATTTTAATAAGGCAGGTGACCAATCGTATATCAAGGTGCGCCACTTTAACGCCAAAGGAATACAAAATTCACCTATGGTTAGCCATTCGCTCTGCATTTCTAAGCAAATTGCATGTATTTTAAAGCTATCATTTTCGTCTTGTTGTAGAAAAGATTTTACAATGTCTTTATCCTGAACTTTCTTTTTCGATCCTAAACCCGCTTTGCTGGACTGTGCACCTATCATAAATTGTTTGTGGAATTGAAGCCTCGAATCAAGGTCGGAGGCACTTTTGTCTTTTGGGAGAGATGCGACTATATCGTCTTGAGATTTTAATAAGACGTGCGTTTTGGTAACTCTGAGGTGTTTATAGAGCTCCGATGGTTTCTTTAATTTCATCCCAAAATTAGTTTTATCCCGAAATAATGTAGATGGGTCTGCCGAAAGTGCAAGCCATGACTTCAATGTCCTTGTGACGTTTACATCCAGTTTTGTTAAAAGGGATTTAGTAATGTCGTATACTAGAAAAGGCCAAGTCAGACGTGATGTTAGATATTTGTCGTATATCCAAGCTTTTTTAATGTTACTAATTGGTTGTTGGCCTACCATACTAAGTTCTTTTAGAAAGCTATCGACAACTGCGTCTAAAGATGGTGTGCGTCCTTTGTGATCTATCTTCCTACCAAAAATTTAAATGGAACAGCTTCAGCAATTGTGGAAACACATTCTCCTCCTATCAAGAGTCCCGGATCGTAAGAGGTAAATTTGGTATTCCGTCTGCCCAGACACAGACAGTGGCATTTACTTGGTTTTGCTTTGAAAAATACGTAACAGTGGTGATGAAACCAATTGCGTCTGTTCATTCAACAGTGCAACGCCTGCACTATGTTTTAATATTTCTAACTGTTCGAATACACACAATCGAAATCCCTTATCACAACAATGTAAAATCTTAAAGGTATTACTATCAAGGAGTTGATGACCGCTTTCAATTAAATGTTTTGCAAAGTGAGACTGTCCCGGATGGTCGTTCCTATACGCGGACTTGTGTTCTTTATATCTAATATCAAAATTACAGCCAGTTGGACCTATATAACCTGAATAAAAAAAATATATTTGTTATTATTAAATATGGATTTCCGCAAAGTAACGCCTGAATCTATTGATAATCTATTGATTTTTTTAATGTTACTTATTGGTTGTTGGTCTACCATGCTGAGGTCTTGTAGAAAGCTATTGACAACTGTGTCTAGAAATGGTGTACATCCTTTATGATCTATCTTTCTACCAAGAAATTAGATTATGAATTTTAAGAAGGTTAAGATTTTTAAGATAAGGTTGTATTAAGAGACACAAAGTCCTATGTTTAAGCTGAAACTGAGCACCTACAATTCACATAATATAGTGTGTAGACTGTAGACAACACCTAAGAAATTAGTTTTTCAAGGGCAGGATTATGGGGGTACAGAAGAGAGTAAGAGTGGGAATACGTATTTAGGTTAATTACTAATATAATACGAGTAAGCACATACGAAGTGCCCAAGCATGGGGGTTCATATGAGGTTCCCACAAACCAAAGGCCACATAATCCTCATGTTGAGTTTAAAATCACCTCACCTACTATGGAGGAAATAACCAATCAGTTGAAAAATAAAACATCTAAATCTGCTACAGGTCCTGATGGTATCCCATATATAGTGTATAAAAAGTGTCCATCGGTTCGTAAACATCTCTTAAATATCTTCACTAAGATCTGGTCAAGCAAGCAAATACCAGTGGAATTCGGAACAGCAATTATTGTCCTCATACCAAAAAAAGACGAAGTAATTCATCCAAAAGATACTAGGCCGATTGCACTAACAAACACAATATCCAAAATATTTTTCTCAATTTTACTAACTAGAATGACACATTTTATGATTAATAACAAGTATTTCAGGCCCAATCACCAGACAGGGTTTTTGCCTGGAATTTCTGGAAGCATGGAACACAATACTCTACTAGCGGAAAGTTTAAAAGATGCATATGAAAGACAAATAATGGTGTGCTGGATAGACTTAGAGAACGCGTTTAGTTCTGTGCAGCACAAACTGCAATGAAAAGGTATAACTTTCCGCTTGTGGTCAGCGACATCATCGCATCATAATACTCCCAATTAAAATTTGTTATTTCATCAAAAAAGGGTATACTAACACATTGCACTACAATGTGGGTTTGTTCCAAGGTTCTTGCTTGTCACCAATAGCATTTAATATAGTAATTAATATTTTAATTGACAAGCTAATCCCGTCGCCACGATAGAGTCCTCGAAATCATACGAGAAGCGGCGAGTCTCTCGGTAGCTAGAACAAAAAAGTTTTAACCACGAACAAACAACATGTTGCTATTGTAAAAGAATGGTTATCTACAAAATCTAAATCCAAGCCTTACTCAATCTTAGGCGCAGCTCCCGATTGGACTCTTTTGGTGGACTTGTGTGAATAACACTACAAAATTCCTGAGAATGTTGGTGTTTCGTCTTCCAGACCAGACATAGATAGATAGATAGAAACACATTAAATATAAAAAAATAGTTAAAACAGAAATACATTTCAAAATAAGGTAACAATTGGCGGTCTTATCGCTGAAAGCGATCTCTTCCAGACAACCATTTGAGGAAGAGACATAACTGAAGAGAACCAAGGGATGGCGTTCATCTAGATTATAATATAGTACTCACAATTTCAAGAGCACGCTTAATTTCAAGAGGCAGTGCATTCCATAGTCTAACGGCTTTTACAGTGAAGGAGTGATCATAAAACGAACTGTTGCATATTGAGCATAAGATTTTCTGATGGCCTAAGATTACGCACACGAGAGGTGCTGCAATATTCGAAACGCTCTTAAAGGTAATGGCCCCCATTACCTGCGTGTGGGATTGAATAAAACGTTATGCAGAGGAGAGAGAATATGAGTATTCCGGCGATGACGAATGGGTAGCCACTTGAGCTTAGTGCAAAATTCAGAAACATGGTCGTATTTGCGCAAGCCAAATATAAACCGTATCAAAAAGTTTTGAAGGTGCTCAAGTTTATTTAAAAGGTCCTCCCTGAGGTCTAAGTAACAGGCGTCTGCATAATCTAAAATAGGGAGTAAGAGTGACTGTGCAAGCGCAACTTTAGGAGCAGTTGGTAAAAAAATACTTATTCTTCTGAGAGAACCTGCAGCGGCAAATGTCTTGCGACTGACGGCTTCGATTTGCGGGATCCATGTTAGGCATTGGTCAAAAATAAGTCCAAAAGTAGTTTCTATAAGGAATTTGTACTCCCTCAAATACAACTGGTGTCAGAGTGTTCCAGTCAATGTTACAGATGGTTTGTGAACTACTGATAATTTTGGATTTACTTTTAGACCATAGGCTTTGCTCCAGTCTGATATGTGTTGTAGGTCATTATTAATGGCATCAACAGCTTCTGCTAAATTATTCAGTGAGGCCTGCGAGTATATTTGGAGGAAGAAGTAATACTTTGGGATATTGAATTTATGAAAATTGCAAAAAGAAGAGGAGATAATACGCCGCCTTGAGGTACGCCAGCAGTTATGTTGCACCAAGAAGAAAATTTATTATATTTCTATACTCAAACATCTAAAACGCATAGTACCTATAGAACTAGCTGTGCCGTGGGGAACAAACATACCAAAGGACCACACATTAAAAACAAACAAATATTATGACCTAACAAATGAATTAACCAAAAACGGTTATGTGGTTAGTTTATATGCTGTAGAAGTTGGAGCAAGGGCAGCGAAATCTCTCTATAACCTACTTAAAGACCTTGGCCTACCACCGTAACTTCCATCCTAGAACGTGTATCTAAAGCAGCATTAGTAGGATCTTACCAAATTTGGTTAGGTAGTGGAGGAGGCTCAAGCGGTGAAGGGGAGCATTGATATATCATAAAGGGGCCCCTTAACAATGCTATGGACCCGGCACCCGCACGGTGAATCCATGGAATGCTAAGTAATATGTTACATAAAAGTAATTAGGGTGAAAGTAAGGGTGTAGATAATGATAATGGTAAATTAAAGTCAAAGTTGAAGTCGAGGTAGATGTAATAGATTAAAGTCAATGTTGAGATAACATGAATAGAAAAATTTATGTGAATGTAGTATTAATTGTTGAGGAATGAGAATGTATAAATCAAATATAAGGAGATTAAATTAAATGCAGGCTAAGCCGCAGGAAAAACTAGTAAGAATAATATTATAATAATCTTCATATACCTTAACAATGTAATCAGTATTCTTGTATGTCCAGTGTATTGGGGCCACTTGTATTTGATCTGTTGGTACATAATCTTCAATGAAAGGCCCACCTTGCAGTCTCTGAAGCAAACATGATTTACCAACATTTCTGTCACCTTTGATCAATATTTTCACTGAAAATAATATACCACATTTTGTATTGTCACAAATTATTAAGTTTGTGAGTGTGATCTTTGTTACTCATTCATGTTGAATCAGCTTAACTGATTTGGATGAATCATAGAATCTTAATAGTTTAGCTCTTGAAAAACATAGGATACTTCTCATCATCATGTGGGTAATACCGCAGGCAAGAGCTTGTTTTGTATAAATAAGTTTTGAATGGGGTTTCAAAAAAAGCGAGTTTCATATAAACAATACATAAGGTTTTGAAATCCTCTAGGAAAAATCATAAAATCATTCATGTAAGTTATCTTCGCTTGAAGACTTTTATAAAATCTCTATTATATTGTATGAATATTCTATGTATAACTAATAAACCACAATACTTATAATATGAAGTGAATGGCAATAATAATCAAAATTTCAATGAACTATTCTGTCACTGTGGGGAAGTTCTCATATCATACTGTATTAGGGCCAAATATTTCTGTGAAAAATATTAAATCAGGCTCAGTGCAACTCCACAGAATAGATAATGCTACATGTATGAGAGGCCCCCGGAACTAAATATTTGGAAATGATAATGAGCACATTCAAAAGACGAAGATTGCTCCATTTATGTACAGAACAGTGTTTTTATTTTGCTATTTAACAGGTAGGTACTCAAATCTAACTGAAAATGTGCCTGGGCATGACAGAGCAATGTTTATTGATTGATTGACACAAAACTTCTGATTAAACCATAAAATAATATGTAGTGATAAGTTTTATGAAGAATATTTAAGGGTACCATGTATTATTTTATGTTAGTTAATTTCTTTGCTAAATAAACTAAAGATACGCCAATAATTAGCCACATATCAATTTTGTAAAACTTTTCTAAGCCGTAAGGTAGTACCTAATAAATCTTTATAAAAGTACCCTGTTTCTAATATTTCCAGGACTAATTTACTTGTTTGTCTATAAATTAGCACAAAATAAAATAGATTGAATTGTTTTCTGATAGATTTAATTTAACCATGTTCAGTTCCTATTGAGTTCAGTACTCGTGAATAATTAATAGATAATTTCCATATTTATAATATATCCTGCTTGGCAGTCGGACACTGCAGTACGTCAATGCGAAGGCAATAACAATAATAATAGAACATTGTTACTGTTAAAATGCACTCCTTTGGAAAATTTCTTCTGCAACGACGAAGACATCGGCATTGGAGCGGAGCAACGATCATCGCTACTTCTCGTTAACTTCTTTAAAGCAGAAAACATTTATGGACTTCAAAATCTTCAATAAAACTACGATACTTTAATATACCGCGCGCGCCGTGTTGTATTGTATTGTAAATTGTAGTAATTAGGTGCGTTCGTTTTGGCTCGATTGCGTTTGTAGCGTAGCAGTTTCAAAAGTGGCATTTGTGTATTAGCGTTCGGATAGAAGCTTTTGCTATTTTTGACCACCAATTACTGCATGCTATCCGAACGGCTTAAAACATACTTTGACAACCGACAATATTTTAACAATTTTGCACTGGGGTGCGTTCCGAACCTCGGTTAGAGCGCACTCAGAGTGCAACTTTTCACTCTAACGTCGTTCACAACCTTCGAGTAGAGCGTTCGGTTGTCACAACTGGACCGTTCCAAACCTTTGAAGGTTGCAACTTTTTAACCATAAAACGCGTGACATGAAATGACTTTGACGTTTATATCGTATTCTATCTAAGCGCTCACCCATATATCTCAAAAAATATAAATACTAATATAATTTCTCAAAATATAAAACTTAAATAAAAATGGAAAACGAATTTGTGATAGTGTTAAATAGCAATTATTATTACGATAATGATGTAAGTCTGTCAATGTCACAATTTGTTTGAGGTTATAAAACAACCGGTCGTTCCATACCTCAGGGTAAGTTGCAAAACAACCAAACAACGAAACAACTACACTCTGAGCCTCGGAACGCACCCCAGTATGAAACATGGAATCAATCTCTAAAATTAACAAAACAAGTAGGTACCTACTACATAATATATATATACTACATAATATATATATACTACATAATATATATATACTATATAAAAAATATTGTATTTGTATTTTGTGTGTGAAACTCTTCAATCGCGCCAAATACAACTGTCAAACCAGTAGTTATCAAAAAACGATCACAACGATCCCACGGTAATACATGGGTCAAAAATATCACTTTTCTCTGTTATTTGTAGAGTTTTCAAAGCTATCCGAACGGTGAGCGAAAACGATATTTTTGCTCACGAAGTCCCAAATCGAACGGCCCGTGTGATGTTTTTTAGCGAATGTGAGTGTTATTTTTGGAACTGATAGGCTGCTATACGAACGCCCCATTTGTAGTGTTTTTTTTCTTTTTTCCTCTAAATTGTGAAGCGTCGCACATTGTGCATTTGCCAGAGTCATGTTTTTTGTCTTCTAGTTTTCAGATCTTCCATGTTTGTTTGTTTCCATGTGTATTTAGAATATATTAGGTTTAGGAGCAGGATTACTTTTTTTTTTATTAATTAAAAGGGGGAACTGTTATGTATTTATAAACAAGGATTAGGTACGGATAAAAGGATATGGTCAGGAGAGATAAGGAATAAAATTGAGACAATTATGCTACATAAAATCATTCCAAAAAGCATATAATATATACATTTTTAAAACTTAATGTCATCATGTTCAATAAATGAAGCAATGACTTTATATATAGAAATAGAATTAGAAGATAATAAACATAGTATATTAGTGGGAAGAGGTATATTAAATTCTACCAGACTTTGGTATAACAAAGAGTAATCGTATCGTGGGCAGTTTAGGAAGATGTGATTAGAATCACCCACATCCTGCCCACATTCACAAATATTCGCATTTTATATTTAAAAAAAAACTTACACTCATATTTATATTTTATGTTTGAAAACACGGGTGTTTGAGCTTGCAACAACTTACTGTGAGTCGATATGACGATCGACAATGTTTCGGCTTCTACCGGAAGCCTTCCTCAGGATATTGAGTGTGGTACGTCCGCCGCGGTCGCGTCACGTTTCACACTGAAACTGAAAGTGTTGAAAGTTCACTGAAGTGTGAAACGTGACGCGACCGCGGCGGACTATTATCTTTTCCAATACACACACAAACTTACAAATTTTATCATGAAATTATTGTCTGGACGTATAATCAAAATATAATCGCACAGTAGAATAATCTGGAAGGGACTGCCCTAAGGCTCCGTTCTAAGTCCAATTCTGTATAATATCTATTCACACGATCTAGAAGGCTCATTAAATGGATCGTGCAATATTTTGCAGTATGCTGATGATGTTGTTTTATACTGTTCCAGTAAATACGTCAACGCAGCTTCTTCTCACTTATCAAACTCTTTAACATTGCTGAAAATTTGGTTAGACAAGAACGATTTGGAACTGTCAGTGTCTAAGAGTTGTGCACTGTTGTTCACTAGAAACCGTATGCCTCCACCTATTACGCTATACTACAATCGGGAATTAATTCCTATTAAAACAGAAACAAAATTTTTGGGTTTCATATTTGATGCTAAACTTTCCGGTTTGTCACATTGTACCCATATTGCTGCAAAGTGTGAGCGCTCGCTTAATATCCATAGAAGTCTCTCGGGCGTTTGGTGGGGTGCACATCCCTTTTCTTTGAAGTTGGTCTACAATGCCTTGATAAGAAGTGTTCTTGATTATGGAACCTTCTTGTTGGAACTATGTAGCCTAGCTGGAATAAAGAAATTGGATGCTATCCAGCATCCAATTTCTTCATTCCAACAGCCCGATAAACGCATTACAAGTCGAATGTGTTGATCCTCCACTTTACCATAGTAGAAATAGTGGGAAGTAGGCCATCTCCGGCCCAATTCGCGTTATAATTATCTACCATACTTGCCTGTCTCAGGGTTGTTACTTATTTATAATGTATGTACTCGTATATGCTAAATTTTAATTCAGTACCTACAAATAGGCAAGGGCCAGGAAGTTGTATGTTTTACATGTGTTGTCTGGGTTCAGGGTTAGTGAGGTCGGCTTTATACCTAAACGATGATAACACATTTCACGATGAAAAAAATACCGACTGGCGATACGGCGACGCAGGGCATACCTAATACAACAAAAAAATGAGTAGGCATCAGTCATCATCAAGTAAAAATTATAGGTATGATAAAATAAGTGACTTGCTTACCTTTCCTGTTCAGTAGGTAATCTGAACAAAGACAACTCTGAAATCTATGAATTATTTAGAGAGACGAACACACAGCAATAAGTTCTCATGCGATTATCAAACATTTTTCATTTATTTAGCGGTGCCAAAAAGCCGTGACGCGCGAACCTTGTTCGGTGTTAGCCCCGGCTGGCGCACTGAGAAACGGGTCGAGATTGTGTTAGAGTGTGCGTGCGGGACGCATAGATACTATGGCGCACACAAACAAGCCGCGCGCGGTGCGTTTGTGTGAAGATAACTTACTTCCTCACTCCTTCTACTATGACTTTACCTACGAAGACAATATTTGGCCGATAGATTCTTTAGTAAAATGTTACAGTTTTCTGAACACACACTTTTGTCAAAACTTCTTCTCCTTATAAAGCAAATCGATTCTTCTCCTTATTGGAAACATAAATCTCTACCGTGTTTAATCCAAGCCCACAATAATTATAAAACAATAAATGCACAAACACACTGTTCTCGTAATCTGTCCCTTTTTGAATCTGACTACCAAAGCATTAATTATTTCACCAACCGTTCACCTTGATTTAGGGATCCATAAAGGTGATTTGTTGGCAAATATTTTTTTTAATTCAGTAGTTGATGATAATTGGCAGGGATGGCATCAAATTTATTGTGATGCCTCCAAACATTCTAACAACGACTGTGTTGGTGTGGGATTATTTCATAAGCAATACAAATATGTCCAAAAAGTAAAATTTCCTCCCCAAACTTCTATTTTTACAGCTGAATGTTTTAGTATTTATAAAGCTTTGGAATACATTAATTTAATGAAACTTTCCAAAACCGTTATATTTTCTGACTCAAAAAGTGCAATACAGGCACTTGAAAGATTTCCTTTTAAAAGAAATGCATACACCCCGATTATTGTAGCGTGTCGAGAAATGCTTTTGAAATGTGTGAATAAGGGCCTCTCCGTTTCTTTTGCTTGGATTCCCAGTCACAGCGGTATAATGGGTAAGGAAAAAGCCGACGAATTCGCTAATAGCGCCGTACAATGTGGTGACTTGTATCCTTATAAAAATTATAGTGTAGACATTGCCACTCTTTCAAAGCTTTATCTTCAAAAATCTTGGAGTGAAGTATGGAAAAACGGTGCTAGATTGAAGGGCAAGTACTCTGCATTCAACCTTTCAATTCCACTGTAGTTCTGCTAGGAATCAACATATTCCATTGAGAAAAATAAGAAGAGAGGGTCCACAAAATGGATTTCAATACCAAAATAGATGAGAGTACTATGTGAGTGCGACAAATGGATGCTCGATATACGAAAATTGCAAGGCAAACAAAATTGGTGTATTGGAAATATAAGGTTACCATCATGCTGGGAGGCACAGAAGGTGCCACAGAAGCAGTAGAAGGTAAACTCCAGAAGCCAATTCTTGGCGAAAGAGCAGGTGACGCCAAAATCAGCAAATACGACAAAGCGATGGCTAGTTATAGGAAGGCTGAAACAGGTACTTTGCTCATGCTTACGACAAATATGTCTGAAGACACACTAAAGAAGGTGATGAGGTACAAAACTGCACGAGCAGTCTGTATGGAGTAACATAGACTATTTGATGGACAAGCGGATGACGGAGCTTATAATTTATGTCGACAATTTTTCGAAATAATAAATAATAATAATTATTTAATACATTTTTAAATTTTTATCAACATATTCCTTTAAGACTTATAACTTCCATGCTTTATGGTTGATCAATTTGTGGACAAATTATGGCATTTAATATGGACCTCTTGCCGTGTTTATATTTAATATTGTAAATAAGTTGTTTATGTTGTGTAATGTTTCGGATTGGTTAATTTTTGTTCTTTCTAGGTACTGCCAAACAAGGAGAACCTCGGCAAAAAGACGCCGTTTTAAAACCGAAATTCCAAAGAAACAGACAAAGCAGGTACATTGCTTCAACATTTATTGTGCGAACCGCGAAGGAACTCTGAGTTACTTAACCACTGTCTTCTGGAAAATACAACCCGGGAGTTTTCAAATCCAAAGTAAAAAACTTCTCTCTGAGCTATGCTTTACTATGAGTGCTTCACCGCAGATCACAGCGTTGCTTAATATGAGATAAACAGTGCTCAAATGTGAATAATTAGTCTGCAGGTACGGCAATCGCGAACGAAGTCACAGGTACAGCTAGTTTAATAAATAAATCTTACATTACCAGTGCTTATGTCAAATAATCTGGAAACGTTTTTCATTTAGTCTGCAAAAGACAATATTTAATTACGGTTTAGTCACATGTTTTGTTTAAGTCATTTTCAAAATAATATGTCACAGGCTTCTCATAATTTTGTGAAAAATGACACGTTTACGAGGGTTGCAATTAAGGTTATTTGTTAAACCTTTGAACCAGAACATAGTACAGCCGGTAACGAAGGCTTAACTTCAAAACTGGTCGGTCACTATTTAGGCTGCTAAGTTTTTTTAGGTTTTGTGTATGCTTATTT
Organism: Plagodis pulveraria; assembly: GCA_963890685.1. NCBI lineage: Eukaryota > Metazoa > Arthropoda > Insecta > Lepidoptera > Geometridae > Plagodis > Plagodis pulveraria. The sequence continues at coordinate 20,209,330 of OY982950.1, read as the reverse complement.
TATTCATATTATTAGTCAACAACTGTAATATAGTCAGTAAAGTAAAAAAAAATGTTTAGCTAATAAAACAAATATCTACAATTTATTTTTGAATGTTTCTCTTTTTTATAGTAACCTGAGTGATGTATTAATACATTATACGTGAAAAGCGTACAATCCACGTTAAAAAAAATTAAAGGAAACTATTTTAATATATTGACTGGTAGGTAAGTTAATATATGATGGCAAGGATGTAATTAACAATGGAGCCAAAACATTATAATAGGCATAAGCACATATACATATATATTACATTTTTAATTTGACATTGTAAAATTTAATGACTTTTATCAACTGTGATTATACCTAATTCTGTACTGTGTTAATATACCTACCTAATTAATTAATAAAATTACTGTGTTTCTGTTCATATTGTTTCATAATGATAAGTACCCATAGATATTAATTTATAAGTAAGGTGCATCCTAATCCTAATCATTTCAAAACCAACTTTTACAAAATTATGTTTCTTAGGAATGATTTTGAAATGGTGCCAATGCAGGACGGCGATTCTCGTGCAGTGATATGAATATCATAGTAGATAAATATCGAGAAAACATGGCGATTATCGAGTCGTATAGTTTGTGTTATTCTCGCAATATCACTATCGATAAATATCAAGCCCTAGCGATCGACACGCAACATTGCGATATCGGGATTATCATAATACTTTCTATACACATGAACACAAGTTCATCTGTGGACATATTTTTATATCTACCACTCGCGAGAATAGCTTTTTTGTGGAAAGTCGATATTTTTGGGATATTAATAGTCTATAGGTGCCACGGGATAAATATCGAGAATCGATAAATTTATCCCAATTTTGAGAATTGCCCCCCAGGGCTACCTCTTCGGCGAAGAGTAAATCTTCGTGACGCCACTGGTATATTGAAACGGCTACAAACGCAATCGAGCCAAAACGAACGCACCTAATGTAACCTTTCTGTGAAAAAAATATCAACCCTCAACCCGACGCCCCGACGGACGGCAATGGAAATCTGAGCCAAATAAATACACTACAGTTATTTGAGAGATGATTACAAACCGATTGTGACGTGGGTGACCCTTTCGGCTAGCTGGCCTGGGTCCCTCGTCCAGGTGGATGTTCGTGCTCTTTGCCTCACGGGAAGAGATGGATCATCCGATTAGGATTGTCTGTCAAGGGTGATGGTCCAAGGAAACGCACAATAACAGGTTTGTAGTACAAAGGTATGTATTTCTGGTATCTACAGCGGTTGCTTAGGGCGTCTAGATAAACCTTAACTTATCCTGAGTTTACAATAGATTACTATCTGCGGGGTGACGGACTTCGGGACGTCGCGGTCGCGGCGGAACCTCTAGCAGGAGCGCGACGGCCTGCGAGGAGAATCGCGTGAGACGGGTTCGCGGACAACGACGGGCGGCGGTTCGGTTAGTAAGTACGGGAGTAGTAAGTCAGGAGAGTCGGGAACGAGGGCCTTGCAGCGTGGGCGAACCACGCGCACCGGTTACCTCTGGGTTTAGCAGGAGACGGGAATAGGGGTGAGGCCCTTGCAGCGTGGGCGAACCACGCGCACCGGGTACCTCCGGGATTAAGCGGGGGTCGGGAATAGGGATGAGGCCCTTGCAGCGTGGGCGAACCACGCGCACCGGGTACCTCCGGGATTAAGCGGGGGTCGGGAATAGGGATGAGGCCCTTGCAGCGTGGGCGAACCACGCGCACCGGGTACCTCCGGGATTAAGCGAGGGTCGGGAATAGGGATGAGGCCCTTGCAGCGTGGGCGAACCACGCGCACCGGGTACCTCCGGGATTAAGCGGGGGTCGGGAATAGGGATGAGGCCCTTGCAGCGTGGGCGAACCACGCGCACCGGGTACCTCCGGGATTAAGCGGGGGTCGGGGATAGAGATGAGGCCCTTGCAGCCTGGGCGAACCACGCGCACCGGGTACCTCCGGGATTAAGCGGGGGTCGGGAATAGGAATGAGGCCCTTGCAGCGTGGGCGAACCACGCGCACCGGGTACCTCCGGGATTAAGCGGGGATAGCAGGGACGGGTTTAGAGTGGAGGACCTTGCAGCGTGGGCGGACCACGCGCACCGGTTACCTCCGGGAACAGGGATCGGGATGAGAGTGGAGGACCTTGCAGCGTGGGCGGACCACGCGCACCAGTTACCTCCGGGAACAGGGATCGGGATGAGGGCCTTGCTGCGTGGGCGTACCACGCGCACTGGTTACCTCCGGGTTGGTGGGGAACACCAGGGTAGGGCGATTTGATGGAGACTCTGCGAGCGGTTCGGTGAGTGTGTCGGCACACGTCCGTTCACCGCGGGAGCCTCGAGCAAATGCCACTTCGTCGCGGGCCGCGCTGCCTTATATAGCGTATGTGTTATCGGGGCGTACGCATGTGTGCGTGCGACGCGGGTGGGCTCGAGCGCGTCGGTCGGCGGTGCTGTAGGTAGGTAGGTAGGTATCGTCCCTGGTCCGTCACACCCTCCTTCCTTCTTTGGAGATTTTTACCTGGGGAAAAATCACCGGTTTAAGTATGTTCAAACAAAAGATTATAATTATACATAAACCTTAATATGCAACAGCGTATATTATGGCAAATATCTGGTAAGGTATTCGGCAGCCTCAGGTACATTTCCCATAAGTATATCTATTATTACTTGTATCTACGGAGAACTGCCTGATGAACAAATTTCTCGGATTATTTTATCTATAACAATTAGGTAGTTAATCTTCATACAGGTACTGGTTACATGTTAAACTACTTGCTGCTGTATAAATAAAGTACGTTCTGTACTATGATATGTACTATACAAAATTTAGACGCATTTATAGCAACTATAGAATCTAATTAAACAACATAACATTATTAGTTTTATTTATTTATTTATAACATTATTAGGTTCAGGCGGTATGCATCCATAAAGAAAAATCTAAATGAACAAAAGGTGCGCTATTCTATACGACAACTAAAAATAATCTCTTTAACGGTTACTCAACATAAAATTAACAAAGGAAACAAAAGGTGTGCTCTCAACACAATAACTAAAAAAAACTTTAACTTAACATGAAATTAACAAAATAAACAAAAATGTGCTCACTGCACGATAACTAAAAAAAATTATCTTTAACTTAACATGAAATTAACAAAATAAAAAAAAGTGTGCTCTCTGCACGATAGCTAAAAATAACTTCTAACGGTTTATATAAATAATTTACTGGCCTTCTTTTTTTTTTTTGGCGGGGCGGTTCCCTCCTCGTTTCCCTCTTCTTATTTTTCTTGTGGTCCTTGTGCTTGTGGCCCCGCTTCCTGCCATCTCCTTGTCGAGGCTGGCAACCATGGCAACGTAGCTCGGGTCTACCAGCTTCTTTAAGTCGACATCCTCTGACCATGTCTCCGGGTCCAGCAGCTCGGTCCAGTCGGCCAGTGTGTCGGTGTCCGAGTCTTCCGTGGCCGCGGCTACATGGTCTTGGTTCTCGCTGCTCGGTTTGGCTCCTCCCGTTTCCGGCCTAATGCTTTCCACGCTAATTATGTGCACGGACTCGCTTCTTGCAGCGTCACTCTGATTTAGCCTTATTTCACGTCCTTGTGTCAAAATTACCCTTGCGGCCGCTGATCCGTCTTCCCTAATTATCTCCCTTCGCGTGGAGGTTGGCGGGATAAGTGGTCGGGTGCGGACGCGGGTGCAGGGTTCCATTGTCACAATGATATTTTTCGTACTTAATTTCTTGCTGCAGTGTGGCGGTCGACTGAGTGAGTTTGTTTCGCGTTGATGGTTTATATAGTCTCGGTTTTTTCCAACTACCCTCAAATAATATATTTTTTTTTTTTTATGCTTCTCTTTTAATTGTAGTATGGTTTCATATCTTTTACGTGTGCTATTAGTGACTTCTTTTTGTTTCTGGTATCTTGTAGATTATATATTACGGGTGATTTCTTTGAGGTGACCGTGTATGGTCCGGTATATTTAGGTGCTAGTTTCGCGCAGAATTGTTTACTGGAATCGGATAATATGAAGTTTCTTCTTAATACTTCCTGTCCAATCTTGGGTTGCCATTCTTTTTTGTTTTTATCGTACTGTTTCTTTTGATGTTCTGATGCAATTTTTTGGTGTTGTCTTACGATGTTATATATTTCTTCAAGTTTTTCTTTTTGTTTTAGGTATGGCGTGGGATATTGATTCTTATCTCCTGGTAGTTTTAACTCTTTGCCATATAACAGGAATGCTGGTGTATATTTCGTTGACTCGTGTTTTGATGTGTTCATGGCAAAAGTTAGTTCTGGTAGGTACTGGTCCCATTTCTTATGGTTTCCTTCTATGTACGTTGCTATCATAGTTTCTAGGGTTTTGTTTACTCGCTCGGTCGGGTTGGCTTGCGGTGAGTACGGGGCTGTTAGTTTGTGTTTTATACCGTACTTTTGAAGTTCGTCTTCAAATTGTTTGCTTATAAACTGTCTGCCATTGTCGCTAATAATTATCTCTGGGCATCCGTATCGCATAATGACGCATTCTCTTAGGGCTTTTGTTACGTTTCCCGCAGTTGATGTTCTTAGTGGTCGTACCTCGTTCCATTTTGTGAACTTATCGTGAAAAACGATAATCCAATTGTATCCATTTGATGATCGTGGTAGAGGTCCAATGAGGTCGGTTGACACCACGCTCCACGGTGTTTCTGCATTATTTATATGCATGAGTTCTGCTTGCTTCTGTTGGGGTTTCGTATGTGCTTGACATGTTGTGCATCTTCTTACGTATGCGCGTACGTCTCTGAACATACCGGGCCAGTAGTACCTTTGTGCTACTCTGTTCAGTGTTTTTGATGTACCTAAATGGCCGGCTGTTGGTGCGTCGTGGTTGATTTTTAGTATGTCTTCTATTTCGTTTTGTGATACGCATAGTTTCCATTCTGATGATGCCTCTAGTCTTGGCCCGTACGCGTGCTGTTTTATTTTCTTGTACAGTTTGCTGTTTTCTATTTTGTAGTCTGGATTGTTTGGCTGGTTCTGTATTTCTTCCGTTTTTTTTTGATGCCAATCTTTTTTTATTTCTACTATTGAGAAGACTGGGTTTCGTGAGAGTTGGTCTGCTATCTTGTTCTGGTTTCCCGGTCTGTATTCTATTTTGTAGTCATATTGTTGTAGTTCTAGCGCCCATCTTGCTAGTCTTCCGGAGGGGTCTTTTATTGTATTTAACCATTTCAGTGCTTGGTGATCGGTTAGCACTGTGAATTGGTATCCTTCTAGAAACGGTCTCATTTTTCTTATCCCCCATATGACCGCGAGGCATTCTTTTTCTGACGTTGTGTACTGTTTTTCAGCTGGTTTCAATGCTCTGCTTGCGTACATTATCGGGTATTCTTTGCCTTCCTGGTTTTGTAGCAGTACTGCTCCTAATCCTATATCGCTGGCATCTGTTTGTAATATGAAAGGTTTTAAAAAATCTGCTCTTTTAAGCATCTGATCTTTGGACAGTATATCTTTTATATCTCTGAAGGCTTTTTCTTGTTCGTCCTCCCAGGTAAATGTCTTGTCTTTCTTAAGCAGACTGGTAAGTGGGTCCATAATTTCTGAGTAATTTGGGATAAATTTCCGGTACCAAGATGTCATGCCAATAAATCGGCGAACCTCTTTCACGTTTGTGGGTGGCATTAGTTCTTTGATGGCCTTTACTTTAGCTTCGTTCATTTTTATGCCTTTCCTATTAACTGTGTGTCCTAGATATTCAATCTCTGTTTTGCAGTACTCGCTCTTTTTCTTGTTTATCTCTAGCCTGGCTTCTCGTATTCGCTTAAATATTTCCTATAAATGTTCTAAATGCGTCTGGAATGTGGGGATACATATGATTATGTCATCTAAGTAGACATATGCGTGTGGTTCGAGTTCGGGTCCAATTACGGTATCTAGTAATCTTTGGAATGTTGCTCCACTAGAATGGAGCCCAAATGGCATTACATTGAAATGAAATAATCCTCTTCCTGGTACAGTAAAGGCTGTGATTGGTTTGCTCTCGTCGTCCAGCTTAACGTTCCAGTAGCCGTTTTTCAGATCGATTTTTGAAAAAAATTTGGCACTTCGTAGTTTTTCAAGTGTGTCATCTATCTGCGGTAAGGGATATGCGTCTTTGTGTGATATCTCGTTTATTTTTCGAAAATCTATGCAAAACCTGTATTCGTTATTTGTTTTCTTCGCTAGCACTACTGGGGAGCTATAAGGGCTGTGGGACTTCTCTATGACATTCTGCTCTAGCATCTTGTCCACTTGTTCATTTATGATTTCTTGTAGCTTTGGGTTGCGTGGGTAGTATTTTTGCTTGACTGGTTGTTGGTGAATCAGTTTAATTTTATGTTTGACCCAGGTGTTTCCTTTTGGGCTGGTGTCGCATTTTTCGTATTCTTCAGCTATGAGTTTCTGTAATTGTTGTCTTTCTTGAGCTGATAACGTCGGATCGCAATCATATAGCTCTGATTGCTTGGATTCGGTATTCGTATTCATAACTGTTCTTTCCGGTATTTTTTTTTGTCTTTCATTGTTCTGGTTTGGTGTCCATTGTACACTCATTCCTATTCTTTTCATAATGTCCATGCCCACGATTATGTTTGTTATTTCCGGGTGATGTAGCATCTGGTGTACGAATTCATTCGTTCCTATGCTTATTTGTATGGGTAAGGCTTCTTTTATTACTATTTGCGCCCCATTTGCAAGTATAGCTGTTTCTTCTATTTTCTTTGGTTTTAGGTTTCTTTTTATGAATTCTTCATATATGTGTTTGTTCACGTAAGATCTTGTCGAGCCCGTGTCTACTAATGCATTGTATTCCTTTTGTAGGACTGTGATTTTTATGAACGGTCGGATATCTTTCTGATTGTCACTGTTTCTGACTAAAGATCCAACCTTGTGGGTTGTTTGCTTGCAACATTTTACACTTTGTACGCCGAGTCTGCCACATAAACTGCAGAACAGAGTCTTTTTCCCTCTACAGTCTCTCATTGAGTGACCTGGTTTTCCACAACTCCAACAACATTCTTTTCCGTTGTAATTGTAAATATATTTTGCTGTCTCATTGGGTCGGTTTTGGTCTCTAGGCTTCCACTTCTTTTGGGTTGGTTCAGGGTTCTGGTATTCTACTTTTTGGGCGTATTGAGGTTTTTGCTTAAACCTATCCTCGTAATATGTATGGCGTTCTGGTGATATGTTTTCGTAGTCATTTGCTAATCTTACCAACTGTTGGATGGTATTGAACTCATCATGCTTTATGTAATTTTTATATTTTGAGCACATATTTTCGTAAATTATCTTCAATTCATCGTCTTCCGACATCTTGCCGTATCGACGCATTAATGTTTGTATTTCTATTATGTAATCTGCAAACCTTTGGCGGTATTGTTGCTTTTTTGTTATTACTCTTCTTAGAAGTTCACTTTCTTGTTCACGGGCTAGGAAAGTGAGTTTGAAACATGAAATGAACTCACCCCAAGTTTTAAACGATTTCTTGTTGTTTCGGTACCATAACACGGCCTTGCCTCTCAAAAATCTAGGTATCACTTTAAGCACTTTTTCTTTTTCAATACCACTTGATTCTATAAGATCCTCTAGTCTTTCTAGGAACTCGACTGGGTCATCCTGTGTATCAAAATGCAGGTTCCAATTTTCTATGTCTCGTTCGTTCTGGTGCGGGTAGTCAGATCTGTTTGGTTTGTTGTCCTTTTCGGGGATATTCATACTCCCATCTGATAGCGACATGGTATCTTTGTATTCAATATCCGTTTCGCTGGTAATGCTGCCTTGTGTTGACATCATGGTTGTATTCTTTTCCGGATCTGCCCTTATTGCTTCTGCAAGTGTATGGCGTAATTCTTTGACGGTTTGATTTTCAGTTTTCAAGTTTCTCTTTATGCACTCTTGTTCCAACTCGGTTTTTTTCAGGTTGTAAATCCACGACGTTTTATCTGACATTGGGTTTTATTTTCTTTCTTTTACGGGTTCGGGGCCACTGTGCGCCCGTGGGTTTAATTTGGGTTTTCTTCTATTCTCTCCAATCGATGTGTTTCCCTTAGACTCCCCTTCGATGGGTTTTTTCGTTGGGAGCCACTGTGACGTGGGCTTAATTTCGGTTTTCTTCTAATGCTCTTCAAGCTATGTGCTTCCTTTAGACTCCCCTGGGATGGGTTTTTTCGTTGGGCGCCACTGTGACGTGGGTGACCCTTTCGGCTAGCTGGCCTGGGTCCCTCGTCCAGGTGGATGTTCGTGCTCTTTGCCTCACGGGAAGAGATGGATCATCCGATTAGGATTGTCTGTCAAGGGTGATGGTCCAAGGAAACGCACAATAACAGGTTTGTAGTACAAAGGTATGTATTTCTGGTATCTACAGCGGTTGCTTAGGGCGTCTAGATAAACCTTAACTTATCCTGAGTTTACAATAGATTACTATCTGCGGGGTGACGGACTTCGGGACGTCGCGGTCGCGGCGGAACCTCTAGCAGAGGCGCGACGGCCTGCGAGGAGAATCGCGTGAGACGGGTTCGCGGACAACGACGGGCGGCGGTTCGGTTAGTAAGTACGGGAGTAGTAAGTCAGGAGAGTCGGGAACGAGGGCCTTGCAGCGTGGGCGAACCACGCGCACCGGTTACCTCCGGGATTAAGCGGGGGTCGGGAATAGGGATGAGGCCCTTGCAGCGTGGGCGAACCACGCGCACCGGGTACCTCCGGGATTAAGCGGGGGTCGGGAATAGGGATGAGGCCCTTGCAGCGTGGGCGAACCACGCGCACCGGGTACCTCCGGGATTAAGCGGGGGTCGGGAATAGGGATGAGGCCCTTGCAGCGTGGGCGAACCACGCGCACCGGGTACCTCCGGGATTAAGCGGGGGTCGGGGATAGAGATGAGGCCCTTGCAGCGTGGGCGAACCACGCGCACCGGGTACCTCCGGGATTAAGCGGGGGTCGGGAATAGGAATGAGGCCCTTGCAGCGTGGGCGAACCACGCGCACCGGGTACCTCCGGGATTAAGCGGGGATAGCAGGGACGGGTTTAGAGTGGAGGACCTTGCAGCGTGGGCGGACCACGCGCACCGGTTACCTCCGGGAACAGGGATCGGGATGAGAGTGGAGGACCTTGCAGCGTGGGCGGACCACGCGCACCAGTTACCTCCGGGAACAGGGATCGGGATGAGGGCCTTGCTGCGTGGGCGTACCACGCGCACTGGTTACCTCCGGGTTGGTGGGGAACACCAGGGTAGGGCGATTTGATGGAGACTCTGCGAGCGGTTCGGTGAGTGTGTCGGCACACGTCCGTTCACCGCGGGAGCCTCGAGCAAATGCCACTTCGTCGCGGGCCGCGCTGCCTTATATAGCGTATGTGTTATCGGGGCGTACGCATGTGTGCGTGCGACGCGGGTGGGCTCGAGCGCGTCGGTCGGCGGTGCTGTAGGTAGGTAGGTAGGTATCGTCCCTGGTCCGTCACACGATGAACACTTTTTAATACATTAAAATTACCATGAAGACCTGGAGCTGATTTAGATGTTTTGTTTTTCAATTAATTGGTTGTTTCCTCCAGAGTAGGGTTAAAAAAAAATAGAATATAATGAATGTTAATAAGGAATAGAAAATAGGGGTAATAGTTAGTTGGGTTGATTTTTGTCGGTTCCTCATATTATGAACTTACGTGCTTGAGCACTTTGTATGTGCTTTTGAAGTTTAAAGAAAATTAATTGAAAGTCATCCAAAGTCTACCCGTGCTTCCCTGTTTTACGGGATATCTGCCAAAAACAGCATCATATATTATGATCGATCTCATTCTTTAGATGCAATTATTAGCATGAGAGTGCCTCAAATCAATGCCTACTAAAAAATATTTAATAGACATCTTTGTTTATTTATTTGTTATTAATCAAACCGAGATAATTACATAGGTAGCATCTTTTTCTATATTTTAGAATATTGTTGAAACTCTCACAGTTATTAGGATGTATCTCAATTGTGTGGAATCAATTATGCAAGTTCAGTGGCGGGTCTTGTTTAGTAAATTAACTGTTTATTACAAATGCGTTTAAAGTCACGATATAATACCATAAAGTCTATTGTGATTTTAGGAAGATGTAGGTAGTATTTGCATCTGTCCTGACATCTGGTAGCAGAACTCATTCAGCACAAAAACAAAATGTCTATGTAAGTTCTGTGATGTAAGACAAAGATAAGTGGAAGTTGTTAAATGAAATGAATAAAACAATTAGTTTCAAACTTTCATTGTACTTCATATATACAAGGTTCAATCTAAACAAAAAGTAACATTTATTAGTACTACAGTGTGGCTGCTGAGAGAAACCGTTTGACAACCCAACGTTTGTTAACCCATGCGCATCGTAAAAACATCGCTATGTAGTTGCTAAGTAATGGATAACTAAACAGTGTTTAAGTAATGCTTAAATATTTTTTTTTTTTCTTTTTTCCTCTGAATTGTGAGGAATTGGCGTCGCACATTGTGCATTTGCCAGAGTCATGTTTTTATTTTTTCAATTTAAAACGGGGAAACTGATCGGTATTTATAAACAAGGATTAGATACGGATAAAAGGATAGGGTCAGGAGAGTTAAGGAATAAAATTGAGACAATTATGCTACACAAAAACATTACAAAAAAGCATACAATATATACATTTTTACAACTTAATGTCATTAACTTCAATAAATGAAGCAATGACTTTATATATAGAAATAGAATTAGAAGATAATAAACATAGTATATTAGTGGGAAGAGGTATATTAAATTCTATCAGACTTTGGTATAAGAAAGAGTAATCGTATCGTGGGCAGTTTAGGAAGATGTGATTAGCATCACCCACATCCTGCCCACATTCACAAATATTCGAATCTTTTACACGAATACGAGCAAGGTGTGCTGGACTGCACATGTGTCCTAATCTCATTCTTATAAGCACGGATGTAGCTCTCTTATTTAGTTTAGCAATGTAAAACCAGGGTTTTACTGGAATGTTGGGTTGAATGCAGTAGTAATACTTGCCCTTCAATCTAGCACCGTTTTTCCATACTTCACTCCAAGATTTTTGAAGATAAAGCTTGGAAAGAGCGGCAATGTCTTCACTATAATTTTTGTAAGGATACAAGTCACCACATTGTACGGCGCTATTAGCGAGTTCGTCGGCTTTTTCGTTACCGATTATACCGCTGTGACTGGGAATCCAAGCAAAAGAAACAGAGAGGCCCTTATTCACACATTTCAAAAGCATTTCTCGACAAGCTACAATAATCGGGGAGTATGCATTTCTTTTAAAAGGAAATCTTTCAAGTGCCTGTATTGCACTTTTTGAGTCAGAAAATATAACCGTTTTAGAAAGTTTCATTAAATTAATGTATTCTAAAGCTTTATAAATACCAAAACATTCAGCTGTAAAAATTGAAGTTTGGGGAGGAAATTTTACTTTCTGGACAATTTTGTATTGCTTATGAAATAATCCCACACCAACACAGTCGTTGTTAGAATGTTTGGAGGCATCACAATAAATTTGATGCCATCCCTGCCAATTATCATCAACTACTGAATTAAAAAAAATATTTGCTAACAAATCACCTTTATGGATCCCTAAATCAAGGTGAACGGTTGGTGAAATAATTAATGCTTGGTAGTCAGATTCAAAAAGGGACAGATTACGAGAACAGTGTGTTTGTGCATTTATTGTTTTATAATTATTGTGGGCTTGGATTAAACACGGTAGAGATTTATGTTTCCAATAAGGAGAAGAATCGATTTGCTCTATAAGGAGAAGAAGTTTTGACAAAAGTGTGTGTTCAGAAAACTGCAACATTTTACTAAAGAATCTATCGGCCAAATATTGTCTTCGTAGGTAAAGTGGAGGATCAACACATTCGACTTGTAATGCGTTTATCGGGCTGTTTTTCATTGCTCCAGTTATTATCCGAAGGGCTTTCGTCTGGATAGCATCCAATTTCTTCATTCCAGCTAGGCTACATGGTTCCAACAAGAAGGTTCCATAATCAAGAACACTTCTTATCAAGGCATTGTAGACCAACTTCAAAGAAAAGGGATGTGCACCCCACCAAACGCCCGAGAGACTTCTAAGGATATTAAGCGAGCGCTCACACTTTGCAGCAATATGTGTACAATGTGACAAACCGGAAAGTTTAGCATCAAATATGACACCCAAAAATTTTGTTTCTGTTTTAATAGGAATTAATTCCCGATTGTAGTATAGCGTAATAGGTGGAGGCATACGGTTTCTAGTGAACAACAGTGCACAACTCTTAGACACTGAAAGTTCCAAATCGTTCTTGTCTAACCAAATTTTCAGCAATGTTAAGGAGTTTGATAAGTGAGAAGAAGCTGCATTGACGTATTTACTAGAACAGTATAAAACAACATCATCAGCATACTGCAAAATATTGCACGATCCATTTAATGAGCCTTCTAGATCGTGTGAATAGATATTATACAGAATTGGACTTAGAACGGAGCCTTGGGGCAGTCCCTTCCAGATTATTCTACTGTGCGATTCTATTTTGATTATACGTCCAGACAATAATTTTATGATAAAATTTGTAAGGTGTATTGGAAAAGATAATATTTCCAGCTTTCTTTTTAATAATTTTATGCTGACATTATCATAGGCGGATTTAATATCCAGGAAAACGGCTACAACTGATTCATTTTTAGAAAACGCCAATCGTATATCTGACATAAGTATGCCGATATTGTCGTATGTACTTTTTCCTTTTCGGAATCCGAATTGTGACTTTGAAAGCAAATTTTTATTTTCTATAAACCATTCTAATCTATTTTTAACTAAGTGTTCGGCAAGTTTAGCGATAACCGGCGATAACGCTATGGGACGGTAAGATGAAGGTTCAGAAGGATTTTTATTTGGCTTTAAAATTGGCAACACTATCTGTGATTTCCATGTCAATGGTATGTCAGTGTCGCTTGTCATAATTATTGAATTTATCAGTTGTAAATAATAATCTAATGTATTATCTCCAAGATTTGAAAAAAAGGAATATGGAATGCCATCTTCGCCCGGAGCTGAATCCCGAACGCTAGAAAGCACACCTTTGAGTTCATTAATAGTAAAAGGAGAATAAAGGAAGTCATTATCATTGCGGAATGGCGATTGTAAAGGTTGGAACAATTCTTGTTCCGGTACAAATGGAGGCGCTAAATGGTTGAGGAATTCTTCAGACATGGATGGTGGAATTGTGCTAAAGGTGGAATCGGAGACACCTAGCCGGAAACGTTTAATTTTGGTCCACATCACTGAAGGAGGCGTTTTAGGCGAAATAGAAGTGCAGTTTTGTCTCCAACCTAAAAACTTTTTTTCTCTTAAAAATGATTTTGTGTTAGCAATTGTGTCTATTAAAATATTGAAATTTTCGTCAGTCATATTTGTATTGTATTCTATCTCTGCTTCTTTCCTTTTTTTTACTGCCTCAGTACATTCACTGTCCCACCATGGAAGAGATGGTAATCTACCAGTAGAAGCATTCTTAAGGGGAAAAGAAGCATCAGCTGCTTCTGTAATCAATTGACATAGAGCTGTACTACATTCCTGTTTACAATTATTAGCTATGTCAGGTAAACGTTGACATTTATCCTCAGTATATTCTTTGAATATTGGCCAGTTATCTTTTATTAATCTATATTTCATTCGTGGTTTAGGTGGAATAGTTTTAACTTTGTTACCGGGGAAACATATAATTATGGGATAGTGGTCACTGCCAAAAGTAGATGAAAGAGTTTTCCATGATAGTGCAGAGGCTAAAGTTGGAGAGGTAATAGAAAGATCTACAGCACTAAGGTTTTCATGTGGTTTTGTGCGTCTAGTTGGAATACCAGTATTTAGTAAACAAAGACTGTGTTGGTCCAATAAATCTATCAGTTCTCCACTGTAACGTCCTGAGATTGAACTACCCCATGATCTATGATGGCAATTAAAATCACCTAATAGAAGAAGTGGTTTTGGCAGAGAATGTAATATATGGTTAAGTTCTTGTAGAATTGAGGAAGATAGATAAGGAATATAAATAGATACAAAGCATATATTAATGACAACAGCTGCTACTATAAAAAAATCATTATGATCAGGAAGAGGAATATGGTTTATAACTAAATTGTTCTTGACGAGCAGAGCTGCTCCGTCATGCCCGTCATTTCTGTCTTGGCGAAGACAGGTGTAACCTCTGATTTTGAAAGGAGAGTTTGGCTTTAACCATGTCTCTCCCAAAGCAATAACAGATGGTTCATATTTATTGATTAGGTTAATTAATTCTGATTTTTTGTTAATCACACTTCGGCAGTTCCACTGCAGCACCACATGAGGGTATTGCAGTGGAACTGCCAAAGAATGATTACAATTGTTCATCATTTGATGGTGTATATCCATTATGGATATTCATTATATTTTTGAGAAGGTCTAATATAGGGGCAGCGTGGTTCGGTTTTAAAAGGTTGGACTGAGAAAGGGTGCTTATTAACATGATAATGATTTCAGTTAAAGTTTGATTATTATTAATAGTATTGGATGAAATAGCACATCCATTTGGTGGAGCCGGCATATCATACTCTTTTATAATTTCTTGGTGAGTAGCACGATCATATCCTACAGAAGGCTGACGTGCCTGCCGTGGTTTCGATGCTACAGATTTTTTATAGGAGGTGGTGGATGATGATGAAAATTTGGTGGATGAAATTTTTCTTTCTGTAGGAATTGATTGGTTTGTGGACAGAATTTCTGCATAAGATTTTGAGACAGGTGGATAATATTTAGAGGCTTCAGAGTATGATATGCAGGATTCAGCCATGGATTGCTTAATTTTTCTCTGTCTGTCATGCTCTGGGCAACTCTTGCTGGTAGCAAAGTGAGAACCAGAACAGAGACAGCAGGATGCACCTTGTTCTACTATATTGCAACTATCAGCTGTGTGTGCCTGGCCACACTTGTAACAACGAGGTTTAGACCTACATTGTACTTTGGTATGTCCAAAGCGACAGCAGCTATAGCATTGAATTGTT
Organism: Plagodis pulveraria; assembly: GCA_963890685.1. Lineage (NCBI taxonomy): Eukaryota > Metazoa > Arthropoda > Insecta > Lepidoptera > Geometridae > Plagodis > Plagodis pulveraria. Next base: position 20,194,271 of record OY982950.1, on the reverse strand, counting down.
GGATAAGGATAAAGCTCAACTGGTAATGCATTATAACAGATGTATATTCTCTTTGGTAATACCTGACCATCAAAAGTAACTACCACGGTCTGTGATGGTTTCCATGTTGGTGTTCCTGCTACAGTAGTTTTGTAATTTAACCTTCGAATTTTCAAGATCTTTCCACAACCTAAAGGAACAGTAGTATTCTCCATCACCTCTTCAGGGGTCCACTCAGCTGGGACTCCTCTGACAAGGCCCATGCGCGTTAAATTGAATGTAGGAACAAATGCTTTTAGTTTATTCTTAATTAAACTGTCATGCACTAAAAATGCGTTAGCATTTTCGAAGTGTGTGAATGCTAGGGAAATTCTGTTTCGACCGATCCGTTTGAGACTGCCATTTACAATGTTGTTGAAACATTGCTTTTGCAAAAATTTACCGAAGGCAATAGGGTGTAAAGAAGTGTTGTCGTCTGGATTTGTCTGTTCTCTTTGAACATGTACAATAAAGGGAGCTACATCCGTGGGTTCATACAAAGTCCTACCAATGGGTGGAGGACGAGGATGGGTGTCAGTTGTCTTGGCAATTAAGGTTTCATTATTAGGCAGTGTTAATTTAGGTTTAGGCATTATGGAATCTGGTTTCATAATTTCATTTACGACCGTTGTTTTTTCAGGGATTATTTCGACATGATCGCAAACGCAATCAATTTCTTTGGGTTCAGAATTAGAATTACGTTACGTCTACGTTTATTGCAATGCCTGCACACCTTGCTTGGACGGCTTCTTTTCAAATTTTTAGCAGAAACCCATGAACCATCGGTTTCCATGCCAGATTCATTGGAAGCTACAGTAATAAATGACGCAGCCGGAGGAACTGAGCCCCCTGGGTCAGGGGGCTCCTCCATTCCGAAAATTACACAAAATGGACTTACCTACAGATTATGTACACTAAAAAATAAACTATACAAACAATTAATAAAAGATATGTACAAATACTACTCTACTGACCACTATTTACAATTAAAATTTAATTTAAAAAATATGCAAAATTTTACGCTCCCGCCAAGTTGAACGTTTCCCGCGCTTTTCGCTTAAATATTTCTTACTTATAAACGCTACATAGCACCTGGAGTGCGTTCAGAGGCTCAGAGTGTAGTTGTTTCGTTGTTTGGTTGTTTTGCAACTTACCCTGAGGTATGGAACGACCGGTTGTTTTATAACCTCAAACAAATTGTGACATTGACAGACTTACATCATTATCGTAATAATAATTGCTATTTAACACTATCACAAATTCGTTTTCCATTTTTATTTAAGTTTTATATTTTGAGAAATTATATTAGTATTTATATTTTTTGAGATATATGGGTGAGCGCATCAGATAGAATACGATATAAACGTCAAAGTCATTTCATGTCACGTGTTTTATGGTTAAAAAGTTGCAACCTTCAAAGGTTTGGAACGGTCCAGTTGTGACAACCGAACGCTCTACTCGAAGGTTGTGAACGACGTTAGAGTGAAAAGTTGCACTCCGAGTGCGCTCTAACCAAGGTTCGGAACGCACCCCTGTTTAGCTAAGCAATGGATAATGAGGTCGAACGTATTTTAAACTGACAACATTGTACTAAAAAGTATTATGAATTACCTAAATGGCCAAATAGCATGTATCTAGTGCTAAATATCTTGAAATTAAAAAGTAAATATAATACTTTTCTTTGTATAGTACCACCAACTTAACTGTGCAGTTTTCGAGGGCGCTACTGGTCAAGGAAATCAACTACGAACTGTCACAATTTGAAGGAATGTTGTAGTTCTTTTTTCTGCCACTTGAACAGATAAGTTAGTGGGTCTGTAGCTAAATCAGCTGATCAGAAATATGGGCGCCATCTTGTTACATATAATTTAAACAAGGGTGGGACGGTGTTTAAATTGACAGGAGTGCGTTCAGAGGCTCAGAGTGTAGTTGTTTCGTTGTTTTGCAACTTACCCTGAGGTATGGAACGACCGGTTGTTTTATAACCTCAAACAAATTGTGACATTGACAGACTTACATCATTATCGTAATAATGATTGCTATTTAACACTATCACAAATTCGTTTTCCATTTTTTTTTAAGTTTTATATTTTGAGAAATTATATTAGTATTTATATTTTTTGAGATATATGGGTGAGCGCATCAGATAGAATACGATATAAACGTCAAAGTCATTTCATGTCACGCGTTTTATGGTTAAAAAGTTGCAACCTTCAAAGGTTTGGAACGGTCCAGTTGTGACAACCGAACGCTCTACTCGAAGGTTGTGAACGACGTTAGAGTGAAAAGTTGCACTCCGAGTGCGCTCTAACCAAGGTTCTGAACGCACCCCAGCTGATTGCAGTACTTAGGTACTGGATAAAGATAAGTAGCGTTTATGAGTAAGAAATTTTGCTAATAAGCGGCTATGGCTAAGTAATATTTAAAATTTAAGTAGCGTTTATGTAAGGCTGTAAAACAATATTAATGTACGATTATCAACTGTGGATGCCAAGAGGTCACATCATTATTTTTTCCCTAGTTCAAAATAACATAGACAGTCTGATATAAGTAATTTGAGTCAGTTTGATCTTTCAAAATAATAAATATTTTTTATTGTTTATTTCAATCCATTTAAAGCTACATTGACAATACAAAAACGTAAAGTAAAACACATTCTATCAACGGCCAGATAACATTCAATCCCATTTAGATTTTTTCTTTTCAAATATTTCTTTCCCATCTTTGTCTACAGCTGCATAATACCCCATTGATTCATATTTTTGTCGCATGTATGCAATATATCCAAGAGCAGCTCCAAAACATGTGAGGCCTATGGCCATAATAACTATGTTCTGAAACAAAATGTGCATACCAACATCACTTTATGGAAATATCCAAATATTATACAGGCAAGTTTGTATGTCTGTTTAAAGTACATATGCTACTGAGTCAATTTACATATAGATTTAGCAAAAATTTGCCTGTACTGGACTTTGCTAATGTGGAATTATATTTTAATGGGTTCCCTCGAGCACTATAAAATAAAATGTACCAAAAAATACATCAAAATCTATTTAGACATTGTTTAATAGCAATGCAGTAATAATAGTATGCAATTGGTGAGCAACAAAAACAGACAAAATAACAATGAACAAAAAATATCACTACAATATTGGTTACTGAGGAATAAGCTATAGGCCACTTCCTGATTAGACTGGTGAGGTTTCTGTGTGTTCACTTCAGGCGAGATCTTTGCATCCACGCTCAATGATCGTCCAGCTTCAAATGGCATGGGTGGGCTAGTTGCTCTGCAATGTACATGTGTCCTATCCTGCTGCCGCGCTATGCAATAAGGAGGCACTAATTAAATATATACACTTGGTAACCTCAGTACCAATTCAATCAGGAAATGGCCTTCACTTTTTCTTTTCACACAAGGCAAGTAATGTTATCTTCACTGTGTTCTGGTTTGAATGGTAAAATCAAAGGTAAAGTGCGTTAAATAAAGGTAATTGAGAGAAAGGGGATATTCATTATACGTCAGATCCATGGGTGTACACTTAATATTATACATTTGACAGGTTAGAAGTTGACACCAGGTGAACAATATGAGAAATTCAATATAATATCTTATGAGATTAATATAGCTATGTGCCGAATTATTCTAATGGACCATGCTGGTTACAAGGTATAGTGGAAAAGAGAAAATGGGAATCTGTAGATACTTGGTGCATTGGAGTGGGAAACTATTGTTAGACAGACATATTAACCAATATCAGATAGTGTTAAGCACCAAGGGTTTAGCACCTTTACGTATCATGTGTAGCCAATATCAACAACAACCAACACAAACATAACTTCCATCCTAGAATATGTATCTAGAGTAAGACATCCTAGAATATGTATCTAGGTAGAGGAGGAGGCTCAAGCGGTAAAGGGGAGCATTGATATATAATAAAGGGGCCCCTTAACCCTACTCCTGGTTTGCAAGTCCCAGGCCCCACTGGCCTCTTCAACACTATGGACCGGCACCCTCACGGTGAATCCATGGAATGCTAAGTAGTTTGTCTCATTTATTAATGAAATTTGATTGTTATCATTATCTATGATGCACATGGATTAATGGTGGTATGATAGTGATGATGAAAGCACCTTAGTAATACCATCACTATAAGAGGGTTTATGTTATAAAAGTAATAGGACCACAAGATATCATAATTCCAGTACAAGAGAAGTAGTAAGGGATATACAGGCATTATCAGTATTGCTACCATGAACTCCTTTGAATAAAGATTAGATCTGGAAGAGGTCATCTAAATGAAATTTATTTATTTATTTGATTATAGGCGAGCAGCGTAATGCTGATGTGCCTATATCATTCTGTGTCGAAATATATATTATGTATTTTTTGTAGTGTCCACACATTTTTTTGTTTTATTTAGCAGTTTACAAATGGGCAAGAGATTTTTTGCTTTTATGCAACCAGCCATCCAGCTGGTTTTTAAATGCATTTACAGATGTAGCAGAAACAACCTCCCCAGGCAACCTGTTCCAGTTATGAACAACTCTGTTGCTGAGAATATGGTGTGCTGTGTTTGTGTTAGCATGTACACGCTGAATTTGCTGGTTATGCCCTCTATGACTTCTTTGTCGCGGATGACTTTCACAAACAGATTATGTATTTCGGGGAGGTTGTATAATCCGTTGAAGATTTTAAAAGTTTCTATGAGGTCCCCACGTAACCTCCTTTCTTCAAGAGTAGTGAGATGCAGGATTTCCATTCTCTGCTCGTAAGATTTGCGGCGAAAGGCTTGCGGTATCTTTGTGGCTTTCCTTTGCGCACTTTCAAGCAGATCTATATCTTTTCGAAAGTGCGGGCTCCAGACTTGAAATCCATACTCCAGCAATGGTCTTATGTATGTCTTGTAGATCTTGAGAAATACTTCAACTGTCATAGCGTGGAAAGCTTTGGGAATCACATATATAAAGGAATTTGCCTTCTTGACTATCGTTCCTATACGTTCTGCCCATTTGAGGTCAGTGGTGATAACAATGCCAAGATCTTTTTGATGACCGACAGATGATATGATTTAGCACAGATCATGAAGGTTTAGAATATATGATACAGATAAAGCAGGTAACTAATCAAGTATACTTAAAATAGACAATTTTAATTATACAATAAACTGAAATTAGTACCTATGTGATATGTGACTATTTTGGAGGGAAAACATGTCATATATCAAAAGTGCACAATGGGTAGTGGTTTCAGAGCATGCAAATAATCATATTATTGTGATTACTATGAGTATATATATATATAGCTATATATTAGGGTCTATCTTTAATATATTTACAATAACCCAACAATGTTTTAAGAAATATTTTTTTAAGTTGACTGACTGATGAAGATAGGTGTAAGAATTTATTATATTGCCAAGCACCTAACAGTATTTTCTAGCAAATGTCCTTTACAGCCAGTAATAAGGTTAGTCTGAAAAATAGCTTTACCTGATTAATTAATACCATTAGTAATAACAATGAATATCAAATTATAATAAAAGTTTTATTGGATACATATCAAAATAGAAAACTGCCACAGAAACATATCAAACTCTTTGATGGTCCTGGGGTTTTTATAAGCCATAGGCAGGAGAGCAGCCCTAATCCACTTGGTAATGTAATGAGAGGACTAAAGTGCTGTGCACCCTCAGCCCAAGAGCTGCAATATATTACTTATGTGGACTATTTAAGCCATACATTATTTCATTTAGCATGAAACGGAAAAGAAAGATATGCAAAATATTTACTTTTAAATATATTGTGTAGAGAAATGCGGAATATGGAACGACACATGAGTGAAACTATAAATTGAATTTATTATTTCTTAAACTGTTGGGTTCCGTGGGTTATTTTGTGTTGTTATTCAAGGACAGAAGTTAATTATAACTATCAGTATTAAACACATACATAGCGATATTCATCGATTCAAAAGTCTTGTGCGAAGTTCAATAGAGACTATGAAGAAACATTTAAATTTGACTTACATCTAAATCAGTAACAGTATCTTAAACTTCTGAAATCTTTACATTAGTAGGTTCGACCACAGACCTGAATTGTGGGACAGGACATTAAGACAACTTACAGGTTTAGCATACAGTTCAAAGTTTATCACTCTGAATGCTGTGGTAGATCTCATGGATCTCAGACCATCTCCAGGTTTTTCTTTATTATCAGCCATGATAAACGAGACCTTCATAAAATTATCTTTTCCATTTAGAACCTGTTTCTTACGAAGAAGATTGGAACCAGTCTGACGAAACTCTATAAGGGAAAAGTGTTTGTATGAAAAGGGTGCGAACTTTCATGGCGACTCTTTCTATCCCTTTCGATCCATACATACATCTCTTTCTAATTTGTGATATATCTGTGGTAATTTCTGTCAAATGGCTCTTCTCTGTCTGTGGTCTGTGATGTGGTGTCACATATCAACTTTTGTTTGTTGTTGTTTGTGATTGCTTTTCGGTGTTTTTCTTGTTATTCTAGAACCAAATTCTTATTTTACAGCCAAGTTTTTTACGTGTTATAAAAAGTAAAAGTAGCTTTACATGTTATAATGTACTATAAAACATGTGAAATATGTGGCCCGAAAGCCGGCCGCACTAACAACAAAAAGCGGATGTTTATGGCGAAATTTCCTTTAAACGAAGAAAGGTATGTACATATTCATAATATAAAGCGAATTATCATAGTTTAACCTGTCTTTTTTATAAGTTTTCCCTAAATCATGTCCTATAACCAAATTCGTAGTGTGGACTTCATAATCGATACTAAATATCGAATATCGATGCACCTGTAATTAAATTATTTGCCATGGTGTTACCTGGGTACGCATTATGTCCCATTGTCCATGTGTGGTGCTTTTACGAATCACATGTTTCAAAGATGGTGAAAAACTTATCTATATGAGACAAATTTACTTAGCATTCCATGGATTCACCATGTGGGTGCCGGGTCCATAACGTTACATAAGAAGAGGCCCAAGTCAAGGTGCCTGGGACTTGTAACCCAGTGAGTAAGGTTAAAAGGCCCCTTTATGATGCATCAATGCCCCGTTTCACCACTCGAGCCTCCTCCCCTGCCCAACCAAATTAATTTTGTACACATATTTTTTCAGATTCAAAAAAGGTACTAAACCTGGAATACGCAGGCTTTTGAAGCGTATCGAAAAATATAAGACAGAAAATAAAACCTTGAAAAAGAAATTAATTACGATGGACAACATATCATCCCCCATGTTAAACAGTCTTATTGATTCTACCATCAAAAATCAAAACCGAAAAGCGCATGGTAAGCGATGGACAAAATTGAATAAAAGCGTTGCATTAGCTATTTACAAAAATCTCCGAAGTCATATGGTATTTAAGTCGATTATTACCCATGCCGAGTATACGCACTTTACAGACTGTCCTACAAAATATGAAATTAGAAACTGGAATAGATAAAACAGTTATGGAAAACCTTAAAAATAAGGGCGATAAATTAACAGAAGAAGAAAAAATGCGCAATTTTATTTGACGAAATGGCGCTCAAGATACGTCTTATCTATAGCCCTTCTACTGATTCCATCGATGGATTTAGACTATTTTGTTTTGATTGAATTTGTTTTGGTTGTAATAAAACTCTTATTATAAATATTTCTTTTATTTAAAAAATAAACCTGTTTATATATAAATCGATGATTTCATCAGCACGTCACTATTTGGTAATCTAATATTGTTTTAATCGATTATTTTTCTGTGGGACATCACTATCAGTTAGCTAATGTTGGCAAGACTGTAAAATTACGAATTTAGTTGACATACAGAATTTTTTTCTTGCGTTATGTTGGTACTAGAGCTTAGTACCCGTTTCGAACAACCATCAAAACCCATCTTATGTTCTAAAGTCCCGCCTCTTCTTACGTAGTATTGTATCCTCATTGATTGGAACATGGATATCTATACTATTACATAATACAATCTATCAAAATACAAACTTTAGCTAAACTACGGCCGCAGCTATTTCCCCGTAGCAGGGTTGGATTGGACTCAGGGTTGGATTCAGACCCTCAAAAAATTATACTACATGGAAAATAAAATTATACTATTTGTCCAAAGTTATACCACGTTTGACGCTACATGTATTTGTTTATATCGCATTTATACGTTTAGTTTTTCTGCGTTTCTTGTTTTGATTTAAAACAAAAATAGATTCTTTAATCGTAAATAATATTTTGCTTAAATAAATTGCAAAAAAAATATACATGAAATCCGGGCAAGTAGACTTCGATATCGGCTAATTCTTTAATCGGAACATGGTCCTTAGAATTGACACGACGTAAAATATTGTCAACGGCATAAATTCTATGCAGTTATTAGATTTACTTTCTCTTACAGAACCCATCGCAAAAAAGGTATCATGAAGTTTATGCATCTTAATTTCGTTTTTGCCAAGTTAACTTTGCTGAACATTATTTCACAATCAGCGTTTGCGTGAGGGTAAACCCATTCAATCAAAAATAAATTTGGCAGTTTTATAACAGTTTCGTTTTCAGATATCACACCAAGCGTTAAGTTTCACCCTTCCCGAAATTATAAGGTATTATATATATAATCCCGATATTATACTTTTTAATATCTATTAAAAAGTAAATAGGACTCACTAAATATTACAAGTCGGTCTAAATGTAAAACTATGATATTTTCGCGTAGTATAGTGATATTCCTATACTACACACTACACAGCATGAAATAATGGTACAAATGGTATAATTAAACTACGAAATCCAACACTGGTTGGATTCAGACCCTTTAAAAATTATTGAAAATAAAATTATACTATTTCTCCCAAATTATACTATGGTCTACGTTTGACGTTTCAAGTTTTTTTTCATATCGGGTGCTTACCATTTGAAGTTAGATTCGCTAAAAACGATCACACTCCCAAAAAGCTGTTCCACATGGGTCTTGGCGTTATTTTCGCCATAAACGCTACATCTAATGTCAAAAGTGAGAGAAGTGGCAAATTTTAGTGGCATTCTTAGCGTTCTTATGCTAAATGGAACAGGGGAGAACAGTTACAAACGATCACAGTGATCACAACCATAGACGCAAATGTGATCAAAATTATCGAAAATAACGTTTTTAGCGCAAAATGGAATATACCATCATGAATCAGGAAATCAAGAGCAAATTTTGTAATCTTTTGAAAAGGATAGTTTTCAGTCATATCAACCCAAGATCTTAGTAGATGTTGCCGTATATACAGAAAATCCCGATATTGTAAGGTAAAAAGTCGGGCGACCTGAAGACAAAATCATGGTATTTTCGCATAACGATACTACACACACTATGAAATTATGGTACAAATAGTATAATTATACTACGAAATCCAACACTGCTCCGCAGTAATTTTAGCACAGACTAAATAAACTTGTTTATTCATAAGTTCAGTGTAATGTTACCATTTAATAGGCGCTTATTTTATACACTTTGGGTGCATACCATTTGAAGTTAGATTCGCTAAAATGATCACACTCCCAAAAAGTTGTTCCACATGGGTCTTGGCGTTATTTTCGCCAAAAACGCTGTGAGGCTACTGGAACAGTTTGAATTCCCTACATCTAATGTCAAAAGTGACAGAAGTGGCAAATTTTAGTGGCATTCTTAGCGTTTATAACCTAAATGGAACAGGGGATGACAGTTACAAACGATCACAGTGATCACAACCACAGACGCAGAATGTGATCAAAATTATCGAAATTAACGTTCTTAGCGACTAATGGAACATACCCTTTGTACTCAGTATTGGGCATGCAACTGGCTTGTATCCGTGAATGGGATGCTTTAGCTAAGCGATTTATTTTATTACCTATGTTATGCTTTTATCACATTCTACCAAGCTACATATACCTAATCTTTGATTCTAGCATGTGGGATCTTTCGGCCTGTGTTATAAATTAATGTTTTTTTATATATTCAATTAGGGTGTCTACCACTTGAAGCAAATTTCGTTATTTTCGATAATTTTGATCACATTTTGTGTCTATGATTCATATTAAATGTGGATCCATAGACACAAAATGTGGTAAAAACTATCGAAAATAACGAAATTTACGTTAAATGTATTACGGCCTTAATGCAATTGTAGGTATTATAAAGCCTGTATACATATAAAATCTAATATAAATTGATTGTTTTAGAAATCGCCTGTCAGGTCCAATCCTATATCAAATGTAAGTCCAATATAATACAAAATGGCCCGGCCGGGTAAGAAAAATGTCTCTGTTCCATTCATTAGTTTTTTAATTATATATTCTTAGTTGTTTAATTATATATTCTAAAAATTGTTATCGCTTGCTTGTTTCGACATGATTTTGTGAATGGGCTGAGTGAAGTGGCTGAGCACTAAAATGCGAATGAAGAACTGCCGACTGAAGTACAGCGCAGGCAGGCTGTCCGGAATGGGGGTAGGAACTTTAAATTTTTTGTGTTGCCATCTTAGGAATGGCAATTTATTTCTAAACTATAGTGAAGAAGTGGTGTCACGTATGCGTCACTATATTGTGTTCAATAATATTTTCTTAGTACTAATCTCAAGAACGAAGCACGATTATAATAAATGTTAAAATATACTACAATAATGAGCGCACTAATATGACAGGCTCAGCCCGTACGATTTAGTACTTGTCGTACTAGACCGCACACCGGAAGGCAAGGCCATTTCCAACTTGAAAACGGTCTGTGGCCTCTTCGGCCTAGACGTACAAGCTCCGTACAGGAATGGCGCTCCTTCACAGTGCCACAACTGTCAGCTGTACGGTCATGCTGCCCGATTCTGTTACGCCCGTCCTAGGTGCGTTAAGTGCCTAGGCTACCACGCAACAGATCAATGTTCGCGTACGAGGGACTCGCCTGACCCACCCAGCTAATGCCAGCGTTCTGTGCGGCACCCAGGGGTATACCGCCAACTACCGCGGATGCCCGAAGGCGCCACGCACAAACCGCAGGGTGGCGAAGGAAAGGAGGCCTCCCCGTCCCACATACGACAGATACCAGCGGGTCAGCCCTAAGGAGACTGTAGTATCTGCACAGGTGACTCCCGCTCCTCTCCCCGCTAGGACCGCGTGGTCAAAACCATCAAGCATGGATTAAACCACCACTTCCACTCGCGCTCCAGCCCGCGCACCCGTCCCCGCCCGCACCGCGGCCCCTGCCCGCGCACCGGCACCAGTCCGCGTGGCACCCCCGGCAACGCCTGCCTTCATTCCACGCGCAGCTCCTCGCGTCGCCCCGCCTGTGGCCCCACCTCCTATGCCACTGATGGACACCTCTCTTCAAGAGAATATAGCTTTAGTCAGCGACTTAGCTATTTCCATCAGCATATACGAGGTTCGTGCACTAGCACGCAAGATGCACTTCGCGGAATCACCTGCGGAAGTCATCCAGAATACGTTGGAACATGCCAACCTTCTTTGTGCCCTACAGCGCTTCGCCCCCCAAACCCCCCCTCAGTACACCCACTATGGCTAGTACAACCTTACGAACTAAACCGCGCTCAGTTTCGTTAGCGTCCTTTAACGCTAACAGCTTCCTCAAACAACGTGACCTTGTCCACGACTTTTGCTATACCCACCTGATCGATATCATATGCGTGTAGGAAACTTTTTTAAAACCAGGAAGGGCGAATCCCAGGTTTGCTAATTACCGATGTGTACGTATTGATAGATTGACTTCCGCTAAGGGAGGCACTCTAATCTATTACAAAAGGTTCCTTCACTGCATCCCCTTGACTACCCGACGTTGAGTACTATGGAAGCATCTTGTTGCTTACTAGCTATCACGGGTCATCAACCCATAGTCATCCTGCTACCAACCTGGTTTAAAGCGTGTCGCCCACGCTGACTTAGAAGCCATTTTCTCACTTGGAAGCGGCGTCCTTCTGATCGGCGACTTCAAAAGTAAACATATCCTATGGAATTGTAATGTTAACAATCCTTACGGTGTTATTCTTGAAAGCCTAGTCGCTGACTTGAACTTTGACGTAATTGTACTTATCGAGTCATCGCACTACCCCGACAACTTCCGCCACCGACCAGACGTCTTAGACATGGCACTGTTTAGAGGTGAACGATAAAGCGCTTTTAAGCGCCTACCATGCATATGTAGGCTCCACCTTAAGATATGGAGTTCTAGTTTGAGGAAATGCCACTGAAAAAGAATCAGCATTTAAGGCTCAGAAAAAATGCATTCGTGCCATATGTAGACTAGAATCAACAGAGTCCTGTAAGCCGTATTTTCAAAAATTAAAACTTCTCACTCTTCCGTCTATGTATATTTATAAAGCAGCTATTCTCATGAGAAATAATCTCAGTGACTATAAAACGTTGGCAACAAAACGATATGATAGTATACTATGCGCTCGGAGACATAAAAAGGCTTTACATACTCCGAAACATGGGTGAATTTATGTCGTGAGGTTTAGTTTGAGTGGGCGTGCGACGGCCATGGGAAATTTTCCTCTATTAATGGTGTCTATTAAAGAGAGGTAGTGTGGAGCGTGCCCCGGTCACGAAAATTACGTGAAATGCCGTGCTCACAGTCTACGCTATATCGCTAGGATTGATCGGCGTCACGACCCGGTTTCCTCTCTTGAAGTAGATGGCCCTTGACGAGGGGTGAATTGGCTCGTAGTCGATGCATTACAAGCTCATATGCTGACTCGCGGGATGATTATTCATGATTTGGTTTAAAAACACACTACATAATGAAGGGCTACGCTGACATTCGATATGTTTAGATTCAGACACTAACGAATTAGAATTACTCATATTATTTTATATGAACTGCAATATTTGTGGAAAAATTGATAAGGGGTGAAAAATTTCCTTCGGTATAATAAAGAGACCTTCGCAAATTTGTTCAGGGGTCGGCTGTAACGATCCACCATGCGTCTCGTTCAGTCCACAAATATAGAAATGCAATAATATACAAAAGACTAAGTCAATCTAAGGCAGAGCATAATAGGATCCTAAAAAGAACTGAAAAATTCTACTATCATACAAATTATTAGTTAAAAATTAAACTAAAGAGGTTTTGTACAAGAAACTACGTAACCTACTTCAAGGAAAGAAAGAATTTAAATAAAATAATTTGTATCGACTACTAAAGAGGATTTTTGCGAAAAAAGTAAAATTAAAAACAAACGCGTGACGTTGTCAGGATGAAGGGGAAATGAAGACATTCCTTGCCTTTTTCTGATTCTTTTATGTTCGTCCGTCGTCGAAAAATCATCGCCTGGTACAGTTGCGCCCCGATGTTCTAGAATATGCTGTGTTGTTCAGCTATTGTGTGGTAACTTCGAGATCGTTCTGTCGCGTACGGGAATCAGTAATTATTGAGGTGAGTCAATACAGATTTGTTCCGCGTACATTTCGTTCTAGCTTCTGTATTGAGTGAGGATCTACAAAGGAAAACGAAGTGTTTTCCGTGGCAATGGATTGAACCTCACTGTGTTGACATGACCCTATTGCCATTTATCTTCGATCCTGGACTTTGAGACAATTCAGGGGTCGTATTCTTGCTCAGCAAGCGACCAGCAGTCTCCCGAAATAGTTGTATTCTTTTCTCTGGATATTGTGGCAAGTCGAAGTGTGCCACGACCTCACTAAGCGGTGGCTGAGATTATAAATCAATTATGGAGGTCTATCTTTATATATGTGTTTATTCGCACCTGTAGGTATCATTTCCCGGACTCGATTCAAACCCCCTTTGCTAACCGATGAGAGTCCACCGCACACATGGGAGGCTCGCATCTGGTCACATCTTCTTAGGTCTCCGGAGCCGTGGCCACTCCAGTTCGTTTCTCCTAGGGAACCAGCTAGAGGGATGGGTATGTTACAGAATGCCTGACATACTGCGTTCTCTTGTTAGGAGCTGATTCTTTGGCTAAGGAAGAGGCTTACACTACACGAATAAATGTAAATGTGGGAGACGGGCCCTAGCTTTGCTTAACACTTTAGCTCGAATGTTAGGAGACTGTAGGCCTGGTAGGTTAGGCATATTTACTAGGAATTCAAGTTACAGGTTTTAGTTTTGGGAATATGGTAGGACACTATCATTAGGCTTTTAGGAAGGTTTTGTTATGCATAGCTCTCTACAATATGAAGTTAAAACTGAGCAAATGCTTTAATGTTCATTCTTACCAGGGGTCCACATGTGAGAATTATGGACAATGTAGTGTACGGATTGCTATAAAACAATAGGGACAGGAGGATAGGGAAGTGTAGTTCATTTATAGGTGATGCTATAGGGATTTTAATATTTATAAAGTCTTTTATAAATATTATGATTTATTTAAAATAATATTATATTGATTTAATAAATTTATTGGAAATAATTTGTTAAACATACAGATGAAGCAATATTTGTAAAACTAATCAGCCTAGAGCAGATGTCTAAAGAACATTCTTGTCTAATCATATTGATATACCAAAAATAATTTAAATAAGAGCTTATAGAAGAAATCAGTAAATATGGAAACAAATGTAAACAATACAAATTCTACAAACCAACTAAAAGATCAAAGTAAATTGTCTAAGGACATTACTTCCTATTTTAATAAGATATAAATAAATTTGAATTAAATTAATATAACACTCTAAATACTGAAATAATCTACCTGGATGAGGTATTCAGTTCGGAGACATTGTCTGAAGGATAGTATATATCTATTTCATCTCGTAAACTACAATATTTGAGTTCGCTGATAACATTGGTCATTGGCTGGAGACATACGCTCCTTGGATAGCTTGTAGACTAAATATTACGGTCAGAGGAATCCATGGTCACTGGTTGATATTATCACCTGTACATCGCGACAGCTAATTAATATACAACAACTAACTTTTCACAAATCCCGAAGACATAGATCTGTCTGATTATTACATCAGAGTAGGCGAAATATAATAATTACCAAAAATAATTGAAAATTCAAATAAAACAAACATACAGAAAATATTTATCACACAAAATATAAGCAAGAGAGACAATACTTACATAAAATTATAAAACAATATCTTAAAACTAAACCTAAAGTTAAACGAAGCGTTGTGTTCCAAACTCCACCGATACTAAAAACAACTCCTTGTTTTTAGTATCGGTGGAGTTTGGGTTAAAGCTAAAATGATAAACGGAGATCGTTGAAATTTCTTAAAGGGGCCCCTTAATCCGGCCGCCCAGATGGTCGAAAGCCCATGGGGTTATTCTAGCTTCATCCCCTACAATGTAAATAATCCATAGAATACCTACTAATCATAGAATATTAAATTCATATAATTTTGACAAAACTTCACACAACTATATAAGTTACATTTCATACAGAATCTATGGAAACTATTTACATTTAGTTCTAAAAATATATTATGTACTTTATAACAGTATAAATATTCAATTTTATACTTCAGAGAAAACTTCTGTCACATACAGTTGCATTACATATGGAATCTATGCAAACTATTTACATTTAGTTTGAAAATTGTATATCCTCTACTACTCATCATTATTAATAATCTAATTTATCTGATTTACCTTATGTTATAAACATCAGTTGACAAAGCACGAACATTTGTTATATAATATTTTTTAATTATTAGAATATTAGTTGTGTTCAATTTATTTCATCTGTCCCGAATCAGAGGACTTTAAGGCAATGGTTCTTAAGGTTTAGTTATTTTATGCAATGATAGATAGCTGAGAATATAAGATAAATAAAGTCATTTAGTGATAACTGAATTTTACTACTACTGCTGACAAACTTAGGATTGTTTATGTATATAATTAATCATTGGAAAATGGCATGTGAATGCAGAGTCCAATGGTTCCGAATGACAATCTTCAACTGATAGAGCACAGCTGTCAGGAATGTTAGAATCTTATTAAGAAACTTCTTATTCTGCTATATTTATTTGTATACTAGGATGTGGCTGTATAGTTCTGAAATTAAAGGTATCTAACTTGTCTTAGCGTCCCGAAAAGAATTTAGGTTACTACAACGGTTCATAATGTATGGTTCTACCATTAGACTAGACGATCACACTTTGGCCAAATCTACTATCAGTCTAAAACACTCAATAATAGGTATTGTATGCATTTAGGTTTGTAGGTTAACAATAAATATATTCAAAATAAGTTAAGGTTAGGGAGGGTTTCTTTACAATTTGGTCCACGTGACCAGGATTTCTTAATATAAAAAGCAAACATTAAAAATAGGTTAAGGTTTCTTTACAATTTTTAGTAAAAGTGTGTTTGGCAAAAGCATCAATATATATAATAAAATACCGCAAACCATAAAAGAGGCAAAGAATATTGACATATTTAAATTGCAATTAAAGGAGTTTCTTATTGATAAGGTTTATTATACTATTGATGAATTTCCCACAGATAAATTATAAATTAATGATTGACATGAATAATATATTTTTGTAAGTAAATGAAATGACATTGTAATAATAATTTGTTAATTATATCATATCATTGTAATATTAATTTAGATGAACCCAGTAATTTGCACGACTTTAAGGTTTAAATGTAGAGTCACATATTATTTTAGTTAAGACCTGTACTGTACCCACGTTATGGCAAATAAATGATTTGAATTTGAATTTGTTTAATTATAGGTTAAATTATCTATGATTCCACCTAATATGACTAAATTATGGTACAACAGAATAGCAAATCTGCAAATTTTACCAAGTTTAGTAACTATAATAATTTCAGAGCGAATTAACTTAACTATGGCGTCAACAGAATAAGGAATTTTCATCAGACGTATCTAAATCTAATTTTACTAAATTTTAGTTAGTTTTTTGCCAACAGAATTGCGATCATTATAAACTGCAGGGGAATGTAGATTGAGGTACAGCAAAACATTCAGCTGTAACGGTACTGACATATATGGTACTCTTAATATTATATGATAAAAATCTTTGGTACCTATCTCTCCGGAACGTGTTCTTATTTAAAAAGCATTTCAGTCTTTTCCATTCAGGCATCGGCAATGCGTGTTATATCTGTGGGCTATTTTAATATAAATAACATTTTTACAGATTATTAAGATTTCGTGAAAGAAGCCCTTACCAAGCAAATTGCTACAGACCTACAGACTACTGCCTAGTGCCTACACTCTTCTCTTGCCTGTGGTCTGTCTACATAAACATTTAAAATTTTGAAGAGAATTTGCTTTTACCCTGTTATATTTCAGAAAATGTTATTATAAGTGTTCATTAATCACTTAGGCATTTGATTTTCATTAGGTTTAAAGTGTAATTGGCTTTAAAAGTCGTATATAATGGACCCGGAGGTGGCTCTACACGATGATAGTCCTGATGGCGCGGAAGCGGCGGAAGCTTCACCGCTTGCCGAAAGCCAAGCTGCAGATTCTATTGAAGAACTCTCAGAAAACAACGTTACTAGCCATGAAGAAGGTGATGCTGTTGAGGAATCAGGTACTACATATTGCTATATCAATGATCTTGCACGAAACACATGAAGGTTTTTTGATATTATTCCGATGCTTGGTTGTGGAATGTCTGTAACTAAAAGGTTTTGCCTTATTGCTATAAATACAAGCAAAGGATGAATTGAAGCTTTGAGGTACATCACCACTATCAAGAATTAAGTCAAAAATTAATAGTTTTGAAAGTAGAACACTGAAGGAAGGACTTTAGAATTGATGTATGCTACTATGCACATTCATATTTTTTTAAAGAAAAATAGTTAGAGAGAAGGTAGAACAATGAGCTACATTGTAGCCTATATTTGAAATGAAATTCTCGTGAGTTTCACACATGTTTAAATATTATACAATAACCAGCAAAAACACTCATGTCAGGGATTGAATACGTCAACCCAGGTTCTGAGCATATCAGATGCTCATCATCAGGACGAGTGTGCAGCTGCATGCCTGGGAGTTTGCAGTGAGTGTTTTTGCCGGTTATTGTGTAATATTTATAAATATAGTTATCTTGTATTACCACACTAAATGTGATCCTGCTGAAACCAAATTTATTTTATAAAATTTATTATAGCTTAAATTTTTCCCCTATTTAGATCTGTACATGTTGAATTTAATGTGGGTGTGACATGCAAACACAAATAATTGTTCTATCTATTGTGGCTATCATATATTTATTTCTCAAAAAGTATTGGGTTCCGCAGGATAAAATTATGAGTGGTTAATAACATACAACTGTAAAAACATGAAGGTATACAACCAATACAAAGATAAGCCGCACAAAATATTAGATCTAGTATTATTCCAGTAGTTGTGCTTATGCTTTATCGATAATGTAGTGATTTCTAAACCCATCCCTGATTTTGACTCTAAACACCTATTACTTGCCGCATATTGCACTCTTCACAGGATGGTAATTATGAGAATAGTTTAAAGTGGGTGCACAGCTAAGCAGAGTGGAGTAAGTGGATAAAGATAGTAAAAACTATTCTTCAAAATGATGAAATGATAGATACAGAAAGACTGCATATCTAACAGAGTCCATGTGTGAGGAAGATGAGCTGTGTAAGAGGAAAATATCAACCAATAAGATCACTTCATTTTCCTATTCTTTGCTGAGCGCAGTGAAATGCATTATTTTTTCAAAATATGATACTTGATCGCTATTACACTCACTTTAACTAACGTAATTGATCATTATCTAAACAAGTGGTTCCCAACCAGTGGTTTGCAGGAGTCAAAATTTGGTCCACGAACAAATGGCGAGATTGCAAGTGGAGCCGACCGAGAAGTAAAAAACGCGGGGATTGCGGACAAACAATTTTATAAATAAACTTTGCGCCTATATTTGCAAACTTCAGTTATGGTTTGATAAATTTGAGGAAGGTAATTATTCTGCTTTCGCTACATTAAAACAATTGTGTAGGACGAGTAGTATGACGCTATTAGGGCAAACATAAAAGAAAACTATGAGTTATCTACAAATGTTGATTGATGAATTCAATGGCTACTACTACCCACAATATTATGAAATAGAAACTAAAGTTGATCAAAAACTGATTTGAAACCCTTTTAGCACGGATTCTAGTGAAGTTGCTGAAGAAATTTAATTAGATTGATGTTGTAAAAACACAACCAAAATTCGAGGATTTCTTTTTTTGCCTTGCAATGTTTTGTCATTACTGGTATTCTTTTGTCAACCACTTATTCAAGCGAACTATTGTTTTGTTGCTAATTTAAAACAAGGCCTGAAAAATTAAGTAATAATGCGTGTAATTTTGTGCAATTATAAACATTACAAAATCCCTGAGGATGTTGGTGTTTCATCATCCAGACCAGATATATTTCTATACTCAAAGCATCTAAAACGCATAGTACTTATAGAACTTACTGTGCCGTGGGAAAAAAACATACCTAAAGACCACACAATAAAAACTAACAAATATTATGACCTAACAAATGAATTAATCAAAAACGGTTATGTGGTTAATTTATATGCTGTAGAAGTCGGAGCAAGGGGTATACCAGCAAAATCCCTATACAACCTACTAAAAGACCTTGGCCTGTCAAGAACAACGGTAACTTCCATCCTAGAACGTGTACCCAAGGCGGCATTAATAGGATTATTATATTATTACCAAATTTGGTTAGGCAGGGGAGGAGGCTCGAGCGGTGAAAGGGAGCATTGATGCATCATAAAGAGGCCCCTTAACCTTACTCACTGGGTTGCAAGTCCCAGGCACCTTGACTGGAGCCTCTTCCTCTGCAACGCTATGGACCCGGCACCCGCACGGTGAATCCATGGAATGCTAAGTAAATTCGTCTTCCCTGGATTAGTGAACTTACGCAGAAGATGCAAGTTTAAAAATTACATTGATTCAAAATTTACATGACAATAGGCTTCCAGCTAAAAAATTACATTAAAATAATATTATTAATGCATGATACTATAGAGTTTTTGATTAAAGTTTTCTTGTTGTTGTGGTCACTGCTGACAAAAAAGAAACAAATGGTCCCTGGTCAATAAAAGGCTGGGAACCACTGATCTAAACAATAATAATTATTACTGCATTATTAGTGATTGACTATAATTACACATAGCACTCATAGATCCTATGTGTTGTGTAAATCAATCACAAAGTGCAGTGGAGAGACCAATAAATTCACAATTGGTTGTAGATGCTAATTTCGCATGGCCGGCCTTTATCTTTAATTCAGATACAATCTACTGTTATTATTTTACACAATATGATATAACATCATTCAAGTCGCCATGATAGTCCTTGAAATCATACAAGAAGCGGCGAAGCGTCTCTCAGTAGCTAGAGCAAAAAAAGGTTTCACCACAAACAAATGACACATTGATTTTGTAAAAGAAGGAACTAACGAAACACAAAACTGAACACTACAAAATCTAAATCCAACACTAACTCCATCTTAGGCGCAGCTCTCGATTGGACTCTTTTGATGGGGACGTATGAAAAACACTACGAAATTCCTGAGGATGTTGGTGTTTCGTCTTCCAGACCAGACATATTTCTATTTTAAAATGAGAGCCAGTACTTCTAGGTTAGCCTGAACAACATCTTCGACCATATCATCACTTACCATCAGGTGAGATAGTGGTCAAAGGCTAACCCATCAGGCATAAATAAAAATAATAAAAAAAAAACGAAAATGCATAGTACTTATAGAACTTACTGTGCTGTGGGAAATAAACATACCCACACAATAATAAAAAAAAGTATTATGACCTAACAAATGAATTGACCAAAAACGGTTATGTGGTTAATTTATATGCTGTAGAAGTTGGGGAAAGGGGTATACCAGCAAAATCCCTATGTAACCTACTTAAAGACCTTGAGCTGTCAAGAACAACCATAACTTCCATCCTAGAATGTGTATCCAAGGCGGCATTAGTATGATCTTACCAAATTTGGCTAGGCAGGGGAGGAGGCTGGAGCGGTGGAGGGGAGCATTAATGACATCGTAAACCGGCCTCTTAGTTCCTTCTCCCCCTGGGTTGCTCGGGGGGAAATTGAAGCCCGGCACCCCATACCTTCACTTCACCAACAAATTGTGTAACAACCATTTATGATATTAATTGATTAACTTACCTCATGCACTTGCAGTAAATACATAGATACTGTATCAGCCGGATTGTCCACTGCTGAACACAGCCCCCCCCCCCATTATGGGGGATTTGCCATAATTCTTACGATTGGCAGGCATCTTGGGGATCGCAGTGTGTGATATCAGTTCCTCAGAAAGCACTGCTGGCCACCCTCTGGTGTGTTACCCTGAGTCGTCTTTTACGACATCAACGGATAGAGATGGGGGGTGACATTCTAGCCCGGCACCCCATGGGCAATTCAAAGATAGTGATGGTAATTTAAAATGTTGAATGCATGATTTTTTTTTTTGCACTTGTAGTGGTTTGTTTGAATTTTTAGAATGTTAATAGTAACTGTTCATGTAGCCACCATTGGGGATCCGACAAGCAGCAGCGATGCCTTGAATATTGAGCTTCCAGAGCCGCCAGCTGAAAATAATGAGCCACCAATGCTTCAACTCGAACCAGGTATGGCTGTGTTTTATTTCCCTTGACAGCTATATGTAAAGACCTGATACAGAATTTGATTTGAAATTAAATTTATCTTGTTTTATTAACATGTTAGGTTGAAATTGACTGACTGAATATTCCTCTCATATACACCATCCTTAAAATTGAATTTTCCTTGTTCCAGTGGATTCAAAATTCAAGGAATTTTGAATTAAATATTGATCAATCAGAAATGAAAATATTATTAGGTGATATCTTCCATTTAGTGGTTATTCCCCGCCTTAGTGTGTAATAATTCTAACGACCAAATTTCCGAAAATAACTTTCTAATGCAGCATTATTAAAGCACTATAAATAAAAAAATAATAAAAAAAGTTTGTTTTTAGCACATGTGGAAGATGAAGAGGAGATGGATATAGATGACACAACAGCAGGTGCTGTTGATGAATCGGCTTATATTGGCGACAATTGCCTATCCACGCCTGTAAGTTCTGATAGATTTATGGCTAATGGCACACCACATTTTACTAGATATGATTTATAGGTTTTCTTTTTACCTTTTTATTATTTCCTATGATATGCGCCATAAGCAACGCATATTATGTAAAAATATTAACTGCCTATTACAGTTCAAAAGATACAACCCAAGAAGCACAGACAGACGGACGGACAGGCTTTTAGCACTAGGCAAATTCATACCCAAATGATTTAATTTATAGCTATTGCCATTCCCATGAACAAAACATATCATGTGTCTTTTTCTGCGTTTTACATAAATGCTTATTTTGTGTCCAATTTTATTTAAAAGTAGTGGTCTTGACATTATTTAACAAAAAAAAAAAATTATAAATATATAATATTTATAAATTTATAATTTTTTTTTTTTTTTTTTTTATATTAAAAATTGGACACAAAATAAGCATTTATGTAAAACGCAGAAAAAGACACATGATATTTTTTGTTCATTAAAAAGTAGTTATTGTGACATAACTGTAATAGCTAGAAATGTGGTTGTAATAAATTGTAGTTAATCACTTTGCTCTATTGTCAATAATTTCCGCAGCGTACGTGAAATAACGATTTTTGTTAGTATTATTCTCACGCGTTGGGTTACATCCTCGAAGTTTTTGTAAGGTTCCCTTACTTTGTGAAAATATTCTATAGCCTATTTTCATCAAGAATAATGTAGAATTCTAATGGTGAAGGAATTTTTCAAATAGGTTTTAAGTTTATTCGTTACATACAAAATCAAAAATACAAATTTTTCCTTTTTCTAGGTAATATTAGTATAGATTAATCAATTCCCAACTGGCAATCGCCCAAATACGGTCAAGTTCTATGGTTGTTTAATTCTTTGTTATGCATACGAATTTATGAACTAAGTGTGTATGTGTTTATTTAATAGTAAATCACATTCAATAAAACAGGCTACCACAGAGGATAATTCGCCTCAGGATACAGAGAGTCAAATGGATGATCCGTCAAATCTCCTAAAGGAGCAAGG
Organism: Plagodis pulveraria; assembly: GCA_963890685.1. Lineage (NCBI taxonomy): Eukaryota > Metazoa > Arthropoda > Insecta > Lepidoptera > Geometridae > Plagodis > Plagodis pulveraria. The sequence goes on along the minus strand of OY982950.1, from coordinate 20,171,151 downwards.
ATTGGACGAAGATGCCCTGGAAGCAGCTGCCGAAGAGTCCCCAGACCAGTCTATCAGCTCAGCTATGCCCACTGACAGTGGAGTGGGTATAGGTGATGGTGCACCTTTAGTACAAGATGGTGTGTATATTTAAAAAAAAAACATGAAATCATTTTATATAACTGCTAAGGTTTTTTATCAACACCTATCTCACCTGTTTGTATGAGTAAATGTGACTACACTGAATAGTAGAAGAATTAGAATTCTAAGTCACTTACCATCAGGTGAGATAGTGGTCAAAGGCTAACCTACCTAGCATAAAAAAAAAGGATTTTTACTTGATATTTCATTACACATTCGAATTTGACGATAGTCTTAGAGATCCTTCAGTCAAAAATGCACATCCCCAATTTCTTTACCCTATATAGATATGTAGATGCAATACACATAGCCTCGCCAATATTATTATTGGTTCTTCAGCCATCGTGGTGTGTGTGGAGTGCGCGGACGAGTATGAGTTTATAGGAAAATAGCTGCATGCACAAACATTCAAATGATAACGTTAAGTGGAGTGCATTTTAAAACTGAAAATATCTCGATCTGTTAGAAAATGCTCTTAAATATGGTGGCATGCTAGACCTAGAAATGTGTCTCAAGGGATATATACGGAATATACAGTATCGTTAAGTGCAGATTTAGAACTTGAGGCCAGTAGCTAACCTAGCATGCATGCAAATTACCTCTAGTGGCATGCTCAAGCCAGTGGTCGGCGTCGAATCTACAATAGCCCAATCGGAAGTCGTTAAAGTGAAATCGAATATAGTCCTTTAACTGTTATTTTTCAATGAAATTGTAGACAGTCATTGTCTATATTTACTTCTTAAATTATTGGTCTATATAAATTTCTATTTTATGCCGATTTAACTACCGTAAAAACAGTTTTACGTCGAGTAAGGCGTCTCGACCAGTTTCGCGTCTTTCAGAGTAGCTTCGTCACAGAGCAGAGGTTCGCTTACGACCGCCCCGCGCATGTCGCTAATCGTTAGTTAAATTGGCTTAATATAGTCTTTTATTATGTGTCAAACTTACGTTAGTTTTAATTAATTATATTCATCATCATCATCATCAGCCGGAAGACGTCCACTGTTGAACAAAGGCCTTCCCCATATAACGCCACAAAGAACGGCTATTAGCAACTTGTAACCACTGGCTACCCGCGCCTTTCACGATGTCGTCAGTCCACCTGGTGGGGGGCCTATACCAACTCTACGTCTTCCGGTGTAGTGTGGTAACCACTGGACGAAATTAATGATATTAATTTCGTATTATTCCAGATGAGTCTAGTACAATGGACGAGGACATGGGTGGTGGTGAAGGTGTGGCCAGCAGTGATGACGTCAATGACATCAGCAGTGCTGCAGCAGATGTTCTTAGCACTGGCATTAGGTGAACTTGCATGCCTTATAGCTACGAATAATAATATGTAAACACATGTAAATCTTATACAGTTACCGCTTTAATTTCGGACTCATTAACGCACACCAAGTACTCAAACTAACAGAAAATAACGAAACACGCACTTGGTTAACCTCAATTGCGTTGGTTATTTGATTTGGCGCTTAAAATGATCGCACGCGGTTGTTACCCGCGCGCCGTTGCCATAGAAACGCGTGGATGGGGCTATGCTAACATAAGTAAGCTAGTGTAAGTTTCATTTTTTATTCCATAACTTTTCAATAAAATAGCTTGTAATTTAGTTTTACATACAATTGTAATAAGTAAATCGAAAATAATTTATTGTAAGAAAATAAACGCAATGAAAGTGAAATTTTTAATACCTATTAGTATTGGTAGTTAGATAAAAAACAAATGTCAAATTACTGATTGGATTTAAATTTAGCTTTAAAATGTCATCATGCTAAGTAACACACTTACATCATGAATGATTATTGTATTATTCAGTTTTTTACACATTCATTCTATTTCTTTGTAGCCCGAATATGAAATTAAAACTAAAAATACCACATCAGCTGTCAATTGACAGTTCTTCTACTTCAGACCTATTTCTAGGTAATTAGGTTTTGTGTAATTCTCAGCCCAAATATGACATCAAAACTGAAAAATCATCCGTCAGAATGAATGACAGAAGACATGAATTTCTAGGAACTACTTCTGAACTAGGGTTTTCTATGACACTAACATTAAATAACTTATGTTTGTTTTTTATGATAGGCTTAATTGATTCCCCATCCCGTTCCACATGATTTACTGTTATATTACTCAACAAATCAATATAAATTTTACATATTTTTAACGGGGTTGTGACGTATTACGCACGAGGCCCACCTGATGTAAAGCGGATTAATCTCTGCCTAGAACAGATGCATTTCATCACAAGTTACGAATTGCACTGCGCCCTTCTGCGGCTCTCAAGGACTGCTGCCGGAACACACCGTTAGGTGCTTGGCGAAAGATTTTCTACTTGAGGGTGGTCGCTAGCCAGGCGGGCATTCGCAAAATGCCCTTCCACCATGCGGTGAAGCTCAAGCTCTGGGCGGGATTCGAACCATGGACCTGCTGCGCGGCAGTCCATAGCCAATGCCACTGAGCCATCACTGCTTCAAACTAGGTCTAAGATATTGTTCAGGCTAACCTAGAATTACTGGCTCTCAAGGACAGCTGCCGTAACACACCGTTAGGTTTTTGGCGATAGATTTTCTACTTGAGGGTGGTAGCTAGCCAGGCGGGCATTCGTAAAATGCCCTACCTACTACAGTTCCATATAACGACTGTCATCCTAATACAACAACCAGGACCGACGGCTTAACGAGCTCTCCGAATCACGGAAGCGCTCAGTAGTAATGTCACAAGCGAACACCCATCCAACTCATGACCGTGGAGGACGTTGCTTAACTTTGCTGATAGGTTAAGAACGCTACGAGCGCTTCAAATCCGATGTGATAAACATGTTAGCATATCAACTTTATTGATAGCTCAAGTACAGCGGAGGGAGGCGCAGACATATCCAGCAGTGGGCAGACGGAGGCAGCTCTAATCTCATCGACGGCAAACGGACCGGCCGTGCTTCACTCCTTTTCGCTTACGCCACAGCAACAGCAAGCAAATGAGTATGTACCACGCATTGTTTTCTGCAATTCTGAACACTTCAAGGATTTTGAACTATTTACTTGATTATTTCGTCGTTAATTTCTCTAGACGAACTTCAAATGTTCATTAATAATTATTATCGTTACACATTTTAGTAAATAATACAGGATAACTCACGTGAATAAGTCAGATAGCTCCGACTATAGTTTCAAGCACATCCGGTGGTCTTTTTCAAGGAGAGCTCGAGACACCCGAGTTGACGGTGACGATGAGTATTATATTTTCGTTACTTTCATTACATTAATTTATAGAATTGTATATAGCAGTGTATGTAGTAGAAAAAATATAATATTCTTGATTTATCTCAATTTCTTTCGACATCCAAGGTAAATACACATTAGCGTGAGTGTAAGATATGTAATCGTAATGTCTATTGTTTCAGATTAATTCACAAGTTTTCACACATGTTCGAATATCAGCGGTTTTATAAATTATTGATTATTTTTTTGCGCCGGTGATAATTTAAAATGCCTTCGAAGTTTTCAGAATTGCCTTAAAATAGGTTGGATCCTGATATTATTATTGTAAGAGTATATTCTTCGTATGTTTCAAATGAATTCTAACTAAAATCGAGATATCGAAAAGATTTTTGCATGACATGTATGTTTCTTATAGGGTCATCTGCTAATAATGAGGTCACATAGAGGCTGATTATGCATATTTACTAGCGATATATTAAATAGCATACATGTATTTGAAAACATATTTGTACGAGTTAGTAGCAGACTTATGAATCGTAAAACCCTTGTCGTCAATGGTCAACCTTGGGAGAATACGAATGTGAAGGGAAAATGTGAAATCTAGCTAGACACACGTCAATGTAACCCCTCTTGTACTTTTTGTGTAATAAAATTATTTTACGGGTTAAATGCTAATAATGCTGTCTAAGGTTTCGGGATTATTACACATAGTAATTAAACAACTTGAGACGTTTCGATAAAAATAGCGTTAAATATACGCGTTTTATGCATTTTAGAGTTGTTAAATCACCATGCCAATATTGAGTCTGGTACAACAAAAATATTTAATCCTGATTCGATGTTTTTTTTCAACACTTATTGCTGGAAAAGTGTCCTTAGTATATCTATATGTACATATTGTAAAAATAAGCTATATCTCACGCCATATGTAACCGTTCAATATTACAAAACGCACTCCTGTGTTTTACTTTGCATTTTTTTTATTCTTGTTTATCTACCCCTTTTATTGAGTTCGAACCATGCAGATCCTTTCATGGTTCCTGCTTTTTATGTACAAAATTACAGATAAATCGTAGTTTAATGTGTTGTATCATTATATAAGTTACTAATATAATAGTAAATTATATTCATTTATTAACATTATAATAATAATATTATTTATTACCCAGAAAATACATATTTTTACACTAGGAGTACAGTGTTAGTGATGAACAAACATAAGAATTATAATATTGTTGTTTGCAATAACGCCTGCTAAGTTTATATATATGAGTTTTTCCTCTCGTATATTTGTAATTTTGTAATTATTAGAATTAATTAACTGAATAGACTCTTCTAGTCCATTCATTTAGGCGCGCCAGTGCTATTTATGAGCGCTAAAACCAACGCATGCATTGAGCGAATGGGAGGCAATTAAATTTTCTTGATACTGATTTTTCAAACCTTTCTAATATAAGCGTGATTTGTGATTATCATTGTGTGTTGAGTGTTAGTGACTAAAAATTAGTTCAAGTTCAGAAATGGAAATAGATATGACTCCGCAAGGCATAGTAAAAGAGACAGCAAGCGCTCAATCTAGAGTTACATATTTTATTTCCTTGTATTTCATTTATAATTTTCTTACAAACTTTTTAAGAACGTTGCGGGACACACGCGCTTATAGGATGTAAACTTTGTCATCTATAGTTTATTTATGCTCTTTTTATATTATTAACATATGAGTAAAACTGATTGCCGATATATAAACATTAAGTTTAATAATAATATTATTCAGCATAACTGTTCAGTATCGTTGAAGGAGAATATCTGGATCCAACCTAAGCAAATCGTTTTGGTGGTGCGATATTAAATTTCAGTAGCTATCTCAACTTCCTGACGAACAGGTTCAGTGACGCGGACACATCGGAGATGGAAGGCGAGGGTGCGGCGGATACCATGCCCACCGTCAGCGAGTCCTTGCCGATGCTCACTATGTGTGCTAATGGATCTGCGCTGCTTTCTCCCACGCTGCTACAAGGTATCTATACCAGTGATAATCTTATGAAGGAAAAAAATACTGTCGTGACATGTTCATCATAAGGTTAACTCAAACATTCAGCGAACCGAAGGCGTTGCGAAAACGAAACGAATGAGTTACGAAGGCGAAAGGAGCCGTGAGCGTGGGCATCACGAAGGGAATGCAATCTCGTTCTCGCGAGATCTCGGCCTTATTTTAGCGAGATTGATCTCGGCCGAAAAATTGGCGAGACCAATCTCGCTAAAAAAGCCCGAAATCTCGCGAGTTTAACTGGATTGCACTCGAGTTTTAAAACTTTTTAAAACAGCGCATGAACTGACACGGAGCTTTTATCTCTTTCTGAAACACTCAAGAGTATTTCATTGCAAGAACTCTAGGAAATATTGACTGCTGCATTCAAAGAACATAGACACAGAAAACTAACTACGAATTCGCTGAAGTCAAAAAGGAAATGAATTTATACGAGTTCGGGGAGTAAAAGGGCGAGATCTCGTGGTATTGTTATTTATAAACTCGCGAGATTGCATTCCGTAATTACGCATTCGCTCTCGGTCCGATGTTTTCGTACAAAGTCAGCTGGCTCTGTCTCGATTTCTTTCTCTCACCTAGTTTTAGTTTTTTATAGCGTGTGGTTTGACATTTACGGAATGTCAAACCACACGAAGGCGGATAAACATATATAATATATATATGATAATGAGAGGATAGAGTGAGAAACAATTTCACACTTTTCAGTGACGGATGCAGGTATTGTTTTATCCTTAAGAGCGGCCAACCCGTTTTGCTTTTCCTACAAACGCTCGTATGTGATTATGACGTTTTAACAGTTCTTTCTTTTAAAACTTTTGAGCTAACAGGTATCTTGTGCACTATATCTAGGGTTTTATGCAAACAAAAAAGTTTAATTTGGAGAAACAACTTCAATATAAGCCTCCAAAAATCTGTTATTTGGCACAAATTTTAAGTGTACTTTGGGCGGTCACAATGTACTCATAAATTGTAAAAGTAGAGAACATATTTTGATAGAAACTTTGCAAATATAATAGAGATTCTAAATGACAAACATTTAATTTACAAACTTATAAGGCTTATTGAAAAACAAGTAATTCCTGAATAAAGTTTTATGAAGTTTACGCACACTATTTTTCGTTCAATGTTATCTCGTTCTCACTTCCTTGTTAGCTAAGTGGCGGAAAGAGGTATGTGGGGGACGGAGTGAGACGAAGAATTTAATGCCAAGCGCTGAAGATGAAAAAAGATGAAGCAACAAGCTTTTCCATCATGCTCGCTTTGACGATAGACGGACCGGGAAGGGCCCTTTTAAATTGAACGATAGAGATTGTGGGATATGCGTAGAAAGATGATGACAGAGGTTGTGTGTCAGGGGAGGAGGGTAGCGCGACCGGCGTGTCGTCGTCTGGTGCGGAGAGCGGGGAGGCGGGCGCGGCCGTGAGCGGCGCGGGGGGCGAGGGTGAGGGCGCCGTGAGCAGCTCACAGGCGGGCGGGGTGGGGGCAGGGGACGCAGCCGCGGGGACCAATGGCGCGACGCCGCTACCGCCCGCTGACGCTGCCCACGCGCTCGCCACACTCGCCAGCGCAGCACTTCACCATCAGCACGACACCACGGTACATACAACTTTTCCACTTGCTATGTTTTTTTATAGTTATACAGGGTGCCCGGTAATGAATGGATAACCTTAAATTAGGTATTTGTATATCTAATGGCCATTCAGAAAAAAAAAACAACAAAAAAAAAACAAGTAGTACCAAAGTTATGGTCTTTTTAATAAACAAACATATTCATTTTGCCAAAGTTTAAGCATCCATAGCGTAAAAAAAAAGTATGAATACACATGTGACCAATCATTTTAAAATAAAGTGTGCCTAAAGCCGGTTTCAAAATGGTATTTGTTTTATTATTTAACTTTTTTTTCTTTTTTGTTCTGTTTTTTTTTCTGAATGGCCATTAGATATACAAATACCTAATTTAAGGTTCTCCATTCATTACCGGGCACCCTGTATATTGGACTCTTGCGGTACGTACATTTGCTATACGTGAAGTCATATGTTACACAAGTAAAATTGCCTAATATATTTTTATTCCGTGCCTAAATGCAGTCCCCGTTAAGTACTTGTCATGTAAAAGTTGTGTCCATAAGTCACAGCCTTCTCGACTCATATTTTATTAAGGTGAGTATCGCCTAAACTCCCTGTTAAATTTTTAATAATCTAACTAATAATAATTTAATTTCATTGTAAAAACTTTTAGTGAATTTAGGCAAGATTAAGACATTTTCTCGTTATATTTCTCTGCACTCGTCCACATTTACGAACACTCAGCGATAAAAGTTAATCATCATTAAGACTCATTTTAAGGCACATCTTTGATGTGTTATATTTCAAAATGTGTGCTATATAACTAGTGATAATAAGCATTGGTTGTGAAAAGCACACATTTTGAAAAATAAAACCGGAGCGGGCTTCGGTTAATATATCCATATTATAGATACTCCACCTACATCCAGCTCAAAGATACTTCTTATAGGAATAAGAATGGAGTATCACTATTACCATAATGTTAGTTTATTTTTTAAATCGATTTATATCATCAATTTATTATTGTCGATTTTAGTCACCGGTCTTTCGGTGTCTACCTAGAGTACGAGTTAGTAATACATTTACAAATTATATTAGTGACAAAATATTGTCCCGAGCGGAAATTAAACCCGCGGCCCCCGATTTCGCGCCGAGTGGATTCGGCACCCGACCGCCGGGATAATTTGTAAATGTGATTTTAGCTTAGCACGTGAAACTATTTTATAATTATATTTAGAAATAGTTAAACGAGTTTAATATTTTGAAAGCGTAAAAACTATGTTTCGGTACATTTATTATTTCTCTCTTTGTTTCGCGCACGTTTAGATCTCTATTTGAAAAAGCCCGCGGGATTGGTTAACGATTAGCTTAATCGGAATACCGGTGGAGTCGTGTTCCATCGGAAACTAGTCAGTGAATCGGTATAAGTAAAAGTATCTAGTTAATCCAGATATAATAGGCATAACAGGCATCCAAAAGGAAGCTTTAAAACAGTCCCTAAGTATGTAACCCGAGAATTTCAGAAAGCCTTAAAAGCCTAGAAAATATTGAGAGCCAGTACTTCTAGGTTAGCCTGAACAACATCTTCGACCACATCATCACTTACCATCAGGTGAGATAGTGGTCAAAGGTTAACCTATCATGCATAAAAAAAATAAAAAAAGAACTTTAATTTTCTATTAGAAATTAATATCAAGTACTGTACTATATCAGCCGAATTGTCCAACACAGCCTCCCCATGAAATTAGGATTTGCCATAATTCCCACGCTTGGGAGGTGGGAATCGCAATGTGTGACAGCAGGTGGGAATCGCAATCTCAGGAGGCGCTGTTGCCCACTTCCGGTATTTTAAATAGCTGTTTTTTTACTATCACAGTATATCTGTTCCGTATCTAATCTGTGGCATGGTGATTTCAGAACGAAACGGACGAACCGAAAAATGACGAAGACGCGTGGTACACCGTTGGAATTGTTAAAGGAACTACTTTTACGGTACGTATAGATTTATCTACCAATTATTCTTATACTTTTACAATTTCAATATTTTGTTGCGCAGTGAAAATCAGTAGGTGGAATTGTTCCAGCAGGAAATAAGAGTGCAGTGGAAGAAAAACCCTCGTCTACTGGAACGGCTCTTGGGACGGACGGATACTGTCCGCGATTCGCGGAGCTTAAAAACTAGAATTTTTAAAACAATCATGAGCACTGATTTGATGACGCTTCATAGGTGGTCAACTACACGAATTACTAACTATAAATACTGGCCCGGATTATTATAGGTAAACGTGGACTCACTCAACCAAAGCCAGCAACGAAGCCTTCTGTCTTCTGGTTCTTCGGGGCAGTGACACTAAGTAAAACACTCGCGGCGGCTTCACTAGCCGGTCAAAAAGCGAGCATATTCAAAATTATTTTCAATAACACACTGTTTCAAGAGTTCATTTCATTACCATAATAATAATCATTCACAAAGTTTTAGATCAAAAAACACACACCAAAAACGAAGAGTACTAAAAACCAAGCCGTTATTAACAAATCATTCACAAGACACTACAGTTTAAAGACAATTTATTTTGACGTGTAAATAATGCGAACGCTAGACCTGCAATTGGTTCGGAGCAGTAGGGTATAATGTATTTCACTGATTATGGTGATCAAATACAATACAAAATAACAGCTAACAAAATTACAACGAAAAGAAAATTTTTAACTGCGAGCGGGATTCGAACCCGCAACCATCTCTCCCTTAAGATAGTGAAAAGGTAGGAGCGAATGGATAAATTTGACCTATGACTCACTCAATACGATAGATCAGTTGGAAGAGCATGGGGCTATAGAGACGAATGGTAACGGGTTCGAATCCTGCTCGTAGTTATATTTTTTCCTTTCGTTGTATTTTTGTTAGCTTATTCGCTTAGCAGGCCACCATTGCAACACGGCACTGGAAGTATTCTTCCATTGTCAAAAATGTATAATTATGGTAGAATACTTGCAGTGCCGTGTAAATCATTTATGTATTCTTAGCGATCTGCGCTAGTAATGAGCTCGGGCATCTTAATATCAGGCTGACAATCTAGTCATTTCGTCACTCAATCTGGTATCATTTTAGTAGTTTATGCAACTGTCATATAATAGAGGGCATTAAAACACGAGTGGAGTTTGAAACGAGCCGCAGTCGAATTTCAAAATAAGATTACACAAGTGTTTTTATACTTAATTGTATGCAGTTGCATACACTACTTTATTTAATCTCATGGCTATATGTAGCTACATTAAATAAAAATTTTATCCAACAAAATATTACTCAAATTTGTATGTACGACATAGCGCCAAAATGGAAAAAAGTCTGTTATTGGTCTATGGCTCGGAACCAGCGCGCTCACCACAGATAACGTGTACTTAAATTGAATTGAAACCTCCTTGGTCGTGACACATTGTACTTTAATAATTAAACAATGTATAATTATTTAATGTTTTAAAGCATTGATTTGTTAGGGAGAATAATGCTTTAAATTAACTTTTAAATTTTCTTAAAGAAGTATGTAAATAATGCCAATAAAAGTCTGCATTTCAGTTCATAATTAGAATATTATCGAATGAGATTATATAAATTATTTTTCAGGTTCAAAATTACATTTCTGATCCGAACGTGGACTTGTCAAATCTATCTCTGGACAGCTTGCCGGATCTGTCAGGGCGAGCCACCACGGCTTTGGAACATGGCACGGCTTACAAGTTCAGGATCGCCGCTATCAACTCATGCGGACGGGGCGAGTTTAGCGAAGTAAGTACTTATTAAAACATTGAGGCCTAACATTTTTTTACAAATTAAATTAGGAGCGTAGCATCGTTTTGAACCATTGATGGCTCAGGGCTTCGGCTATGGACTGCCGCGCAGCAGGTCCATGGTTCGAATTCCGCCGCGGGTTTGAGCTTCACCGCATGGTGGTAGGGAATTTTGCGAATGCCCGTCTGGCTAGCGACCACCGTCAAGTAGAAAATCTTTGTCAATTTAAACAGATTTTCTTTGACTTGTGTAACATATCCAAAGAAAATAGCAAAATACTCTATCAACATGCAGTGTTTACTCACCTCTTGCGACCTCTTTAGGAACATAATTTTTTTTTAAAGCATTTGTTATTTACCAGGAATCTGCGTTCAAGACCTGCTTGCCCGGTTTCCCCGGCGCTCCGTCTGCCATCAAAATATCAAAGTCTGTGGAAGGCGCACATTTATCCTGGGAGCCTCCGCAAGTTGCTGCGGAGGGAATATTCGAGTATTCTGTCTACCTCGCCGTGCGATCTAATACTCAGCCGAAGGTCAGAATCAACATATTTATTAGTAAATATCAATCAAATGGTAATCAAGCCTCGGTCTATCAGGATGACTGCAATGATAGCCGAGCGGTTATGGACTGCGATGCCGCGGGTCCATGGTTCGATCCCCGCCGCCGGTTTCAGGTTCAACGCATGGTGGAAGGGCTGAAATTCTAGCCCGGCGGCACCCCTCGAGTCGTCTACTTGATCTACTTAGCAATGTAAAATTTCGATATATTCTGTACAATATCCTCTACTTTCTTTTTATGTTATTATTTAAGCTCGGCTTCTGAGGTTCCTAGTGTTGACTAGAAACCTTAGAAACCGGGCATAAGTAATATACTCATTAGCTCTGTTGATGCAATATATAAATGTAGGATAAAATTCTGAATACTTTCTAAATCTGTCCGTTGAGTCGAATTACTTAGCACTCCATGGATTTACCGTGCCTGCGAGGCCCAAGTCACAGGTGCCTTGGACTTGCAACATAGGGAGTATGGTTAAGGAGCCCTATACGATGTCATCAATGCTCCCCTGCACCGCTCGATCCTCCTCCCCTGCCTAGCCAAATTTGGTAAGATCCTACTAATGCCGCCGTGGATACACGTTCTAGGATAGAAGTTACGGTTGTTCTTAATAGGCCAAGGTCTTCTCGTCTATTAGGTTATATAGGGGTTTCGCTGGTATACCCTTTGCTTCGACTTCTACAGCGTATAATTTAATTACATAACCGTTTTTGGTTAGTCATAATGGTTCTTTGTTTTTAATGTGTGGTCTTTAGGTATGTTTTTTACCACGGCACTATAAGTTCTATAAGTACGTTTTAGATTTGTTGAGTATAGAAATATATCCTGTCTGGATGACGAAACACCAACATCCTCAGGAATTATGTAGTGTTTTTCATAAGTTTACGTCAAAAGAGTCCAATCGGTAGCTGCGCCTAAGATGGAGTGTGGATTGGATTTCGATTTTGTACACTTCCTTTACAAGAGAATAAATTTTTGTTCGTGGTCAAACCTTTTATTGCTCTAGTTTCCGCTTCTCGTATGATTTCGAGTCTATCATGCCGACGTGAAGAATAACCCCTATCAAGGAGCACCTTGCATCCTACTAATACGTACCCTGCTGTGCCTATCGCTTCCCGACAAATACCGCAGGATTTTTCGGTGGCCTACCCCCGTATATACTAAGTTACTTTGGTCTGAAAGGCGTTAGACAGAATTTAATTAAGGCAGGTGACCAATGGTATATCGAGGTGCACCAATTTAACACCAGAGGGATACAAAATTCACCTATAGTTAGCCATTCGCTTTGCATTTCTTAGCTCATTGCATTCCCTTTAAAGCTATCATTTTGGTCTTATTGTAGAAAAGATTTTACAACGCCCTTATCCTCAATTTTCTTTCTCGATCGTGTCGTCTTTCGTGTCGCTGTTTTAATTTTAAGAGAAATTTACATATGATTGTTGTCCATGGATGGCAAATCGTTACAGCATGGTGGTAGGGTATTTTGCGAAGGCCCGCCTGACTATCTACCACTTCAAGTAGAAAATCTATCGCCAAGCACCTGACGCTGTGTTTCGGCAGCTGTACTTGAAAGCTACTGAATTCTAGGTTAGCTTGAACAACATATTTGACCGCATCATAATTTACCATCAGGCGAGATGGTGGTCAATGGATAGAGAAAGCTTTTACGCACCAGTTACTTTGTAAGTAAATTTCTCTTAGACTATCATCAATAAAAAATAAAGACTTAAAACACGCCCTGGCTGTTCAACGTCTCTGCTAAAATGCCTTGTTTTATGCGCTCTTACAACCAATTAGATTACCGCCATGAGTAAAAATACATATTATGTGATTTGCCATTGCAGGAAGCGGCGAAGTCCCAGTTGGCGTTCGTCCGCGTGTACTGTGGCAAAGCGAACACGTGTGTGGTCCCGCAGGCGTCGCTGAGCGCGGCACACGTCGACTCCTCCACTAAGCCAGCCATCATATTCCGGATCGCCGCTCGCAACGATAAGGGCTACGGACCCGCCACGCAAGTCAGGTGGCTGCAAGGTTAGTCACGTCAACTCTACCTACTATGGTAGGATTTTTAATGTGATGGTGATGGAACATGCACGAAGCCATCTGGTGTTAAGCGGTAACCTAATAACAGATGCATTTCGTCACAAGTGGCGAACTGCATTGCGCTCTTCACCTTGAGAGATAGTTTGTTAAGTCTCATGTGCCTGTAGTTTCACTGGCACTCATACCCTTCAAAGCGGAACACAGTAATGTGAACGTTACTTGGCGGTAGAAACAGGTATGGTGGCAGTACTTCCCGGAACGAACTCGTTCACAAAGAGATCTACTGCCAGTAAAAGGTAAACTGTTATATGTGTAGTATTAGTATACCATCATAACACTACAACAATCCTGCTAATATTATAAACGCGAAAGTTTGTAAGTATGGATGTATTTATAGGTGTTTGTTACTCTTTCACGCAAAAACTACTGAATGGATTTTAATGAAACATTACATTAATATAGCTACGCATCAGAATAAGAAATAGGCTATGATTTATAAAGATATTGTGTGAATTGTCCAAAATATAACGATACGTGTCAAGTAAATAGGAAATCATATGCGACCTATTCTAGTGTAAGCTGCAAAAACCTTTAGTATGACACGTACATAATGTATAACGGAAATATTTATATTAAATTGTCCTACAAAAAAGCCTGCGACAACATTTATCTATCTTTTATGTGTAAGCCGTTATCGCCAAAATAGTAAACCATAAATACTATGGAAATTGACATTATCTTTCTAATGCATATTTGGTATTAACTAGAACTCCTTTTATCTACATCAGTACCAACCGTGCGAAGCTTGGACGTCCACATATTTTATTTATTACATTAATTTATAACAATAATTATTTAATACTTTATATATTATTGTTATACTATAGTAACAAACACTGTGTGTGTACGATGCTTATTCTTATTACAGAATCGATTTAAATATAAATTAGACTTGCACTCTGGAAAAGGAGATATAAATACCTACTTTTGATTTCTATTTGGATCACAATGGATCGTTAATAAATTTGTTTGTGTAAAAAACTAGTCAGTAGTTTTGTTCCCTGTTTATTCACTAAGTTACTTAAAAGGACTGTAATTGCTAAAATTGTGTTTTTCGGCCTGTTTGTTCCGTAAATAACCAGGTTGCAGGCTCCTTAAGCCAGAGTCCATAATGGTGGGACCACGACAGTTATTATGTTAGAAATACTTTATCTAAGCCGTAATTGGACGTAGTTACTGAAAAACGTTCCAATCCACAAACATAACATTTTGAGAAAATCGTGCTTAATGTGAGGTAGTGCTAGTAGTGGATTAGGCTACTAAGTCATGATTTCTTATAAAGAACAATAGTAGGGTTATCATATCTTGTCAGTCAGAAAATATGAATCACTTGATTAGTTGGGTATTCAGAACTCAATTTTTACTTGATTGTGGTTTGGAACGTTTTTCAGAACTACGTCCAATTGTAGTCTACAAACACTACTGGGTTTTGAGGCTTACTATATGTAGTGAAACTACTGGCCGCATAAGACATAAAAACCAAGGTCTCTGAGTGACGAGTGTAGTGTCACGCAATTTTATTCTCTGGTTGAGCCTACAATAAGTCAATGGATGGCGTGACGCTTATCATCATATGAATGACTTTACAGTCTCCTCCATAGATAGCATTAAAACATCTTATCGTTTAAATTTGCTAAAATGATTTTCATGTTTGTGCTGCGTGACTTGTTTATGATGATTTAATAAATTTAAGAAAGTTTCATGGATTTTTTATAGTTAAACTCCGCCACTATATAATGATATTTCGTTTTGCTAATATAAATTTCCCTTCCAGATGACGCATATAATTAATTGTCAAATAAACATTTTCAATAACATTAGAAAATAAATGACACGTTATAAATATAATTCCATGACATAAATAAAAATAATATATTATGACTATTTGATTTGAATATGATGCATATTCCCTATTCGCCACAAAGAAAACACTAGACTTTTGCGTTCTCAGACGGCCGTTCGGGCAGTGTGCAAAGGGAACCGTTAATACGCATTGTTGTCTCCGTAACCTTATAAGAGTACCTAGGTTTTGAAGCAGCGATGGCTCAGTGGCATTGACTGACTGCTGCGCCGAAGGTCCATGGTTCGAATCCCGCCGCGGGCTTGAGCTTCACCGAATGTGGTAGGGCTATTTTGCGAATGCCCGCCTGGTTAGCGACCACCCTCAGGTAGAAAATCTGTCGCCAAGCTACCGTTACACAACACACCGTTACCTAACGGTGTGTTCCGGAAGCTGTCCTTGAGAGCCAGTTATTGTAGGTTAAGCTTGTTATTGTTCGCCTTCTTCCCTAGCAACGTACCGTCGTCTAATGCGTGTTACCTATTTTGTGTTCCCAATTCTTTGCAGATATAAAATCGACTGGCATCAAGAGGGCGGGAGACAGCCGATTACCAGGTGCGTCGCCGTCAAAGCAACCTAAACAATTACTGCACTGAAATCCATTCCCACTGCCGAGTTCAAATAGGTGGCGCATATATGTACAGAAATGACGACTGTTCAGTGAAATTGTGACATGGTTAGTATAGACTTACAATAGTTTTATTTTTTAAGATCTCTATTTGTCACTGATCATCGTGACATTCATTATTCTGATAGACGCAGATGTAAAGTGGTCATTACGCGCACTATGTTATTTGGAACGTCCTAGTAAGTAATGTACGTTAAGTATAAAACTGTATTTTGTATCATCAATATATTTTTGAGTAAACACTAAAATGCGAATTGACTGATGATAATGAAATGAGCAAATGAGTAATGTCGATTGTAATAAAATAAATGTTAAAAACATATTTAGGATAATAAATGTGAAAATGTATACTTAGTTTATTTTTTTATATCCTGACAGATGATAAAGTAATTTATCAGTTAACTCACTTTTAAAAACCTTGCTTTGAACTCCGAAGTTGATCAAATAGGATTGTGAGGAGAAGAAAATATACAAAAATCGCATTTGGCTTTTAATACTTAATTACATATTATTGAGTACACTATACATTTGTTTCATTGCTATAAAATGCTATCTATTCAAAACTCCGGTAGGCATTCAAAAATGAAAATAAATTACAAATCATTATTATTATATTTTATCTTTCGTTTTATAGAAAATTTCCTATACTTAAGATATTCGCGTTTTATCATGATATTAAAGCATTATCACTATTTTATAGTTTGGACAAGTTATAATATTATTGTGATTATGTAGGTTCCCCAAACACCATCTGTTTAAGGCCGAACCTAGGTCACTGCGAACAAACAAAATTACACATTAGTCATTGAAAAGATTCACTATTCACATAACATTTACAGTACGTATGTATGTATATGTAGAATGGACTTACCAGAGAAGTAGTTCCGAAGAGTTTGTACCATCCAATTACGATATTCGTGAGATTGATATCGTCTAACATGATTTGCGCCACCCCCATGAACACCTTTTTACCCTCGATACGGCCGTAGTCGCCCCACACTGTCACCTGAAAATGGCATCAGTAACAATTAAATACATAGATAACAAAAAGAAAAAACCTTTGAACAACAGAACCTAGTTCTAACTAGGTAAATTAAGCATGCCTGTCCAGAACCAACAGACGCTGTGGCCGAAACCGGCAGGACTACATCATTATCACATGATCAAAATTACGGGCATTATGAAATATTGAAGATCGGATGAAATGCACTATTATTTAAATTCCGATTCTAATTGATATATAGGGTAACACAGTCAAGAAAAGTCGCCCACTGCAGTACACAAAGTGGACAGCATGATAAAAATTATAGATTTCTTGAAAACGAGTCGATAAATAACATTATGAAAAACCCTGGCAGACGATCGCGTGATACACTAGTTTCAGAAGAGTAATTTCACTTCAAAACTCGACAACTGGTCGCTCCGTAGTGTTCAATCAAGTTTCTGATTTTGTTATGAGACCGACTCAGTCAATACTAAACTAAATGAAACACGCTGGCAGTTTCTGATGCAGCAAAGAGACTTTTTTTTTTATTTGGACATGTCAAGTAAGTCCCAATCGGGTTTTAATTCGTATTTATAAAAAAAGTTGAAGTTAAAAAAAATTATTAATTTGCATAGAAGCACCCTAAGACGTAAGAATGCTGAACTATAGAGTAACAATAAATTGTGGACTTTAGTATACTTGCCTGCAAGATGCATCCTTTGAAGTTCTCTCTGAAAGTGAGCGTCTGCTGGTAGAGCGGGTCTAGGGTGCGACGTGCTGTGCTCGTCTTAGCTTTGGCGATGCACTTCTTGCCGCTGACCAGGTATACCTTCACGTAGGGCGCAGGAAGGGTACGGCTGCCTTGCCGGGCTTGCAGCCCTCGGGCGCGGATTACCTCCACCTGAAGATTGCATAACTAAACGTTAGTAGATAAAATAATGCATCTACAACCATCATAATCAGCCAGGAAATTTTACCAACACAGAAAGTTCCCCCAATGTCATAATGAATGTATGCTTCCATTGGGTCCTTGAGACACACTCAACTCCTTAAAATCTTTGTGATATCGAAATAATTTTGTAAATATGCATGTCAAGTAATGTCAAAGCGCAGCCAGAGCGTGAGAATATAACTTTATTATACTGTACAACAATATAGTCCACTGGCCGATTTCTTCCGTTGAAGTGAATCTCAAAAAGGTAAATTTTATATGGTAATTGATATGAATAAATACAGGGTGATTTTTTGAGACGGGACAGTACGGGCAGATACCTTAACCGTTATAGTTACAGGAAAACGTTTTTAGGAGACTATCCATAATTTTTAAGGTATTCTGAACTGCAATTACATTCTGATTTTGGAAAAAGATAGAAAGAAAATGGTAATTTTACATTAAAACTTTTTTTGATGCCAATTGATCCTTTCTCTTATAGGGATCAAGTCTCTACTGGACCGACCGAGGTTTAAGTACTAGAAATGACAGAAATCGCGAAACACTTTTTCCATACAGTTCGTTAAAAGAGTCAAACTTCTAAATTAGCCAAACTTTTTGTTATGGGTAGATCCGTTATAATCCGCTAATAAAAAGACTGGCTGAAAAAATGCCAATAGGTAAGTGAAAATAGTTTTAAATTTTAAACTTCGAATTCGATTCGATTTTTTGGGTTATTTTAGGTGTTTCTTATGTTTTTGCTGAATAATTTTGACTATTTAAATAGCACGAGCTATTTAAATATTGCGTAGCTCTGTTTCGCTCACTTGCATAAGAGACGAGATCTATCAGTATTGCACCCTCAATACTCTTGTACTCTGGTTTAGAATACGAACTCAGATCCTGTGTTCCTGATAATAAGCTTAAATTTGTCTGCGATGATAGCCAGCGCTCACGTAGACATGGATCTCTTCAACTCTCTATACCACGTCACCGCACAACGGGGTTCAAAGGTGGATTCCGTTATGCGGCGACAAAATGCTGGAATAATCTCCCACCACCAGTGAAAAACCAAAAAACTATACAAACATTTAGGCTAAAGTTAAAGAAATTTCTAATAGATGAGCAGGTAAAACATTTGTCTTTCCCAAAAATGATTTTATGGAAATTTTATTAATTAATTTGAAGTGAAATATTTTCTAATTCCATACCTTGTAACGATACTGCCACATAGATTCAAGTTATAGTCAATAAATATATACTTAAGTAATGATATCCTCATTTATACTATGTTTATATCTTATTAATCATTATATATATATATATGTATATATATATTTATATGTATATATATTTCATATTCTATATATGTATTCCATATTATAAATTATGTATAAAAATAATATTTATGTAGGAAAATTTCTAAGTAGGTAATAGGTAATAATATAATGTTAGTAATATAATGTTTAGTGTACATTTATTTTTGTTTATTTGTATATTATTTAAGAAAAAACTAAGTCAGTACACTTTTTGCGAACGTTACCCGCGAGGCTTTGCCTGAAAATCAGCGTCGGGTGTCTTAAGACATCTGACACATGTGCTGAGGCAAGGCCTTTTTGGCAACAGCTCATTCACTTTGTTTTTATTATTAAGTACGTTTTTATGTTGTGTCAAATAAATGGTTTTTCTTTCTTTTCTTTCTTTCTTCTTTCTTTCTGTGTCCATTTGCCTGTGTAGTAATGTTTGAGTGATATGATGACGCACCTCAAGAAATCCTTTCTGATAGCACATGGAGAGTTGTACGTCGCCCAGAGTGGGCGCTCCGAGCACTTGCCTCCCCACCAGCTGTCCGGGCCCGAGGCCGTCGATGAAGTCTGAGATGCCGCCGCCTTCCGAAGAGCCCGACCCTCGCATACCCGGGGACCATCTGCCGACATCGGACATTCGATAATATCTCACAAACAGAAACCATCAAACTACGGACACACAAGCCAAGCAGACAACTTTCAAAACTGGAACGCGAAGCTTGGCGCAATGTTCTATTCATTCATTACCTACACTGTTTAAATTATAAGACATTGCCATTCAAATTAAAATTATATATGCCCGAGATATTTAACTGTTATGGCTAGTTCGACTCCTTCGACAGCTGATGTCAAAATGTGTAGTAGTATATTTCTGATTGACTTCTATATGAACAATACATTATATGAAAAGTATCAGAAAACAGTGAAAAAATTAAAGTTTGAGTTGATTATGTTGATGTTGAATTATACCCGTGGTAGTCATGCATGAATAGCGAAAAGCAAAGGATGGGTCCCACGTCTAAAAGACGATAAAGTGTAAAACAATAAAATATTTCAAACCTTGATTTTCGCTACAGATAAAAAATATAATTAATAAAATATTATAACAACATTGATACAATAGTGAAGAAAGGGCGGTAGTTTATCGGATGCATCGGTTAGTAAAAGTTAGGTTTTGAACGTGGAGGAACAAGAAAATGTAAAATATCTATCTAGTAGTAACTCCAAAACTGTAAACAGGTGCTAAAGAGACTAAATAATGGTCGGCATCTATATTAAGATTAGTAGTTTTCATAAAAGAAGATCCTATCTATATACAAATGTATCTACATACTTCTATTGAACTATCTATACTAGTACATATATAATTTTTTCGATACATATACATAATATGTACATAGTCTATTGAATTCAAAAGTCTATTTAGCCCGGATTAAGTTATTTCAAATATATTTTAATTATTACGAAGTGAAGATCGTAAGTCGATAAACATAATAATATAGCCTAATATAGTACTTACAAATTAATTGTAAATAGTATCAATAAAGTCAGTGACACAATATTATAGATAATATTTTGCAATAGGAAGATATTATTAATTGAGATTATATGATTGTGATAATATCATTTTCGGTGAAACATGCATGATTTTGAGGCAGGTGTGTTTAATATGGGTATAGAGTTAGAGGTATTAGGACTATTTATTATCCAAATTCATATACATGTGCAAACATCACGGGAACAGGCAACATTTATCGTCCAACAACCGTGCATCGTTATTATTGATATTGAACTCGAACGCAATTCGTCTCCTCGTAGAAAACTATAGCTGAAAAAATTATAAACAAACTCAGGAGTAGAACCTAGCGCCTCGTATCACCGGAGATAAATGTGGCCGTCTCGAAAAGAAATGTCGAGAGGGTGCATGACCTATGCGAAAGAAGACACGTGCGTGCTGAACAGAAATAGGATGAGTGAAAAACACCAATACAAAACCGGCAACATGCTTTGCAAGACCGAGGCACACAGAGGGCGAACAAAGAAGACGCGAGCAACATCGATGCGCACAAGTACAGAATTCGTCTGCGGTTATAAAAGGAACTGTCGAGCGGGGACTTACGATGATCCCTCCGAGCTAGAAATGGAGACGAGGCTGGAGGAGCGCACCTCGTGCGACCGTTGGAACGTTGTGGTCGCGGGACTGGAACGTTTCCGGCGCGCGCCGCCCCCTTCCGCGCGAGACACGCGCGCTGCCCACGCATACATACATACATACATACAGTATCCGCACCGCATCCAACACGCAACATGGTTACACAACACGAACATCATGTATGCTCTACATCGAACATCGTATGCGACATTTAATGCTCTCACATCTACCTACCACACCTACTCTTAATGCATAATGTCGATGGAAATGAACTTATCGTACACGATGAAGCGCGGGAATGTCCATTTTTCACATGTGCATTGCTTCTTGAATCTATTTTTGGATTACATTGTACGACAACAGTTCTCTGTCGTATCTCGCGTGAGCGACGTGTATGGCGAGCCAGTGAAAGCTGCCGTGTGACTTATTAGTAAAAGCTTGACATTTATTTAGCTTACTATACAAAAGCGACACTGAATCATCTAAGTTTTAACCTAGCATGCTGTGGTATCGGCGGTCTGATATAGAAGTTCCGGTCCCTAATGATGTTTAAGCGTAATTGTCGTAGGGGAGTTTTCGTAGTCGCGTCCTACCGCCCCGCGCACTATTGTGTCAGTGTGGCCGCCGGCCTAGGCCGCGGAGCCAACCTGTCGTCGTCGTTCTCGCTGGAAGCGGACGAGGCGCGCGACACGCCACTCGCGCCGCGCATCTCGCCCGGCACTACCTCCTCGCTGCGTTGCACCGTGAAAGAATTTTTGCCGCGTTTACCGAAACCTAACCTCCTTTTCCGTCCTGTCGATAGTGTACACAGTGAACATAGAGAACTTTGCTAGTTTGCGTTTGTCGCTACTACGGCACATTTATCGAATTTTACTTTCGATACTACTTCATGCCTATGTGACCGGGCGAATCATGATAGCATTTCTTTGGTGAGACCATTTAAGAAGGTATCTTAAACTATTTAGTTGAACGGTGAAGCTTTTATGGTACGGAATTACATTCAAAGATTAAGAAGGGGCTAAACGATAAGTCATGCTGTTGACTAAAACTCGGCTACCGATATAATCAGGTGATGGAAGCTGAATGTTTTTGGATTCACCTGTAGCGGAGAGCTGCGAGGTGGAGTTGCTTTTTTTGCCCATACCGGGGCCGAAGTAGTCCCGAGGCTCGGCCTTCAGGAGCGCGTCGTCACTCACCGGCTCCGGCTCGCTCGTACCGCCCAAAGCCGTGTCGCTGAGACTGCCATCTGACACAACCAACAAAACTACCAGCAAATTTAAAGACACTGTTAAACTACCGGCATAATTTATTTACATTATTGGACCAGTAAATCGTTATAGGCGAGGAACCATTACAGTAAAGCAACAAGGTAGTCTTGTCAAAGTATGACTGTACTTTTAGTAGACTTAGGTCAGTGACCTATTAAAAATGTATCAATATTTATATTACCTGCTTTTTCATCCGGCGGCACGTCAGCGTTGCTGAGACTTCGAGTGAATTGGCCACGGCGTGACTCGCGCCGTTCCAATGGCTGCGGCTGGTTGTTGTTGCGCCCATTGTCACGACCTCCATACTCGTTGCTGCGTTTGGATTTCCCACGTGGAGTGTATTCGTGATGATAGCCATGTTTTTTCAGCACATTTTTCGTTAGTCCATCGTTTTCGGGCGAGTTGCATCGTTGCGATATATTGAAGCGAGCGAGTCGATTATCCCCGGGTGATGGTTCCGGCGTCCCATCACAGGCGTTGTGATATGTTTCGGTGATTGGCAGGAGTGAGGCGACGGGAGTGAGCGCACGATGGACCGAGCCGGGGTTCGGGGGAGAAAGAGCAACAGACAAAGAATTAGCCACATTACTAAACTCTTTATCTAAATGGTGCGTTGCTGCTACAGAATACGATCGATGACGAGCTTTTTTAATTATAGATGGTAAGGGTTTCTTATATGATAAATCTATACTAGATTGAGGGGACAATGAATTTGGTGATCGATACTCTTGAAAGGTTGGAACTTCATTGATGCTAACTACATTATTCTGTTTTTTTACTGGATTGATATCTGTTTTGTTGTCCGTGAGATTAGTGAGCGATAATGAGCATATTTTTGTCTTAGTAGTGAAGGTCATCATTTTAAACATATCCTGGACTTCATCAGGGGTCGGAAGTACAGTGTGCGGAGAGGACTTCAATACTACTAAAGAGTCTGAATGTCTTCTGCGAATGCTTGATAACACTTTTGGCGTTAGTATTTTTTGAGTCTCTGGCAGTAGTTGGATGTTGGAACATGCGTGTCCTTCTTTGTTACCTTTGCACAATTGTATTGATTGCGTTTGGTTCAGACTGATTATTTCATTACTCGCGTTTATGTTTAGGGATAAACAATTCTTGCGATTGTTTTTGTTTGCGGCATTAGATACATTTTCATTCATTGTATGATCTATTAACTCTTTTTTACACGAATCAATTTCTCTGTCTTGGTCTCCACTACTTTGTTTTTCTATGCTAATATGAATTGTTGTTTCCGCATCACTTCCCTCACTTTCATACCCATGATACTGAATATTCGCACTTTCGTTTTTCATATTGGAACACGAACCAAAACCATAAACGCTTCTTTCGTTGTTCATGTCGACTGCGGGTATATTAGGAAGCGACCTCATTTGAGAATTATGTCGACACAGTTGTTCAACATATGGTAATTTCCTTGTCCTGATTTCTTTAGGTTTTTGCACACTATAAAAATCAGCGTCTAGTGTCAAAGCTCGATCAAAGTTGTTGGATGAAAATGTTTGCCTATATGATGTTTTCTTTCGATATGGATATAACTGAGCTTTCATTGGCATATGTGCAGGTCCATAATGTAGGTTGGTCGGCAACTTACTGTTTTCTCTGCTCACGGAAAAAGGATTACCCATTTCAGTGACACAGGGTCGCACGAGGGGTATTTGAAAAATATATTCTTTGTTTTTGTCTGTAATTTTATACGTGTTAGTGCGAACGGGATAGTCGGGGCAACTATGGCTTCTGGCGTACGCGTGTCGGCGGGAGCATTCTCTGGTGCAAGAGCCAGCTGAGCGGCTCCTGAGAATTCGGCGCAAGCGTCGCGTAGGCCGTGCCCGATATCCGGGCAATTGTATCTGGGAGCGAAATTTCTTTCGAACTGCCCGTTCCGCACTCGCCGGCACGCATACGTATGGCAACACACGACAAGGGGGTCTATCGGGTCGGCGGGCGGCAGGAGTAGCGCTATCGCAAGAAGAAGATGTGCTATATGGAGGGAGAGTCCGCTTTCGGCTGCAAAGTTATTGTTACAATAATTTAATGCAAACGATTGTTATGTCTAGAGACATTAACGGTACGGAAGGTACCTGTTCATATTTATTTACATTGTCGTTGCCCTTAATTCTCGATAAATGTAAATTGACTCCTCAACTTTTCTTCCGAAATACTTTTCTAAGACGACCGTTAAACATAAGTTCGATATTCGTGTGACATATAAAACACTGGCAGCATAACTTGTAACACCGAAGTAAACCGACTAGATATTAGTAAAAGGAAGAAATAGTTTCCATAAAGATTTTGGTAATCTATGCCTATTGATAGTTATTGCTTATAATACCTGAGCATGCGCGTGGGTCTTGGGCGCTCGGATTGTGTGCTGAAGGCACTGGAAGTAACGGAGGCCACGGACTCAAGGTCTGAGTCTGCGGCAGCGGCGTCCGGCGAGAGGCGGCGGCGCGGTGGCGCCCATCCGCTGTTATTCGAGCGCGCCGCCAGTTCAGAGTCCGATAGACCGGCGTAGTGCCGCTCCCATCCTGTACAGTACACCCATCAATTATCAACATACTGCTCTTACAAATTACAATGCGTAGTCACAAATAAGATGACTTTATCTCATTTGATACTTGATTTCATACCTTGAACAGGACATTTACCATGTAAGTATGCCTGTTATTAAATACATAAGTAAATTATAAATTCAGAACGATTTAGACATTCATGGCTAAAGCCCAGTTTAGAAGTAACGTCTGTATATATCGAAAAGTGTATTTTGAGAGAGTATCTATGTGCCATGATAATGTCACGATGTTGCTTGAAAATCTATTCCATGAATGAAATGGACTGTTTCAAAAGCTTCTAAATTCTAGAGAATGTTGTCTAAGTTTTGGGGTCAAGGCTCTATCTGAACTCATGCTGAGAAGCCACTACGCAGGAGTGGCGGGTAGTATCGGGATCAGAGCATTCTTTGTAAACTCTTTGGTAAAGAAATTTCATGCGTGCAGTCAATATAATGAACCAATACAACGTATACTATCGTTTAACGTTTCGTTTGAACTTTATACTTCAAGAGTTAGGGTAATTTCGCGTTGACTGTAGACATAAAGAATCTTATTGTTCATTAGTCTGAGCTTTCAGAATATGCTCTGAACCCCAGGCGAGGTTTGCGTGTATTGACCTTGTGGCGTGCTGCGGTAGGTGAGTGTCGCGCCAATGTGGTGCGGGGCGATCCACTTACGTTCCTCCAGGTCCGCCGACACCTGCGCGCGCGCAGCTCGCGGCCCGCTCTGTCGCAACCAAGCAACGGTTAGTACGGACTACTTGCGGACACAACTCTTATCAACTGCCGGTATAACATCGCCAAAAGAAATTGCATCATATTTGTTAGGTTATTCCCTTCTGCTTAAAGTGAACACAGACATCTTAGACGGGAAATTAAATAACTTTCTGACTTTGTAGCTAGGTTGGTTAACATTTTGCACTTAATCAAACGATACGCAAGGTTCATAAATATTTTAGTTAATTATATTAATAAGTTAATTACAGTTCTATATGTTTTTAGTTACTTACCTCCAGTTTCAAGAACCTTAATCAAAGTCTTGATTAGCTAACAGACTAAATACTGAACGCTCATTGGTCAATGGTGACCAATGACGCGATAACCGACCAATGAGCGTTTAGTATACATGCAGTTAAGACTTTGACAAACCTTCCAGAGCCTGGGAAATAATATGGGAAATATTCTATTAATTTCGAAAATTCTATGGTCATGTACAATAGTTACCAAACTTAGCTGCAAACGCGAAAAAACTGTGAAACTTCTAAATTTCACGCAACAGAGGTGTTTTTTCCACCATAAGAAGATGCAAGGATCGACAATGACGTTACGTCAAGAGCTTATTGTGGGTCAATATTCCCGACCTTAGTAGTGTCACGGTCGGCCAATTAGAGTAAGGGGTATTAGTAGGAATGTTGAGTGAGGGCACGGTAGAGTGCGTGCCGGTACGGACCTGGTGGTGCGGTATCTGCGGCAGCTGCCGCTTCTTGGGGCTGGTAGTGGGCGTGGCCGTGGCGGAGCGCGACTGGAAGCGCGGCGCGTACGCATGCGTCGGCAGCCGCGACGCGTCCGCCCCGCGCTCCTCGTTCACTGCAATGCATTACCCACATTCCGGCTTTCTCATCTACCACTATACGCAAACAACATGTTACAGATGAAACGAACGATCACAGCCCTAGAAGGTACATTCATTGTAACGACATGCTAGAGACGAATCATAGAGTGCGCTGTGCTCACATACGTGGCGGCTAATGCGTTTCATGCTGCGTACAGGAAACCGAATAAAATCGCTCTGACTATGTGGACACAGCGTACTTCAACTCGATATCTAAAACTAGAGTGGAAAGCGTGCACAAAGGTAGAGAAGGAACAGGTCGGCGGAAGATGCGTGAGGAAAAAATAAGAGTGGAACGAGAGCATGGAAGATAAACAGTAGTGGCAGTAAAGTGGTAATGAGCGGACGCGAGAGATGGTGCGTGTCTCGAGGATAGTGTTCCGTGCGGGGTCGAGACCCGCTCTCGTTTCGAAGTTGACGGAGCAAACGGAGTAGCGATACGATACGATATATCGCCGGTGTCGGTTCAATTCAGTTCGGTTCGGTTGTAATCGGTTCGGGTCGGAGTGAAGTGTGCGCGGGCGGCACCTGTGTAGCGCCAGTCTTGGTCCGCGGGCGGCGAGAGCGAGCGGCGCGGCGATTTGCTGCGCGCCCGTCCTGCTCGCGCCACACCCGCTGCAGACTGCGACCGTGCCACCACGTACCCGCCGTTCTGAACATAACATACAACACACTAAATAATCACACATCGCATCACACTAAAAATATTCTACGTCCCGGTCAATATAACTTGGCACCCAACAATTATACAACAATAGTCGACTTACTCTCTCCGCTCTGGTCAATCCAGCGGCTCGTACTCTGCCTGCTGGCGACATATCGCGGTCTCGCTCACGTCGGTTTGAACGCGTGCTGTCCAAATCCATACGCTATGAAAAACAAAGTTAATGTTATAATTGGTGGAATAACGGATTATTATTTTCCACTAGTATTTTTTTTTGCATTTGCTATCCACAAGTGCGAGTATCAAAATCAAAGCTAATATAAAATATGGTGAAATAACAATATGATATTTTTATATTGTATCTTGCGCCAGGATGACCTCCACAAGAGAGAAATGGCGGGGCATCGTGAAGCGTGTACTGTCTGCAAACTCCACCATTGCTACATGACGACCACGACCGCTCTGCCAAGAGCGTATCGACTCAGAAGAATATTGTTTCTCAATAGATTTATCATGTGAATAAACACGTAAGATGAAAAAGTATAATAATAACAGTAGGTATGTACTTTTGTGAGCAGTATGCCACGTGAAAACGGGCTGAGGAAGTGACGTGTTCACATGAGCCGCTTTTACAAGGAATAACTTTAATCTTATTATTTAAAGGAATAACAAAAGTAGAAAATGTCTTGTAGATTGGTCCAAAATAAGAAAATATAGTTTCGTATTATTATTATTATTTTAACCATAAACACAAATTTTGTAGCTTAGCAAGGAGTAGTTTAGAATGTAAATTTGCTCAGCTTTAACAATTACATGGTGTTTTCGACAAATTATTGCGAGGACACTGTGTCATTGAATCTATCATATTATATAATTTGATAGAAAAGGATTGAAAGTTTATAATTCTGGAACCTGGACGAGGAAAAGAAAAAAAAATATCTTAGATTCAAGTTCAGCTAAACTTCCTGACAAAATTTTGTACAACAGCGCCTGGTCTATGATCCAACGACGACTTTAAAAGCACTAATTTTAAAGTGAATCAACCTTTGAGTATGGGATTTATGTTGCTCTTGCATTCGTTGGTGCATCGACAGCTATAAGTGAAAATTTGGTATGTGTAAATTCGAGTGTAAATTTCCTTAATTAACAATAAAAATAGGACAGGGCCTAGATGTGATCCTTGTGGAACGCCACTATTAGCAATATAATATGTCTAATACTTATTATAAGCTCAATTTTTTTTTACCCGAAACTATAATAAGTTATACAATAATAAACTCTTAGTACTCAGTGAATAAAGTTTATGAATTAAGAACGGATGATCCACTATCGAAAGCATTGCTTATATCACGTCGATCTGAAGACTGACGTGAAATCGGTCAATAATTCGTTATGCAGTTAGCTTTCCCACTTTTCGATACAATTATGTTGATCTAATTTTCATTTGTTGCTTTGTAACTAAGAAGTATAGGTACTAATAATTAATCTGATAATCGGTGCCCATTATCTTCAATAACACAGAAAGCATGAATTACACCCTCAATTTAAACACTGAAGTATGGTCTAGTCTAGTATGGCTTGTTTGCTTCGCAAGGAACGTTAAAAGCTGTCGATGCCAGTTTCTAGCTTTTCTTAACAAGTTTCGTAAGTCCTTGATCAAGCATTTCGAGCATTTTTTTGGAACTTTAACCTCTTCAGTTCAGAAATAAAAAGACAAAAAGCTGAATTATTTGTCTGTTTGTATGTTTCTTTCTTCTTTAAATGATATAGGTTTAATAGAAAGTACTCGGATAATTTAAAGTGATTTGACCAGCGTCAATAAATGCTTACATCGTGAGGTGGTGGTGGGCTGGAGCTAGAAGCAAGGCTGGAGAGTGAATGATGTCTGCGCAGATCACATTCGCTTGGTGTGTCCGAGTCTGACAAACGAGACGTCGAAGTCGACGGCGGTGACAAATGCTCCCCATCTGCTTCTTCTTCTCGATACCTCTGTATAAATTTCGCATGGACCTATTAAAAGATCGAGACTACAAACCACTTTAAAAGATTTGGCTTAAGTACGCTGCCGGAGAAGAAATGAACAGCGTTATAAAAAAATATATCTAATCATTATACTGATTCCATGTAAACCATATATTTGAAAATATTCCTATTATATTTCTACATAAGTAGGTATGTTGAATTTAAAATTTTATCAAATAGGGGCATATCAGCAAGAAATCGCAACTTACACTAAAACTTCCCGATTCTTCGTGAGGCTTGAGAGTGTACCAATTGGCCTCGTGTGTCATCAAAATGCTGTCAAGATCTAGTAGAACTTCTCCCAGAAAGTCATTTGGACCATATCGGTTTAAGTCCCAAACTGTAACCTGAAAATAATCGGAAATTGAATAGATCTTGAAGAATGTTCTTGAATGAAAATGAGGTCAAGAGATGAACTTGGTGTAGATATTACCTCTAGAGTTCTCTTCTTTATATCTGTGATCCTTATACCACAGTATACAAAAGTTTGGTTCCATCGTGGTTCTAAAGTGTTAGCCAAAGTTTTTGTTCTTCTTTTACTCTTTTCGCTTTTATCTGGGAGTAAGAAAATTTTTGCATAAGGGCACCGAGGAGAACCATCCATGCGAGGAGTTAGACCGGTGGCCGATACCAATGTCACCAGTAGTTGCAGAGCAGAAATATCGAAGTAAACTTTTAACTGCAAAGAGAATTCAAATAATATAAATGTATCATTGTTCTATGCAATGCAGTTTCGGAATAAACACATAAGTATTATGTGCTGTTGTATCTACACTACAGAACAAAAATGTGTGTTTTTGTGCCTTTGTTGTGGTTTCAGGCGTTAAAATTTTGTTTTTTTAATCCGTATTGTAAAAAATATGTCTAAAGTATGGGTGTTAGGTACAACTATAGACGTGTGTACCAGATACCAAAGGTACAGGCAGTGATGCGGGTCGGGATGAAGTTACGTTGTTACTTAAAGGGATGATAGTTTTACTGAGAAAAATGCATATGAATGCAGCTGGGATGGCACAGCAGCTAGGTACAATATGTTCGACGACTTAACATCAGCCGGTGGAAAACAAGGGGGCGCCGACTACAAGGAGACTTGTGAGCCTACCGAGCTGCAAATGGGCTAAAATTGATCCCAGCCCACCGCAAACAAGGCTTCCCGGATGGAAGCCAGTTCAGTAACATTTAAATTAACGATATTGTAACGTGCGACAGTCATGTTCGCCAACGAACGAAGAATGTGTTTGCACCCGAATGATGGGAATGATTGACACGTTGTGCAACCTTGAAGAGGTCTTGGAGGTTCATTTCATGGATTTTCGGCATTCATCGGGCGAAACTTTGTTTTAATATATGACAGCACCAAACCGCTCACTGCTGCTATAATGCGCTTATATTTGGAGATGAATATACGGGTTATGATGTGGCCAACTCGAAGGTCGGACCTTAATCCGACATAGCATTTATGAGATGAAATAAAAAAATAAAGGTAGGTACGCTTCACCAAACGAGCAGGAGCTGCAAGAAGGCAATGATGAATTTTGACAAATTCGGTCATTGCGACCTTCTACTCTCGAGTGTAGGTAGTTATGTTCAGTCATTCATAGATAATGTTGCGTTTAATTAAGATTTACGTTTTTGCAGTTTCTCTTTAGTTGGTATGCTCGGAAACCTCGGCGAATATGTAAGTTGATAAGTTCTTATCGGCGCGCGGTACCGAATTAAGCATAAATATATGAACACATTATAATTATCTTAGTACTTTTCAAACCTACCTGTATACGTCCAGCAACGTTAGCATTGTGATGGTTGTGACGAGGACGACGCCGGGAGTGGACATCCGGGGAGCCTGGTGATGTCACAAGTACACTTGGCTTTTCGCATCCGCCTATTACCTCCGTGTACACTTCTGTATGAAAAATTTAGCAAAATGTTAGTCTAATACATGTATATCCACAAATTAATCAATAATAAAATACTGAGAGCAGTTACAGTTTTTTTAAACGTGGCTGTGATGTCTTGTGATGTCTCGTGGACATCCCGACGAATTTCATTTGATCTCTCCGACTTTTAGATTGGCCTCAACCCTAGCAGATTGTTTTTGGCTATCTCTTTATTCTATATTCATCAATATACTTATAAATATTCCTATCATCCTGTCTGGTCCCGAACTTTCGCGCTTTCTTTAGATTTAGACGACAGAAATCAGAGGTATACATTTGTAATACAAGTGATATTATATTACACACATGAATTATTTTTCAAGCTATAAGTAACTAACTTATGTTTTATTATATTCTCATGGCCTATCCATCTGCCTAGTGTAACGGGATATCATTCTGCAGACACCCACAAACAAGCACGAGTAGGTATGTATCCAAGTACGAATATCATTAGGCACAAACGTTGTTCCAACTCTCTACCAGTTGGCAGCGTGCCTAAAAACCCTGGCGGCTTTACTGCGTTGAATTGTGATACTTATGTAGGTATTTTGCGATGAACCAGAAACTGGTAAAATTATATTTCCGTATAAGTTGGCTAAGCGGCGCTGGAACATTTTGGTATTGCCAAAGTTTCTCTTGGTTTAAAATGCAACGAACCCAAAGAAGACGAGCCTTTACAATAATTAAAACCTATAGACACCACATCACAATATTAAGGGCGAAGAAGATATGGATGGGATGTGCATTGTGCGTATTTGTGTGAGGGGTGTGATTACAAGGCACCCAAAGATGCTCTTCATAGAGTAGGTCACTATTGAATAATATTCACAGTATTCGATATATTAGGTACATATGAAATTGGCGTTTATGTCAAACTGGCCTGGCCACTTTGATCTCAAATATCAGGCGTTTGGTTAGGAATTCCAAATTCAAATGTTTTTCAAATTTACGATACGATACGAATATTCTTTATTGCATACCAACAAAAAATACAAGTACATTTACAAACACAATTTATAACCTATAAAAGTTATAAAGCAAACAGAAGTAGTTAATTAAAGGTGTACATTTACAAATATATATATAATTATTTGTAAATGTACACTTACATTTAAAAACGAGAAGCTTGCACCGTAGATGATTTTTCCGAAAACTTTAGAACTAGAGATTTGGTGGAACGTATGGGCCTCGAAGATGAGTCAGAAAGAAATTCAAAACGTTTTTTGAGTGGTGTTAGGGAAAAAAAGAATAGTAAGTATAAAGAATGGATAATATATGCATGTTCCGGCGAAGGCGAATAGGTGACCGCTTAAGCTTATTGTGAAATTCAAACACATGGTCATACGTTCGTAAACCAAATATGAAACGAATACAGAAATTTTGCAAACGTTATAATTTATTAAGCTGCTCTTCGGTAAGATTCAGATAGCTAGCGTCAGCATAATCGAGTATTGGGAGTAAGAGAGATTTTGTGGTGATGATACAAGCGCAGTTTTTGTGGTGATTGGAAGAAGATTACGTAATCTACGCAGAGAGCCTGCTGAGGCAAACAGTTTTCGACTGGTTTCTGCTAATTGAGTTTCCCATGATAGTTGTCTATCAATGAGTATCCCAAGATTTTTAACATATTCGTTAAATTTCAAATGTACACCATCGAATAGGATTTGTGGCAGGCAAAACCAGTCGATTTTGGATGTCATCCGTGAGCTTCCGATAACTATAACCTGAGTCTTCAAAGGATTCACATTAATTCCAAGATTTACTCCACTCAAGTATGATTTGCAGATCGGAGTTGGTAGAGCGTATTGCCTCAGGTAGTTTGTCTATGTGTGCATGTCTAGATTTGTAGATCATCTGCATATAAGTGGTAGGACGAAGTAAATTGGTCAGAGATAGTGTTAATAAAAATAGCAAAAAGTAGAGGAGATAAAACGCCGCCCTGAGGAACACCTGCTG
Source organism: Plagodis pulveraria (assembly GCA_963890685.1). Taxonomy (NCBI): domain Eukaryota; kingdom Metazoa; phylum Arthropoda; class Insecta; order Lepidoptera; family Geometridae; genus Plagodis; species Plagodis pulveraria. The sequence goes on along the minus strand of OY982950.1, from coordinate 20,137,875 downwards.
TTGTAACCTGCCATGATGAAATAGTATCATCAATCCGAATACGTTGCCGGCGTCCGTACAGGTAACTATGAAACCACTCAATTACTGTAGGAGATATATTAAGAGAGGTTCCAAGTAGTAGGTAAGTCGTAGTCAACACTATTGAAAGCATTGCTGAAATCAAGTAGCGATAGAACGGTCACCTGCCTATCAGCTATGCCGAACCTAATATCGTCTGTGACTTTAATTAGCGCTGATACTGTACTGCGGCAAAATAAATATTTAGTGATTCATTTGTTTTCGCGCCATTTGATTTTTCTACTATTCAAAATATGGGAAACATAAAATTTTGGGTTTACGAATACGAGTTCCTCCGTGGCACCAGCGCCGCAGAAACAGCTCGAAGGATTAATGATGTGTATGGGGAAGCTACCGTTAAAGAAAACACCGTAAGTTTATGGTTTCCACGTTTTCTTTCTGGAAATGTTGACCCCTACATAACAAATCCCGTGACCAGATACCCTAGTTGCCAATGTAGAAATAAAAGTGATCGTGGAAGCGGATCCATCGCAAACCATGTCAGTGTTAGCGACATGCTTCGTGTGAGTGATAAAACAATTTTAAGTCATTTGAAACAAATTGGAAAAGTGTAAAAGCTCGAAAATGAGTACCGTAAGATTTGAGTGAATCAACCAAAAAACACGTGTCGAGTGCTGCTTTACATTACTGAACCGTCACTCACACCGAAACCGTCACGTTACAATGGTTGAACCCAGGAGAATAGGCCAAATCGTGTCCCAAGAAAGTTGACTCAGATAAAGGTAAGTGTCTGGTGGACCAGTGGTTGGTGTCATCCACTACAGCTTTCTAAGAGCTGGCCAGATTATTACAATAGATCTGTATTGTCAACATTTGCAAATCATGATGGAAAAGCTATTAAATAACCGAGACTGGTCGATTGCTCTAGCCCACTGCTTTTAGGACAACGTTAGACCAAACACTGCACAACAGACGGTCGCTTAATTAGAGAAAATGCAATTATAATGTATCCGACACCCACCGTACTCCCCGGACCTTGCTCCAACAAATGAACACTTTTTCCAGAATTTAGACTAACTACTTGCAGTTACGGAAAAAAAAAACCGATGAGGCTGTCAAAACCGCCTTCAAAGATTTTATTGATTCTCGCTTCCACATATTTTTCAGCAAAGGAATCAAAGAACTAATGATAAAATGGCATAGATTACAATGGTACATACATCATAGGTACTTTAATTATGAAATTAAAATAATTTCATTTAAAAACCGTTTTGCTTATTCATATGTTAGAACCTTTACATTTACTGAACAAACACTAGGAGTTGATTTGAACAGGCAACTTTGACAACGGTAACACATAACATAATACTGTAACGGTAGTGATATGGTCACGCTATTTATGTGCAAATTCTTAGCAATAAAATGAATCCGAAATGAAACCTACACAATATAGTAAATAAAAGTGTTTGAAGAGTTACCCACGAAACAAGCATGCACGCATTTATTGGTTTAAGGACCATACAAAACCTAAATAAATTGTTGCCGATATGTACAAAATCAAACAAACTTCAATTTAAATAAGGTTTATAAAAGAGCGCTCTACCACACTGCAATGTGACGGTTACGATCACAGAAAAGAGAAATCATATATTTCTCTATAGTTACGATAAGTACGCCGTACAAAAGTGGTCAATTAAAGTTTTTTTTTCCATATAAAAACAAATTCTCCACTTCCACTTACCTATACATATTAATATATATTTAAGAGAACACGATGTCTTTTGGAACTTTTAGTAGGAGTAGTGAATATTAGCATATTCAGTTTAGAAACACGTCTTAATCCGTGAAGTTTTGGTGCTTCGTGCAAAGTTTTCAATCAATATACTGTCACCTCAAGCGTCTGCCAACAAAAAATATGGTACCTTTGTGTGTCCGCCACGGCTGAGCTGGTGGGCGCGATGGTGCCAGCGGCCGTGACACAACCAGCTCTACGTGAGAGTCGTGCTTGCTGTCAGCAATCACTTGCGCCACCTCCTCTGCACTTCGCCCCTGCAAGGGCAACCCGTTCCATTGCAACACTTCATCGCCTGCACAAATATTAATACAATTAACAATAAAATCCTCATATATTTTTCGGGGAGTTGCATCAGGCATTGATATCAAAGCTACTCACCTATCCGAAGCTGCCCCTCCAAATCGGCGATTGAACCCTTCTTAACTTTTTCAACGATAGCACCCCTAGTGCCATCAGGCAGCAACTTGCCGCCTACTACTTTGAGACCCAGGATTGAGGAGTGTGAGCCTCCTTCCACTACAGACTTTCGCAGCACCATGTGTCCAATCATTCTCAAGCCGTCGGCCGACACTTGCCAACTGAGCGGGAACTGTCGTATAAACATCAGTTATAAAATACGGTCTACGTAAGTCGCAGCAGAACACGCAAAAATATCAAAACTGTAACCACAAGAGAAGTAAGATAGTTAAGGTTGTGAAATTCTATACACGGAAGTGCACATTTAGTTGTAGGAAACCGGTGCATGCCCGCCAATGCAACATGCTGCAGCCAAACACAAAAACATTTAACTAACACACAAGAGTTACTCTACAGTACAAATAAAATAATAGTAAAAATTACTTGTAAGTCATAATTCGATTTAAGAATTAGGTATACCTAATTATTTTATATTTTATAAAACGTATCATGACTATGGTCATATAAATAAGCCTAACGCAATCATCTAAAGATCTGTGTTAAGACGTACATTTAGCAGATCAACCTACTCGCGAACGAGCTCTTTAAGAAGAAAACTAGCTGAGACATCTGCTAACCTTAGGGCAATCGCCTCTGTTCGAATCTTCACTCGATGTGAAGGTGCTAGAGGTATCAATGCCCGAGTCTTTGGTGGCTGAGTCCTGGCTGGTCTGCCGCTCGGACTCCCAGCGCAGCGAGGCCCAGTCGTGCGGCGCGGCCGACGCATCGCGCCCTCCGCGAGGAAACGTCGCAGCGCCCTCGTGCCCATCGAAGCGAACTGTTTTTTTTCTCCTCTCCGTGAAACGTCTATTGTCAGAGGAGTCTTCCCACAGATAGGCACTCTTATACACAGTCCGATCGGGGCGCGGGCCCTCGTCCAGCGCGTACGGGCGCAAGTAGGCACCCTCACCGTCGTCACGCGCGCGCCACCGGCAGTCAGTAGCAGAGTCGAAACTGCGCCCGCCACTCGGTGCTGAGCGCACGCTTTCGAATGCAGCACGCGATTCTGCTTCGTAATCGCCCGGCGAATGATTAGTCAAATTGTAATAATTGTTGGCAGCCACGGTGGAGCTGCGCAGGTGCGGATGCCGAAGAGAAGCGCACGCTTCTAGGTGTCCTAAGAATGATACGGTATCAATATCAGAGATTCGGGGCTGGTGTTCTTCCCTGCACGCACCCGGCACCGGTCTATATTGTCTTTTAACTTTCTCCAGCTTTGACTATGCAAATAATTCTCCGTTTGAGGTACATATCTAAGTAATTCTTAACTGAGCCCCACATTTAGATACAAAATAAATTAATTGAAAGCAGTGATCACGCAAAAGCGGAAAGAATGTGTGTTGACTTACCCATTAACATTGAAACAACAATGAGTAGAATAAAAATAGATATACACGTTCACATTTTCTAACGAATTCAGTTTTCACAAGATTTTATGACAAGTATATTGTAGGTTTACACTTCTTTTCGCCCAAGCATGCGAACTTGTTTGAACCAAAACTCGAATTCAGTAGATATCGAAATACATGTGTTTAATTTATTTTATACTATTTTGGTTCACACAATTGGAAATAGAAGTACATTTACATTCAGTTTTATCTGTATTAAATTAATTATTTTCTAATTAATTATCTAATCGCAGAGGTTACGTTTTACCGACTCACAGCTAGAACAAATGCATTCTTCTATAATTTGCACCAATTACTATTTTGTAGATATTTTTCTGTAAACCTATACATTAGTGTATTTAGTTTCAGCATCAAGTTCAAAAGTGTGCAAAACCAAAAGATTGCTGATTGTTAGGATGTTAAACACTGTTCAAAGTATTTACGTAGGTAACAAAACCTAATAGTTGTATATACATATATAATTATTATGGAAGCCTTTATATACTGCAGAGGATTCAGAAAACGTAATAGTTACCTAGGTTATATGTTATTTAAAGAATTGTATGAAATATCGGAGTAAAAAAAGTAAAATGTACGAATTCTGATTTTCCCCAATGTAAATGTACTTTTATACGAAAATGATGAAAAATACTGATTGTTTGGAAAAAGAGGACGTAATGAACAAACAGCCATCACAGTTGGTCGGCCAGAGGAAGAAGTGTTTAAGATAACAGTTTACGGAGACATCTAAACTTCAGCAATAATTACAACGCCAAAAACATTCCCGAGTAATCACGCCCTCTCACCGATAGAAATTTATTCATTTTGTCGTTTAACATCGCCTGACGCTGGCTCCTGGAGCTCTCGGAACCGCTCCTATCTCTACTAGGACCTGCGAACAGGGGGCGCGACCATCAGGCACTGGAGATGTAGAGGCGCCGCGGCGCCGGGCGCGTCTCGGGCAGCCCACCCGTACACAGTGACTCGCTCTTTATAAACTTTTTAACACTAAATATTCTAATCATACATGAGCTTCAAACTTGGCGCAAATAGGTCCGACTACCAGTTGTGCGAAATTTGAAGCACACAGTCCTTTGACGCTGATCTGAAAAAGAATCGATAATGTGTATTGCGAATACAATAAGATATCCGATGATTCTAAAAATGTAGTGAAACGTATACGAGCACTACCTACATGAACAGAAGAGATGAGAACAGGTAGGTAGGTTCGATTCAGACAAGTTTAGGTGCTCAACACTATCCGTTGCTGTGGAAATATATGCTTAAAATATTAGTTACATTAGTTTGTTTACCTGATATGATAACGCATTATATCGATTGCACCTCGCACGGAACACCTTAACTTTATCAATGCGTAATGTAAAGGTGAAATGGTATTATATCAGTAACTCGGTCAGTTAGGTACGCATGAGTAATTGCATCGGTGTGGGGAGTTACTCTTATTTGCGGAGCGGAGTAATATGTAAGGATGATAACCAAAATCATTTCGGATGGAAAGGATTCATTGCGTAAACACGTGGTGGGACAAGGTGTTGGGTGGTGGCGAGCGTGCGTGGGTACTCACCGCGATCGCGGTACTCGTCATTTTCGTCCGAGATGCACTCCGGTACCTCGTCGTCGGAGGAGGAGGAGCGCGGTGGCATGGGCGGGTGCGACGACCCACCGTGCGGCGTCAGCTGTGACACCGGGGCGACCGAGTCAACCACCCCGTACGCAGCCTTCTGTCTCGGGTGCAAGAGATGAGGATGCGTCCTAGCTAAACCTTCAAGTTCGCCGTACGTTCTCGGCTCTTGCTGGCTGTATTGGCGACGCAGAGCGCTGCCTGACCTCTGGAGGGGAAGATTTTCCTTTTCTGCGGCACTGTGGGCTCTTTCTAGTTTTGGTCTTTTATCTAAAGTGGTTTCGACCGGTGTGGGGAGGCCTCGTAAATCATTTTCCATTCTCCATAACATGGAATCCTGTCCTGAGTTCTTGTGGATCCATTGTCCGGTTTTGGATAAGAGTTCTTGTTTTTTACGACACAGAATGCACACCCATATGACCTGTGAAGTGCCAATTTGGTGTAAAGTTATACAAGTATAAGACCAAACAGTTTAGACTCCAAAAAAATAGGTATATTGACCTTAGGTATGCCTACCTTATTAGAACGCAAGGTGACCTTTCCACCACACCTAGCGCAGCACCGGACTCTGCAGTAATGACAAGAGTGGCCCACGCCATCCGCAAACTTGGTCTTCAGACAGATGTGGCATGTGGCTGCTAGTTCAACTCCAGCTGCTCGCTGCAGCTCATTCCTTGTACGAATGGTCTGCTCCAGAACAGCTACTTCGTCTTGTTTACGCCTGTTATTGAAATCAAAAGGAAGTAAGTATATGTTTATATATATTAAATAGCTTTATATAGTATTTTCAAGTCTTCGCGTGCTTAGGTACCTATGTGAGTTATGAACTTTAGCGGGACGGAGAAATATTAAGAATCCTTCAGAATTGAATGCCTGTTCGTATCCATACATTAGTGTGCGATGTAAATGATATTGTCAGCGGAAGTGGTTACCCTTTATTCTATGTAGCAACCGTATTAAGTTCTGATATTTTACTTCACATTCTGTAAAAGTGTGTTATAATAATAGTATTTATAACACACTTTTTACAGAATATTCTTCATTATTAACATTCATATGACATGCATGGTCAGAAATTCCCTACTACTTTTTCTACCCAAATTATAAAATTTAAATGCAAACCGCCCGTGGGGTACCAGGTTAGAATTGCACCTCCCCATATCATCCCGTGGGTGTCGTAAGAGGTGAGTAAAGGAAAAATACTGGAAGGTGGGCAGCAGCTCCTTCTAAAGAACTGCGATCCCCAAGCCGCCTGCCAAGCGTGGGGATTAGGCCAAATACCCCCTTAATAGGTTCCAAAATCCAAACATGTTATGAAGTAGAGTGTATAATGGAGTATAAAGAGTTTACGGGTATTGTGAATTTCAACTCTTTTTACATTCATTATTTATGTTACATACATATCAAAATAATTTCCAATAGTACAAGTTCTAGCGTGGTTCTAATAGAGTTGTTCTAACGCAGCAGAGAATGTTCGCAATATCATTGCTTCTTTTTTAAGAGGTCCAACGAGCAGATTGCTCACCTGACCCAATAGTAAGTGACAACCATCGCCTACGGATATCCGCAACACAAGACGTATCAAGGATACATTGCCGGCCTTTGAGGGGGGAATAATAATAATGTGCTCATTAATCGGAAATACTTTAGATTTGCAGCTTTCTGGAAAACCTTGCTTTGGTTGGAGGCAATACGACGCATGGACGGACTGTGTGATTTTGGTCGCTTTTAAACACTAATACTTAAATAAGTATGAAAAGTATATATAATGGGGCAAACCGAGCCTTACAAAGCTTCCAATGGTATTATAGTTTGTCGTTAGTTCCTCACAATATTAATTCATTTGTATATTTTAATAATAAAAAAACTCAAGGTATGGGTGGCATGAGAGCCTATCAATATGTCATGACATGAATAGAGCAGATTTTGAATCGCTCGTAGCGAAAAGAGTGAGTTAAGCAACGTCCGCCGCGGTCTTGAGTTGGATGGGTGACCGCTTTTTTTTTTTTTTTTTTTTTATGCCTTATAGGTTAGCCTTTGACCACTATCTCACCTGATGGTAAGTGATGATGTGGTTGAAGATGTTGTTCCGGCTAACCTAGAAGTACTGGCTCTCAAGGACAGCTGCCGGAACACACCGTTAGGTGCTTGGCGACAGATTTTCTACTTGAGGGTGGTAGCTAGCCAGGCGGGCATTCGCAAAATGCCCTACCACCATGCTATAACGATTGCCATCCTAAGACAACAACCGGGTACCACCCTCAAGTAGAAAATCTGTCGCCAAGCACCTAACGGTGTGTTCCGGCAGCTGTCCTTGAGAGCCAGTAATTCTAGGTTAACAACATCTTCGACCACATCATAACTGATCATCAGATGAGATAGTGGTCAAAGGCTAACCTATCAGGCATAAAAAAAAGAGCAGCACCCGTGGAAGCCTTCCTTTATTTCATGAGTAGGTACCTAATGTACAGAAATGAAGAGATTTTGGTTAGAATTGTGAAACGTGGGGAAGAGTGGATTCTTTGGGACAATAACAAGCCATAAACGTAATCGCTAGAACAAAGCAGAGAAGCGACAGTTTAATATTTACTTTATGCATTAAAATATATTATCGCTACGTCTTCATTCCCCGAAGGGATACATAGAGGTGTCTGCCAGATATATTTTGGTATGATGTTATAATGGGCGAACCTAGTTGCGATCTACCGCTCACAGCCCCAAACTAAATAATATATTATAGTATCTATCAAGCTCATCATCAGTATCTATCATCGTTCAGTTTATTATCTGTAGCCTGGACTGAATTTCATGCATTACTAAGAGTTTATCGAAATCGCTCGTTTAAAATATAAATTGCAATTACTATAAGTGGATCTGCTAAATTACTTATAGTTTTTCCAAAAACACAATAGGTACCGAATTTGCATTGACTACCATGTCAACTAACAACGTCTAAGTATTACTATTTAAAGTCACATCTGTTATATAATTTCTTGAGACTTTTCATCCGCGTAAGATGATATGATACCTATCCCATTATTGATATTTATAACAAAAAACTTAATCACATTTACCAATTATTATAGCTCAATTTTTATGCCCTGAACGGGACTCAAAACATATTCCGCGCCGGGTAGCGGGTAAATAAACCTTATATATTATTAAAAAACTGTCCACTAATAATTTGTAATTGTAAATTTATTTTTTTGTCTAGTTTCTAAATATGGTTACGTATATACAATCATATTAAGAAACAATAAAAATACGATTTTAGTAAAATGGTCCTTAAAGCATAAAGGGTCACTCGATGAGGACTAAAATCCCAACGAGTCAGTGTGACTATAGATGAGAACCACATAGGTATTTCAGAACAAGACTGAAATCTGTGCTGAGAACCCAGTAAAAATAAAAACAAATAATAATAAGAATAACGATACACTGAAACAACATATGGTAAGTATTATACTAGGGTGCTGGAGGTCTATTGAAAACCTCAAAAATATCCATAGGTATCATCTAGATAACGTTACACGTCAATGATAGGTATATGGTTTATAAGACGGTGTTGACGTCGTCAAAGTCAATAATTTATTAAATTTAGGCGCCTACGACGCTCTTATGAAGGTCAATTACAAATTTTAGTACTGACATATTCTACATTGTGCTGCCAAATTCACCAAAAAAGAATTTGTAGCGCCACTTCGAGAAGAACGGACAAGAAACTCGGGGCCATTCTTTTAAACGTCTTGTAACAATATTTTACAATTTAACAATTCTTTTAATAATATGTTGTTTACTTACTATATAATACAATATTACAGTGTATTTGTTTAAATTATCGTTCCATCTGGAGCTAAAAATCGTGTTGTAATTGTACAATAATAATTATTATTCGTAGAAAACAGTATATTTCTACTACCCCTTTGCGGTGTAGCTGGTACCTAAGTAAGTATTGCAGTTTTAAGCTCAATTTATAGGATAACCGCGGTTATAGGATATGTAAGGATTTCCGGAGAGCCTTGAGAATGCGCAAATTCTTTTATTATGGGATGTTGCTTCATTGCGCTTTTCGTAGGCGTTTCCTACACATGTAGTTTCATTATATTTTAAATAGGTACCCATGTTTTCGAACGTGGTGAAATTGTCTTTTAGTTTGTCAGGTTTCCGTAAAATTGTGTATTCTCAAAATTATTCGGAAAATCGTTTTGTATGGGAAATTATATTTTTACATTTCGCGTTTTTTTATCGCAGGTATGCCTTAATCAACAAAATACTACGAACAACACTACAGCTACTACAATAAAAGCGTTTAGACAACCTATAAGTCATTGAAGACTCACAGGCAGTCCAAATGCTCCAGCCCACTACCAGTTGGGAGCGTACCCAGCATGCTGGCAGCATTGTCCCGTTGAATTGCAATGCTTATTCTTTGAGCCAAATAGGTGCCACCATTTTTGTCTCACGTCACAGCGACCAAGCGCTCTGATATGGAAAATACGATGAGCTCCCGGTCCACACGGACCCAAAATATCTACACCGAATGGCGAGATTAAATAAATATTGTAACTAATGAAAAACTGGCAAACCAGAAGCATTTATTTTTATATTTTTAATTTTGCTATAACGCCGACGATTATACATCAGAAAATTATAAGAGGAAAAATGATAGTCATCGTGCCCGACAAAGAGGCCGGCCCGGCAAAGAGTTGAACCATGGGTAACTTTACTTCTCCGTAGTACAACCAGTTGGACATCGCAGTTGTACCACGGGTCGGTCACTCCGTTGTACTACAAATAAGAATATTTTTTGCAATTAGCTACCCTATAATTTTAATATTTTTGTTTTTTGAACCCGAACATTACTATAACTTTTCCTCTCGTAATTTTGCAGAAGCATGTACTTAGATATTAGACTCTAGGACTGCATGCAAAATTTCATCCCGATTGAACAATTGGTAATTAAAATATGACGAAACTAAGTTAGTAGGTATGGAAAGCGCTACGTGAACATTGACCTTACATTTTAGTATGGTTTTGGCTGCCCGAAGACTCTTAAAAAATAAATGGCTTTCATTGGTTATAAATGATGCAAAAGATGGAAAGGAGCAGTGACACACGGGATGGTGGTCGGTAAAAGATTTCTTTGATAAGAGTTGTGGTCTAATGAAGTGTCTATATTTCACCGATAATAGGATATTCGTCCACTATTTAATAGGTAGCTAGGTAGGTATGTTAAAAAGCAACAGTAGGTACTACAGTTTATTTAACAACGTTATAAGTCTGTCTAGTCAACGATATCAACTGTATCGTTTTAAAATCAATAGAAAATCTGTCGCCAAACACCTAGCAAGAGCCAGTAAAATTGAAGGTACATGAGACTTAACAACTGTACATCTCGGTGTGACGGGCAAAACGTCGTTGACGAAATGCATCTGTTACAGGCAGAGGTTAGTCCACTTAACACTAGGTGGGCAAACTTAAAAAAACATTTAAAAAAATACCTTAGTACCTTTTAAACTGTGTTCAGTTAAGGGTCGTACCATAACTCATCATAAGTCATACATAATACAGAACAAGCGGTAATTATAAGAAAGAAACAAACTAAGCTACGCTTCAAAGGCATGGGAAGATAAAAAACATGTTTATAGGTAATTATGCTTTACAATGAATACTGGTATTGCAGGAAAAGAAAATTCGTAGTAAGTAGGTATATGTCAAGTATTATTTATTAAATTAGGTAAATACTTACACGATTAATAACATATAGGTACCTATATCAAATATGCAAACCAGAATAAGTATCATATTTTTAAGATACGAGACTGCGATGACATCGAAGATAAATTTCGCAAGAGGGCTGCTTACCACCTCTACTTATATAGGTCACAAAGTAGGTCACTGATATAATAAGTTGGGATAGCGCCGCCTAAATGTTATATTAATATTTTTTACTCGTCGTACTAACTCGGTGGGTAAATGCATCGATTGTATTTAATTTAAAATTTCAGTTTGTAGTTAATAATTGTTTTTAATGTCATACCTACTTAACTTTAAACGTACTTTAGTATTTAGGTTTTACGTATTGGGATTTTTAGCGGAGCCTTAAAATAAATACCTTAGATACACACTCAATTATTCGTCCGCGTTGATGAGACTCACAGACGCCAATTGCGGATTCGCGGTAAATATTATTTTTTTCGTGGGTTCCTAGACGTTTAAATAATATATTTAATTTTGAAGGAGCACATCAATTATCCCCAGACAAAGCACGTAATTTTATTCAGATTCCGATAACAATTCACACTACCTTAAAACTTGTTCCAAATAATTTGTTTAAAAATTCTCACTGAAAATATCTAGAGACGTAAAGGAGCTGTAATTAAATAATCGCATTACACTTCCTTACAAATATAGATGCAGTAGCAATGCGTCAGGATGGCTGAAACACTGCGCGGATACGGTGCATAGTGGCCGCGCACTCTGACCTACACCGTTATTTCCACAATGATGGACTATCTTCGCAGACAAAGAACTTTTAACCGTTGTTACAGCAAACGCGCAATAAGTAAATTTGAAGCTACGGCTCAATAATTTTTACATAATAGATAACTACGTCATCACTTCAATTTCAAGTAGGTGGTTGGCACTGGGTATCGCTTCTTACGATGAACAAGCAGTTTTGAAACAAAAAATACTTGATGAGTACTTAAAACCTTTCTGCTAACGGTAGCTAATAGGTATTGAGGATTCACAAAAAAGCCACAATAGAAGTTATGCACTTTCACATTAGATTATGTAGAAAATAATATGGCGTTGCGGGGAGGGAAGGTGAGGTGTGTGCGGGACGCAGGGTTCGGTACAGTAGGCACGGCATAGGGCGCACCTCATAATCTCGTGCTCGCGCTGCTCCTCCTGCCGCTGGCGCATCATGACGCCCTCGATGATGGAGCGTTCCTCGGCCGTGAGGTGCGAGAGGTCCGGCATGTCGGCCATGGCGGGCGGCGGCCACCCGCTTGCGGTGCGCCCGCCCGCCGCGTGCTGCGGTGCTGTGCCCGCACACCGATACTTCGCGCGCCACTCCGTCCGGAGGTTTATTTAATAATGCCGGACGGGCCAATGGCGCGCTCCCGTCTACTGACGTCAGCACCCTTATTGATCGCTGACGAGGGCGAGCGCCCACCACGCTCTCGGCACCACGCAAGCGCCCTGCGCGCATCATAGGAGACGCGCCGCCTTACCTACGCTGATGCGCGCGCACACCATACATACACCTCGAGGTACTAGCTCGAAATATGATTGTGACCATTGAGTATTACGTATCACGTGTCCATGTTTGTAGAATTGCTGTCTGCCGTTGCAGTAGGTAGTAGGGAGCTTTTTTTTACTATTCCAAGGTAGGTATGTAAACGAGTGTCTACTTTTGTTTATTGAAATGTTATAAGTATACTTACCTAATAGAGTGTACTTTGGTGCATTTACCTTTATGACAACGCAGACGTATCGTGTGGGCACCGTATCAACGTAGTCGCCGCCTCACTACACCACAGCTACGAGAGTGGATTGAAAAGTTTCGTTGCTTTACCACAGATTACATAATAGGAACAGGTACTTCACTCCAAAAATATAAAGACCTAGCGCTATAATAACCTACATAATATTATAAGAGCTAAAACGTACCTTACGCGTATGTCTGAGAGTATACATTACTTCGTCTGCTATGAAAGTGCCTTATGAACACAATGCTGGTATGCTGGTGGCGGCATATAGGCAACCCTACCAGCATGAGCAACCTATGCATGGCGTGTACATAGTCAACGCAAGGAAGTTGTTGTACCTACCTAACAACACGTTTCCTAACTAAAAATAACACCTCGGAGTACAGAAATGTTTAAAAACTAAAGAGGTTAAACCCACAGTAAATCTCTATTTTGAAGACCTTCAGCAATTTCTTTTTCAACCGGCTTACAAGAACGTTTTGAAACCTGATGAAAGTGCTAAGAGCTATACATGGGGAAGTAGATGTCGAAAAGGGAAAATATTTTTGTAATTAAATATTATTAGTGTTTTCTTAAAGGCCGAAAACTTTTCAAGCCACCCATGTATTATATGTACTCGCGAGCTTATTATTATAAGCGAATATATAAATCTATTGATGTGACGTGTAACATTTTTAAGTGGAATTGACTGAACTTTTCCATTTCAAGAGCTTGATTTCGAGTTTGTAGTAGGTGGAAGAACTGTTAATTTATTATATTATAATAGGCACTTCTGTATTGATTATTTTATCTATATTACTATAATTTGTGAAGGTACAGACAGTAACTGCCGCAATAAAAATCTGACTAAAGGCGAATACAACAAAAGGTGCAAATCAATGCAAATAATCTTGGATAGCTTGAGTTGAGGTTGAGGTGATATGTCGACACTGTGTGCGGTGTGGGTACATTGTGAGCCAACCATTATACTCCCGTCCTTAAATATTTTTAAAATTCATTCACTATGAGAATCATACACTATCCCTGATGAACATAGTCTATATAATATTTTCAAAAACTTTGGGATCCGTATGAAAACTTTGATAATGTAACCCATAGTGTAAAATAGAACAAAAATCGTTATATCGCGTACTCTGCGGAAATTGTTGACAATAGAGCAAAGTGATGTACTACAATTTTATAGAAGACATCAATATCTACAAAAAAAGTTGACAATTCTATATGTCTAACTATTACAGTTATGTCAAAATAACTACTTTTAGGGCTTGTTTCAGAATGTTCGAGTAAGTTCCGGTTATACTCTATACCCAGAACATAAAATAACTGAATGATAAAAAATCGCGTTTCAAGCTTTAACCGAGATGGATAGGCTAAATCGATGACTGTGAAACGCAAAGATAGTGTTTTATTTATTAAATATCTTCTGGGTAGTCTAACCGGAACTTACTCGAACATTCTGAAACAGACCCTTAATGTCACAAATATACGGAGGAAAAATTTTAAGTGATGTGCGGGATGACTTAAATAAAAAAAATCCTCTCGTATATTTATAATTTTGTGCTGTAATCCGCATAGCAGGCGTTATTGCAAACATAACAATATTAAAAATACTTTTAATGTGTTTCAATGTATAATTTTTATTAAATACCCGTGCAAAGCTGGGGCGGGTTGCTAGTGTTATATAAACTATCAATCTGGAGACTCTAGTAATCTTTGCTATCAACTTTGCGATGACGATTATCGGTGAATAACTGAATGACGCAAGTCAGTGCCTGATGGATGTCAGTCGTAGGTACAGACCCACCAACTTATCTGTTCAGGTGGCAGAAAAAAGAACTACAATATTCCTTCAAATTGTGAGAGTTTGTATTTGATTTCCTTGATCAGCAGCGCACTCGTTAACTGCACAGTTAAGTTGGTGGTACTATAAAGGGTTTTTCAATAGGGACAACGAGGGACAAAGTACCTTTGACAACATATGGCAGCCATGTTAGATTAGAGTAGTGTTAGTTAGATATTGGCGATAATTTTTGAAAGATTTATACATTGAAATGTTCGGCATTTATCAAGATGACTCGCTACACAGTTGAACAGCGCGTCATGCAGGCCGTGACAGCGTGATAAGTATTTGAGATATTGTTCCTATCTATCGATCAGGGGCCCGATTCTGTTAGCTATTGAACTGCGTTAACGCAACTTAATTGCATGAAAATTGTAGTTTTTGACAGTATCCGTAGTCTGCCCGCTATTTAGGTTCAATCGCAAGTCAGTGGCTTGCTATCAATAGTTTTTCACATATTTGGTATGTTGTAGGATATTTTGTTGCGATTGCGTTGCTACAGTGGCATAAAATATTTTGGCAGGAGTTTAGATAGAAAAGTAGCTAAATTATTTAAATATATTTATTTAATGTATTGTTTTCTAGAAAACCACCGTATTGAAGTTTTGACTGATGCTTCATTGATAGAAGTTTTCATTATTATTTCAGTGGAAATATTTGCAAGTCATATCGTGCTCAGTATCATCATAGCACAGTAATACGAGAGTGGCGCGATTGCTACACAACTGCGATTAGGAGCTAGAATTAGCAGACTACCGAATTTGACATAAACAGCAGTTCGATCGCAGAAGCATCGCAGTAGTGTGGCGTTTGGTCAATAGCTAAGAGAATTGGGGCCCAGGGCGACAGCTCATATCATCGAACCCGCGCGCCCGCGTCCCTATCCTGAAGCGCTGCTAATATTTACATAGATAGTATACTACTTATACGTATTTCGTCCGGCCCGTGGGGTGCCGGGCAAGAACGTCACCCCTCATCTCTACCTCTGGGTGTCGTAAGAAGCGACTAAGGGTAATACACCAGGAGGTGGGCAGCAGCTCTTTCTGAGGAACTGATATCTTACACTGCGATCCTCAAGTCGCCTGCCAAGCGTGGGGACTGGGGATTATGGTAAACACCCCATATTGGGGGAGGCTGTGTTTAGCAGTGGACTATCCGGCTGATACAGTACATTATATCGTAGGGAGATTATTCTAATAGATTCACTTAATCTGTTTCTTGCTGCAACTTAGCATGTAGAAAGTTTTAAAATTCAAATTGCAAAAGATTCATGATTTTAAGATTTATTAATGATCATACATTAATTTATGACAGTGGTTTTTTTTTTTTATATTATTCTGACGGAACAAGCTCGAGGCCCACCAGATGTTAAGCGGACTAACCTCTGCCTATAACAGATGCATTTCGTCACAAGTCGCGAATTGCATTGCGCCCGTCACCTTGAGACATAGTTATTAAGTCTCATGTGCCTGTAATTTCACTGGCTCTCAAGGACTGCTGCCGGAACACACCGTTAAAAGTGCTTGGCGACAGATTTTTCTACTTGAGGGTGGTCGCTAGCCAGGCGGGCATTTGCAAAATGCCCTTCCACCATGCGGTGAAGCTCAAGCTCTGGGCGGGATTCGAACCATGGACCTGCTGCGCGGCAGTCCATAGCCAATGCCACTGAGCCATCACTGCTTCAAAAAATTTTGGTTGAAGAATGCTGAAAAACTGACCAAAGTAGAGTCAGTCCTTCTCTTTTTTTACCGCACTTTAATTCCGTTAAATAAAATTAAAGCTGTGTGTTTGGTTTAATTTTGATCTTTTGAATTGAATCGAAGAGGTTTATATGTAATCAACCAAAATACAATTGACGCGCGCAAAAAAAAAATTGCACCCTATTTTCCATAATTTTCGTATGTTGTTTGTATCGCATATGTGAAATTTATTTATTTTTCCTCGCAAGTGTGTTGAAAAACGTCGTATGAAACTAGTGCGCGTTGTTTATTACAATCTCTACTCTATTTAAAATCCGTCTCGTTTGTAATAACAACTTTGCGCACTCGTTGCATTATGTACTATAGTGCAACATTTGGATAATTGATACGATTATAACCTGTTATTACCTAATCCATAATTTTAATATTATATCACTGACAACATCTAGCGCCATCTATTACCCGGTAGCGAAACTGCTTTGTAAGCCACCGTCAAAGATATAAAGTTATATATTCATGTAATATATGGCAAGTGTACTACAGTTACGCTGCTCAAGACTAGAGGGTTCTCAAAACAATAGAGAATATTATGAAAATGTTACAAGTCATACAAAGAGATATTATGGAGAAACAGGAACAAAAACAGAACTTGAAAGAAATGGAAGAAAATATTAAGGAAGCCGTTAATAAAAATATAGATGAAAAATTCAACGGCATTGAAATAAAAACTAACCAACTGGATAAAAAAACTTGAACAGCAGCAAAAACCATTGATGATAAGTAGGTATTGACAGACAATAAAGAAAAAAAACTTGCTCAGTGTAAAAGCAACAGAGAAAAACTATGATAAGTAGGTAAGTAAAGTTGATCATAGAAATCATAAAGCGAAAATGGGGGTACTATATCAGTGATTGGAAATTGAAACGATGACAAGAATGGGGAAAAGAAATGAAAAAAAAGAAAAAGTCTTTAGACATTCCATTTATTTATATTAGAAGAAGATTTTTCCCCTGCTGTGCTGCAAAAACGTAGAGAGCTTCAAGAAGAGTTCAAATGGGAAAGGGAGGCTGAAAAAAGTTGTCTCTACGCTACGACAAAATAGTAACATGTAGCTCACAGAAAACAACAAATCTATCATCAGTAGAGAAGCATTCCAACAAGAGTTTTATGTCTGAATCGCGCGAGGCAATTAAGGTCATTAAATATAGTATTAATGATAAAACCGTTAAGCGAGTTCCAAAGAAAAACAAATCACTACATAACTTCCTACGCCCTTTACAACTGAGATTAAACGACCAGGGGGCCAACTCCCATCTCTTAATTCAGTCTTATTTTAACTTTACATTAACAATTTTAATTTGCACTACCACACTATAGTTAACTTACATTAGAATTTCTACGTGTGAGCGGGCTGCATACATTGACCAAGACATTTGTGCGATAGAGATAGCGCTATATGAACATTATTGTTTCTAGTGCGTAAAAGCATTTTTCACAGGTAAAAAAAAGGATGGTAGTCGTTATAGCATGGTGGTAGGGCGTTTTGCGAATGCCCGTCCTACCACCTTCAAGCTAAACCTGAAATCTACCACCATCAAGTAGTAAAATTAAAATTTTATAATACATTCTATCTGGGTACGGAAACCTTGGTGAGTGAGCCTAGGTCGCACTTGGCCGGTTATTTAATGTAAAGAAACACTAATTTACTATAATAATAAAGCTGCCTTTAACACTAGCACTAACTTGTCTTAGGATGGCAGTCGTTATAGCATAGGGCATTATGCGAATGCCGGCCTGGCTAGCTACCAAATATAAAAATCAAATAGAATAAAAAAAAAATGTAACAAATCTGTCGCCAAGCATCTAATGGTGTGTTCCGGCAGCTGTCCTTAAGAGCCAGTAATTATTGGTTAGCCTGAAAAACATCTTCGACTAAGTCATCACTTACCATCTGGTGAGATAGTGGCTAGCCTGTCAGCTATAAATAAAAAAAAGAAAAATACATTTTCTTCGCTACCTTTCGCGCGTAAAAAAAGTGTATATCGCTCGGCAGCAAAGTTATTTTGAGTCTCGCTTGTACCTTTGAAGCCCTCATTACGCGCAGTTCTATATTTGAACTTTTTTATCATAATTAACATTCTTCACTTCTTCAGGTTTCATTCAAGTTCTAGTACAACTTTGCAGCCTTTTGAGGTCGCACTTGGCTAACTCGCACGTAGCTTATTTTGAGGTCGAAATTAGCTACATAAAAAGCTGATCAGTAATTTTTTATACAAAATATTTTCACGTTACAGATTTAAAAAACAATTAATATTGTTTTACAGCTAATCGCAATCCAGAGGCGGCGGCTCACATTCTCCTGGAAGGAAGTTTACTCGAGGGTTGTGGAAAAAACTCTTTATGCCCCTTCGCCCCCACGGAAATCTTTTAGTGCGTCTTCGCATGTACTCATAGTCTCTGCATTCAGTTTTCTCCGGTGTCTTGTGTCCCAGCGCGTGGAATGCTTGGATTACGATGAGGGGAAAGCTGATAAACATCGTGATGTACATGAACTTCTTCCATGTGTCTTTTCCATGATGAAATACGGGCACGCAGGGATTAGGAGGTATGGGCCCTGGGCGACATGTGGATGGGGGCACAATTTTCCGCCCGCCGCCAGGGACTGGGTTTGGGCAGCCACATTGTCCGGGTGGAGGACGTTGGGGACAACACAGAGTATAACTTCTTACTTGGATACTGATGGTTTTCTTACTAATAAATAGATTATGGGGCTTGAGAATCATTTTGTTTGTGTTTTTAGTTAATTTTGTATATTATTTACAAAAAAAATATGTCTGCAGTCCAAATGTAAATCATTTTATCTGTTATGTCATTGTATTGACGCGTGGAGGATAAGAAATGGATAAAGAACTTTCCACAGGCCAGTGTTATTTAGATAACTTTGAGGTCAGTTTTCGATCAACATACCTAGAAGCTCGAAGAGGCCAGCATAGAGATGAAAATATAATGTAGGTACCTATGATATAAATATGCAAGCTTTAAGTTATCTCCTGCGAGCTTCTTACAGCGCGTTTGCACCGGTTTAGAAAATAGTTTTCCTTAGGTGTATTGAATCGCGGTGGTATGGTTCACACCAACATATAATTTACAACAAGTTTTGATACAAATCGTTAGAGAGTATAATGTTATGTGACACATACGAAGACCTTATAAGTACTTACTATAAGTCAACTATAAGTATAAGGTCTTTGGATACTTACAACTAAAATAAAATAAAAAAGTAAATATTTATCCCAACAAGTTTTCTTTATATTTGGAAATAAAAAGTTTTCGATTAAGAGACGAAGAATATTTACTGTTTGCCAGTAGGTATGTTCAAGAAGTAGCTAGATGTGTGTTAGTGAGTGTTGTAGTAGGTATGTATGAGAGTGTCGTCGCCTGTACTCCGGAGTGATCCGGAGTATGGCCTTGTACGGGGCACCTGTCTGGGTGGACGCCCTCGGTCGCGCCAATAAGGCCCTGCTGCGTCGTCCGCAGCGGGTCATCGCAACGAGGGCGATACGCGGGTACCGGACGGTGTCCTGGACGGCGGGATGCGTGTTGGCCGGTGATCCCCCCTGGGAGCTCCAAGCGGAGATCCTCGCCGAAGTGTACCACTTCGTGGCGGCGAGGAGATCCCGCGGGGAGCCTCCAGCGTGGGAGGAGGTCACGCGCATGCGACGGCAGGCGCGGGCCGCCCTGTTGCGGCGGTGGACGGAGGACCTGGCTCCACCGGTCCCTGGACAGAGGACGGTGGATGCCATTCGCCCGGTCCTTCGGAGGTGGGTAGGGCGGCGATTCGGGTCGCTCACCTTCCGTTTGGTGCAGGTGCTTTCCGGGCACGGATGTTTCGGAAGGTACCTGCATCAAATCGCAAGACGTGAGGCGACCCCCGCCTGTCACGAGTGTGGAGCGCCAGAAGACACGGCGCTCCACACGCTGGAGGAGTGCGCCGCGTGGAGTCCCATGCGGCGCGCCCTCACAGCGGTCATAGGCGCAGATCTGTCGCTGCCGAGCGTGGTTAACGCTATGCTCGGCAGCGACGGATCGTGGCAGGCGGTGGTCTCTTTCTGCGAAGAGGTGATGGCGCAGAAAGAGACCGCGGAGCGGGCGAGGGAGGACGACGTCCTCGCAGACCCGCTCCGGCGTAGACGAACTGGGGGAAGGAGAAGGCGATTCGGGCGCCTTCTCGCTCTTACCTAGTGTTGTGCGGATCATCGGTGGAGAGTCGGGGGATTCTCCACTGGCTTGCACGATCCCACACGTCTGGGGGATGGCCCTAATGAGCTGGGTCATCCCTCCATTGGCCGGGGCCCGTCACCGGTGACG
Source organism: Plagodis pulveraria (assembly GCA_963890685.1). Lineage (NCBI taxonomy): Eukaryota > Metazoa > Arthropoda > Insecta > Lepidoptera > Geometridae > Plagodis > Plagodis pulveraria. Next base: position 20,117,172 of record OY982950.1, on the reverse strand, counting down.
GGCCAACCGCCGGGGCGAGATGGTGAATGCTAACGCTACCCCATCTCGCCCCGTCTAGGCGGCAGACTGCTCATCCCGGGTTTTTAGTGGGTAACCTCACTTACTACCCCCCCGTGGGGGTAGTAAGGCCCCTCAGGCGAGGACTCCCACATAACCACCCTGCTCCCCCCGGAGCCGGGTGGTATCCATAAAGGATTTTCCCGGGTCAAAAAAAAAAAAAAAAAAAAAAAAAAAAAAGGTATGTATGAGAGTGGGGTGCTTGGTCAGAATACCTCCACGTGTGCCTTAATGCTACTGGTCTCTTTCGGATACGTTTTATCCGGGGAGTACAGAAGCGTTTGGGCCGGTGCACCCTGGGCAGCAGTCAATAACTTCTCTATATGGGATCTTGTTGGCTGCTGGCTAAAATTCTGACGTGTAGGTGCTCTCCGCGTGTCCCTATGAAGTTAGCATAGGGCACAGTGGATGAGCAGGCGGTTCATCCGCGGAGGTGAGGTCCCGAGAAGGGACAGCGGACCCGTAGGGTCGGTGGATGGCTGGCCTGCAAGGCTGGCGGCACGACAGGTTTTCCCCTGTCGTGCACGAGGAGGAGCGGCGTCGCTTTCGACGGTGGGCGCGGCAGGGAGGGTCAACTCGGCCACCCTGTCGGGCAAATCTGGAGAGGCAGCTGCCTTTTTACAGCAGCTGCAGCGGACCTTCGGGTCGTGGGATGGCCAGTCTTCAAGGCCGGCGGCGCGGCAGGGAGGGTCAACTCGGCCACCCTGTCGGGCACACTCGGACGGCAGTCGTGTAACAGCGACTGCAGCGGACCTTCGGGTCGTGGGATGGCGGGCCTTCAAGGCTCGCGGCGCGGCAGGGAGGGTCAACTCGGCCACCCTGTCGGGCTCAATGCGACTCCAAATCCCGATGTTTGGTGCCCGCACAGGGGATGTATAGTCGGGGGGAACCCGGCGACGAGGGCACCACAGGGGACCTCACCCCTTCAAAAAGGAAACAAACCAATGGATAAAACAGCGATTGATAATAATCCCCAGGTGGGTAAATCCCACCCTTCGCAAGAAGGCTGCCCCACCGTATCTGGGGGGGGCATCAACCGCTTCGCGGGCTCCGGCCCGCGCACCAACGACCACGGCAAACGCCAAACTGACACCGATTCTGCTAAAAATGGACAACCCGGCAAGATCATGGACTTGGTCCCGTTTTTAAAACGGGAACCTCGAGTGGTACTGGAGCGCATGGACAGCGCCAGACCAGTCACTCTGAGGCTGGGCGCCGCGGCAGAGCGAGAGCGCAATCCTAGCGCCACCTCTGCCGCCGCGTCAATGGAGATGAGCGAGGAGGACGCAGTGGGCGTCACTTCTGCGTCTGAATCAGGCGTGGGAGTGGCCCCACTGCATGAGATGCTTCGGATTCCGTCTCCGAATTTATCGGAGACGGACTCCGATGCAATGACGTGGGAGACCGTGTCTTCACGCGGTTCTCCCAAAAGGAGAAAACGGAGGATGGAGGAGATCGATGGGGACCTTAGTGACCCCTCACCGTCACTAAAGGTCCCAACCGCGCAACGCGGTAAAGGACGCGCCAAAGGGAGGGCGCCCACGACCGGCCATTATGTCGGCCTGGCGAAAGCCAAGGCCGAGCTGAACCGGGCGCGGGAGGAGGAGCTGCGACTCATCGCCGAGAAGGAGCTGGCGGATGAGCTGCAGCAGAGAAGAGCGGCATCTACGGCCGCCCAGTTTCTAAAGGTACCGGAGCCTCCGGCTACCAAACTGAGGCTGGGCGACTGCGATGCCGCACACCTAGAGAAGCTACTTCTGGACTCGGTGGACACCGTCCTAACGGTGGCCACCAAGTCCAAGAATTTAAAGGGGACCTGCGTGAAGGCCCTGAAGGACGCTGCGATGACCATCAAAGCGTCCTTCCAGGAATCGCGGGCCCGCTCGATCCCGGAGGAGATGTCTCTGCTGGTCAAATCCAACCAGCAGCTGGCGGCGGAGCTAAAGGAGCTCCGTCGCCAAATGGACGAGATGAGGAAGACCCAGGCTGCGGCCCCGGCTTCTCAGCCCCCTACGCCCCTAGTGGGCGACGAAGCGATGCGGAAGGTCATGGTGCAGGTGGGCACCATGATCAACGCTCGCTTCGAGGGCTTGGAGGAGCGGCTGTTGCCGGCGAAGACCCTCAGGCCCCCTCTCGCCGCAGATCGGCGAAGGGTGTCTGAGGAGCAACCGACGGCGACAACGAGTCGTGGAGCTGCCCCGGCGATCGCTCCGGTGCAGAAGAAGAAGGCAGGCTCTGGGGTGCAAGCAGCCGCAACCACAAGTCGTGGAGCTGCCCCGGAGCCAAAGAAGAAGGCAGGCCCAAAACCACAGCCCAAGAAGGCTGCGAAGGGCCCCACTCCTGTGCCCGTCGCACTGCTGCCTGCCCCTGCCCCGGCTCCTCTGACCGAGGCATGGCACGTAGTGGCCAGACGTGGATTGGACAAGAGGAGGGACAGAGGAGTGGAGGCGGTGCGGCCGGGACCCAAGGAGAAAGGGCCCACTCGCTCAGTGCCAACACCAAAACCGGCCCCGCCTCCACCACCAGCTACCAAGAAGAAGTCCCCGCCCAAAACAAAGGGCGCAGCCAGACTCCGCTCCCCCAGGACAGCAGCAGTGGTTATCACGTTGCAACCGGGGGCGGCGGAGAAAGGTTTAACCTACGGCGTAGTCTTGGCTGAGGCCAAGATCAAAATAAAACTCGGAGAGTTGGGAGTGCCGCCGTTGACCATCCGAACGGCGGCCACTGGAGCCAGAATCCTTGAAGTTCCTGGTGAGGACAGTGCCGCGAAAGCGGACCTCCTCGCCGGGAGGCTCGAGGAAGTGTTCCATGAAGTTCGAGCAGAGGTCAAGATATCCAGGCCGACCACCACCGCTGACATGAGAGTCACCGGCCTGGATGACTCGGCCTCCTCTGAGGAGTTAGCAAACGCGCTGGCGTCCCTGGGCGAATGCCCCGTGGCGTCAGTAGCCGTCGGCCCGATACGTCGGGGACCAGCGGGGATGGGGACGGCGTTTGTGCGCTGCCCCGTCTCCGCAGCGAAGAAGATCGCGGCCAGTGGGCGCGTTCTGGTGGGCTGGGTGTCGGCGCGAGTCGGCATCCTCGACCCCAGGCCGCGTCGCTGTTTCCGCTGCCTTTCGTTGGGCCACGTAGCAGCCCAATGCAACACTGAGGTTGACCGCAGCGACGAATGTTACCGCTGCGGTCAAAAGGCTCACAAGGCCCGCGACTGCTCCGCTGCCCCCCGCTGCTCACTTTGTGCGGCTGCGGGTAAGCCAGCGGACCACCTCTCCGGGGGCAAGGCATGCGCCAAGCCCCCGTTCAAGTCAGGGGCTCGGCGAAGGGCCGTCGCGACTGAGGCCAAGGCCCAGCCGCGACCGTCTTCCTCGGAAAAAGGACGAGCGGATCGCATGGAGGTAGGTTAGTATGGCCCTAACCTTCCTCCAGGCGAACGTGAACCACTCCGCCCGCGCTCAGGATTTACTCCTGCAGTGCATGGCGGAGCGGTCCATCAAAGTGGCGGTGGTTGCAGAGCCGTACTCGGTCCCACCCAGGAGCGACTGGGTGGGACCGAGTACGGCCTTGACGGTTTGGTGGCTATCACCACACAGTCGCCGACTCCGTCCCCCCCTCTCGTAGGGGTTGCGAGAGGCAGGGGATTCGTGGCGGCAGGAGTGGGACCTGTCGTCATCGTAGGTGTGTATCACTCCCCGAATAGGCCCCGGCACGAGCTAGAGGCCCTTCTCGGCGAGGTGGGGACCTTCATAGGTCAGACCCGCCCCCGCCCCGTGATCGTCATGGGGGACCTCAACGCGAAATCCTTGGCGTGGGGGTCCCCAAGGACCTGTCCGCGGGGCGTCACCGTGTTGGAGTGGTTGGCCGAGGTGGGCCTCTGCGTCGTGAACACCGGGAGTGAACACACCTGTGTCCGCCAATGGGGTGGATCGATCGTCGACGTGACGTTCGCCACCCCAGACCTCGCCTGCCAAATTCGCGACTGGCAGGTGTTGGTTGACGAGGAGACGCTCTCCGATCACCGGTATATCCGGTTTAGCGTCTCCCCGTCCTCGGCGGACACTGTGAGGGAGGGAACCGGCGAGATCGGTCCGCGATGGGCATTGAAGCGTCTCGATCCCGAGTTGCTGCAGGAGGCGGCCCTTGTAGAAGCGTGGAACGGCACTCCTCAGGAGGGTGACCCCGTAGACGTGGATGCGTTGGCGGATGGACTGTGTGCGGCGTTGTCGCGTATCTGCGATGCCGCGATGCCGCGTGCAACAGCCCCACGGTCCAGACGCCAGGTCTACTGGTGGTCAGAGGAGATTGCCGAACTCCGAAGACGCTGCGTGCGGAGGCGCCGCCGATACCAGCGGTATCGTAGGCGAAGGCGGCAGGAGACGGAGGTGAGCGAGTCTCTCTATGCCGCCTACCGAGAAGCTTCAATGACCCTTCGCGTGGCCATTGACGAGGCGAAACGGCGATTTTTTCAGGCAGCCTGCATCGCATCGCCAGACGAGAAGCCTCCCCGGCGTGCCACCAGTGCGGCTGTGCAGTAGACACTGCCCAGCACGCACTGGAGGCATGCCCTGGAGAGGACGAACCGCGACAAGCTCTGGTCGCGGTCATTGGGACGGATCTCTCATTGCCGACCATCCTAGCCAGGATGGTCGCCGATGAGAGATGTTGGGAGGCAGTAGCCTCCTTCTGTGAGATTATTGTCTCGCGGAGGGAGGCGGCGGAGCGTGAGAGGGAGAGAGACCCTCTCTCTCTTCCGCTCCGGAGAGCGCGGACACGGGTGCGGGCTAATCGAGCCCGCACTCCGTCTCCGCTGAGAGGGCCTGGGCCGTCGGATGCGGGGGCATCCGGCACCCTTCAGAGATAGGTCCTCTCGCGATGTTGATGCCCCCTCCGTGTTCGGGGGGCATCACACGAGGTGGAGGGGTGTTCCTATTGACACCCCTCACCGAGGAGGGCCCGCCACTTTACAGCGGGCAGCGGCGTCGACGGGGGCTGTGGTAAGAATAATTCGGTCCCATGCCCCCCGTCATCAGTCGAAGACGCTGGAACACCGTGGGGTTTTAGACGGTATGGGCGCCTTTAGCCGAGTCCGTCATACCCCGTATGCCCCCCCCGCATACGGCAATGCGTAACAGCATTTCCCCACGCAAAAAAAAAAAAAAAAAAAAAAAAAAAAAAAAAGGTATGTATGAGAGTAGTATTCTCGATTTCTTAGAATTTGGTGTGAACAACAAAATGTCTGATGTTTGCGGTTTTTTTTAATGTTATTGTGTCGGAACAAGCCATGTATTTTTTCCATGAATTTGCTGAAGTTGTATGGGACCCGAAGGAAAAAAGTACACTATCATGTTGGAAAGAGTGCAGCGTAAGTTTGCCATGTCCCTCTATAAAAAGATGTATAGTCCCCTTCCTTTTCCCATCCTTGTTTGTCTCCGGTATGGTAGAGCTTGTTACTCTAGAGCGCAGGCGCAAACTTCTACTGATTATGCATTACTGTATGCTGTTGCGAAATTTGGTAGATAATCCTTCATCTGTACCTCGGGTAAGCAATTATGTTCCGCAAAATATACTAGCGTAGGTGAGCGTCGCGTCGTCGGAAACATTTTCAAGCAAATTTCGCACCCGATATGCCAATAATGCGCCCACAAGAAGAGCAAGTAAATGTTATAAACTGTTTCCTTAACGAGGTCCAAAATGCCGACATCCATGTTGATCTCCTTAGAACTATTTACAAGCAAATTATATTTTGTCTAAAATTGTAAACGTTTTGACTCTTAGGCTACTTTTTGTAATAAATAAGTAATAAACAAATTATTTCAATCCTAACCATTTGTTGTGTTTTCTATTTTGTACGCTTATCCACTAGCATTGAAGCAAAAATGTTCTTATTTGGTTTGGATTTTGCCATCGTAACCAAGTTAGCTACATGTTTTATTGTTTTTACAACATTGAAATATGATCTATGAATTATCGCAGCAATAACTCAATTGTTATTTCCCAGCTTAAGGAAAGGGTCGGTCATTATCTCGTATGCTTTTGTTTATGTACAAAAATTACAATATACACTGGTCAGCAAATAAACCGAGCCACCCACTACCTAGGAACTCTGATCCGATTTTCTCAAAAAGTATAAAACTTACTACTATCAAAGTTATACCTACAAAAAGTGCGTTTTATGGTGATTAAAATGACTACAAATTAATTCGAAAGTACCGTCAACTCACATTGTAATCAAGCAACAAACACAATGCTAACGATTTGCTCTGTTTTCACCCGAGTTTGAAATTAGCGTTCTTTTTCTCTACAATGAGGGTAGTCAGATAATTCTTATCATTTCTTTAGTTTTTGTCCATCGTTTGCTCAGACGCGTGTGTTTTTGCTACTTTTTTCGATTAATAATGGATAAAACACCTCAGGAAGCAGCTCAAACTGTAGCATTACTTCAAGCAGGCATTGCGCAACGTGAAGTCGCTCGAAGGCTTCGAATCAGCAGATCTTCGGTGCAACGAGTTTACAGACGATACCTAGAGACTGGAGCATTCGATCGCCGTCCAGGTACGGGCAGACCTAGGGCTACATCAGCAGCAGATGAAAGTTATATCCACCTTACTGTTCTGCGAAATCGCCACCTCAACGCAGTTCAAGTCCAACAAAGTCTGCGTGACGAACGCCAAGTGGTCATAAGTTCAGATACCGTCAGAAGGAGACTTGCTGAACGGAACCTGACCCCAAAAAGAGCTGCAACAGGCCCAGCATTAACGGTAGCACACCGTTGAGCACGACTTGAATTTGCTCGAGAGCATAGGGATTGGACATGCAGTGGAGTAATGTACTCTTCACTGATGAGACCAGGGTGAAACTACATGGAAGTGATCGACGTCAGCGAGTATATCGTCGCCTGGAGAACGTTATTCTTAGTGTTGCATCGAGGAAACTGTTGCTTATGGAGGAGGATCTGTAATGGTCTGGGGCGGCATCTCGTTAACAGCACATACAGCGTTAGTTTTCATCGAACCGACGGGCCGTACACGTGGACTGACTTCTCATCGCAAAATTACTGAAATCCTCGCAGACCATGTGGTACCTTACGCAGGATATATCGGACAGGATAAGCAATTGATGCATGATAATGCACGGCCTCATGTTGCTCATGTGGTGACCCAGTATCTACGCGACGTCAGCATTCGTACGATAGACTGGCCAGCTGGAAGTCCGGACTTGAATCCGATAGAACACTTATGGGATGAGCTGAAACGTCGGGTTCGAGCCCGGGCACCTGCTCCAACAAGGCTTCCAGAGCTGCGAATCGCAATTGAAGAGGAGTGGAATACATGGCAGTCCCGCGCAATCTGTAATGTAAGGGATTGTATGGAGGCCTTCACACCGAGCACACGCGCGGGACCCGCGCCCCGCGCCGCCCACGCTCGCCACCCGCGTCCACAAGAGCGCCGCACCCGCGCGGGTCACGTGCTCCTTCGGTGTTGCTAGTTTTGTTTATGGTTTCGATGTTTTATAGGATAAAATCAAAGAACTACTATTAAATGACTAAGTTGCTTTTAGGAAGCTCTGCTCTGTAAAAATTTGTATACGTGTGGTTGCGGTTTAAATATGTAAAGTTCGTAATGAGTTTTCAAATCTAATTCAACACAGCGTGTAGTATAGTCTGAAATGTTTAAGCTAAGGCTTATTACTTTTAAATAGTTGTGTAGAAGTATCGATTCTAATTGATCAAGCCAGCACCAAATGGTAACGTAGCGTCTCTAATCCAGCTTACACAAAAATTATTTCGTATGTCCCCTTGTTCTCCTCTACAGGGTGCATTTCTAAACCAATTTTCATGAAATTTTGTGAGCAGGTTTGATATATCTATTGAATTTTTCGAGTCAATTTTTATAATCTTTTCAAAATGATAGAGATATGGGGTTCTAAAACTTTAAAATAATCGTGTACCTGCCATATAGAAAGTAGTAGACTCGGTGGTACTTAATCATACTGATTGGAAGATTGATATTGTTTGGATTTTAATGACTTTGATTTTTCCATACGGATTTTGTTGCTTACTGATTGGTATTTTGGAATAGCTAATTGAGGAGGAAATGAGTGCCGAACGAAACTAATCGATATTATTACAAAGTGAGCACAAAGCGTATCACAAACAGCTTAGACAGAAATGTTTTCCTATTTGTCCAGGTATTCTACCTTACAGATCGCAGTTCTCAACGGAATCACGAAATTACATTAAAAAATTAGTCGAATCAGTTTTAAGATTTTTGACCAAAACAGATGTTATTAAAACGTAAGAAACATACGAGTTGGACTTGTGAACGAAGGTTTCCGTGTCATTATCTATATACAACATTAGACACTATATTAACTAACCGACTTAAAAAAAAGTAGGAGGTTCTCAACAAGTCTGTATTTTTTTTATGTTTGATGCCTCGAAACTTTTTGAGATGGTGAACCGATTTTGATGATTCTTTTTTTATCTGAAAGCTGATGCTTTCCGTGTGGTGCCATTTGAATTTAATCAAAATCGATCAAGCCATTTTTAAGTTACACTCCATTAACTAAAAATAAATCCTATCTTGATGATATATTCATTGACAGTGAATGACAATTCATCCCATAAAGGGCGATTTTTTTTTCCCAAATTCTACACTCAAAAGTGTGAAATAACTTGTTAAAGTTGGTACAACGGTCAAAAAAACATATTATCACAATATTTTACCGACTGTTAACCTGCCCTCCGAAGCGCTCAATAGTAATGTCAATAGCGGTCACCTATGCAAGTCATGAGGGCGGCGAACGTTGTTTAACTTGGCTAATCAGTTAAAGTGAATAAGGAAACTTCCCTGAAAAGCACTGCAAAAACACCATCATAAGTATCTAGGCTATAGCAAAAAAAAACAGCAATCAGTTGCTTTCCATGCAAAAGACCTTCAATAGTAATTGTATTAAGTCAATAGCGTTGTTCTGCCTTCATAAAATTTATAGATGATAAGATTCTCTCTAAGCCGGCACTAGAATCTGGTAAAAATAATTGCTTATTAAATAAATTCACCATAAATAATAGATATTGTAAACAACATTTAATAATATTACAATACAATATTTATTTATTTCAGAAGTCATAAGCATTATTATTACGGACGGCATTTGAGTGAGAATTTATATTGATATAATGTTACATTTCTAAGCATATTGTGACAATTAATCCACTAGAATGTGAAAATTCTGTATAAAATCTGTATCCAAAGCTAATCTATATCGCACATCGAAAATCTGTATAAATACGGTATAATCTGTATATATGGCAACGCAGGCGGCGGACACGCACCTCACACGCGCCGCCATTTTGGCATTCGGTGTGAAGGCCACTGCACAGCTCACGCCCCGCACCCGCCATGCCACGCTACCGCCCCGCGTTAGGTGTGTCTAGGGCTTTAGTGTCCATGTACCGTAACTATCTCGTTTATTGTACCAGAGATACTCTAGAGAATAATCGATGAACGTTGAATCGAATCGCATATAATGATCGCAGTCGTAAGTTTTTCTTTTGTTCATATTCATATATGAACTATATATCAAAGATAGCTTTTGTAATACATTGTTAAGTACGTGCTTTGTGACTGGTTACTGAAATAATTCAAGATACTTAACAACTTCCGAGCTACACACTGACTTGAATAAACTTATTTAAATAACCGTAAGGCTAGTTTTAGACCACAATCCCAACTAATTGTAGGTGATTATGTGGTCAAAGATGGTGATCAGGCTTAACCTAGAATGGAAACTGGCTCTCAGTTAGGTGCTTGGCGCCAGATTTTCTATTTTAGGGTGGTAGTTAGCTATGCATGCTCTCTACCTCAAGGCAAAAAACCTATCAGCATGTTGAAATTATTGATGGTGATGACATTTTAAGATAACAACCGGGACTGACGTTTCAACCTGCCTGCCGAGGCACAGAAGCGCTTGGAAATGCCACTAGCAGCCATCCATTCTAACAACTCAGCCGCTGTTTCAGAATGACTTGGCAAGCTCTACTACGACCTTTAATTATGTAATTATATTAAAACATACAAAATAATATATATATATTGTGGCGTTTTGTGCATGCTCTCCTGGATGGTTGTCACTCATATAGATATATAACGAAATTAAGAAAAAGTGCGAAACAGATATATTAATTATGTTTAGTTATTAACTAAGATATAGATTTCTCATTCTCATCTCTTAATCGATCACTCAGGATTTCTCGTATCAATTTTCTATGGTCACTAGTTCGTCGATCAAAATAAAATACGGTTTGACTACAATTCAGCTTATTTTCACGGACAATTTATTTTTGATTAAGTTATAGTTTGGTTTAAATAGAACTAAACCCGAATCGACTTCAATTATTTGACCAAATTATACCACGTTTGACGTATTAAGATTCTTTTCATATCGTATAACGTTTCGTTTTTCGACATTTATGTTTTGAACCCATTGATATCTGCGATAATGATAACAATAGAATTTCATTCATAAATTGGCCATAGTGGGTCAGCCGATGGCAAAGGATTGGCGAAAATTAAAACTTTAGCAGAAAATAAAAAAGTCCTTTTGTTCGTTTTTTTGATAAATCTTTTATTTATTGTACTAGAAACGCTACATTCCGAGAAGTTTTTTTTTCAATATCTAATACATTTCTGCAATACATAGTGATAATACCATTACCATAATATATACCATTTGTCACGAGTAAATGTAATTTTTAATATTTTTGACGGAATGGGTGTCCAATAACTGTTCAATATAATACCTACGAGCAATACTATTTAAAACTTGCGAATTTCATATTCATCTAGAATGGGTTTGAAACATAGATAAAAGTGTGAAAATTCTGTAATTTTATTTGATTTTCTGCCACAGATGTGAGCTTTTACCAAATAAAAATGCATTCATAATTCGTAAGTAGCAATCTTTTATGCAGTCGAGTTAGAAATATTTACACTATCCTATAGACAAATAAATAAAGTTCAGGCAATTGGTCGTCGATCTCGGCTAACTCGACCATCGGAACTTCATTGACACGACATAACATGTTGGCAGACGGTATAAATCATTTTTATTATGTTTTTGTGAGGGAATAAACTTGAGGCCCACCTGATGTTAAATGAACTAACCTCTGCCTTTAACAGATGCATTTTGTCAACGACGAATCGCACTGTGCCCGTCACACTGAGACGTACAGTTGTTAGGTTTCATGTGTCTGTAATTTTACTGGCTCTCAAGGACTGCTGCTGGAACACACTGTTAGGTTTGACAGATTTTCTACCTAAGGGTGATCGCTAGCCAGGCGGGCATTCGCAAAATGCCCTTCCACCATGCGGTGAAGCTCAAGCCCGCGGCGGGATTAGAACCATGAACCTGATGCACGGCAGTCCATAGCCAATGCCACTGAGCTTGCTTCAAAGCAGTTATTGGATTTACTTTCTTTTACTGCATCGCAAAAAAGTGACAGGGAGTCAATGGAGCGAGTTGTGAGGTCATTCTTTAATTTGGCATTTGCTAAATTAACTTTGCTGAACAACCAGCGTTTGTGGGAGGTAAAATCAGGACATCGAGAGCAAATTTTGTTATATTTTAGAAAGGGATAGTTTTGAGACATTATCAAAGATCTTAGTAGATGTTGCCGTACATACAGAAAGTCCTAATATCGTAGGGTAAATATTTTTTTTTTTTCTTTTTTTTTTTCTCAGTAATACAATGCCCTACAGACTCATGGTCCGTACTCTTTTTAGACTAAATTAATTTTTTTCCGATTACAGTTCATTACTTATATCATACTCCATGCATCACATTATGACTTACAACTATGATGTTATGCGTTGTTAAAGTATATTGCCTTAAAAACTAAAGTGAGTCCATATTTTTTTTTTTTTTTTTTCCCGCCGTATTTTATTTCTTATAAACTTAATTTTAACTTACTACTACAATTAAATTTCCTTTATGGATATATATGTACATATATATATATCATGCCGTTTATTATTTGTTACAATCTTACTTTTAACTTACTATGTTAATCCTATATAAATATGACACTACAATGAAAGTTGGTGCTGTTTTGTCATTTTATTGTGTTAGGTCCCTGATGGACCCGCCACTGACCCCGGGGTCCGTTGTCTGTTAAGGATTTCCTCCACGACGTTTTCGTTGCGGTCCTTCAATGCCATTTTGAGGTTGTGGTTGGTTATTTCCTCTTTCGTCGCTTTTTCTGCCCGCCGCACAAATTCGCCGATGGTGTCAGAGCTGTCGTCGGTGTAGTATGTGCAGCTCTCTTTGTGACGCGACAATGCCACAACCGCATGCGGGACGCTGTCCCTGAGCCTGGTCACTTTTTCTCTCATTTGGATGATAATTACGATCTCGTATGTCAGTCCCTGTGACTCGTGCACGGTCAGAATGCGAGACCCCTGGCCACACCCATACCCTCTGCATACCAAGGTGGATTTCTCCTCCTGAGTCAGCGTCAGATATAGGGTGTTTGGGAGGTCTTTTGGTATTTTTGCACCTGTGTATCGTTGGAGTTTCAGGGAGTAAACACGAGATCTTGATGAGTAGAAGCCCGGGTACACCTCACGCAGGACATATGCCACATCCATCGGATTTCGGTGCGTGCAGAACAACTCTTGGCCGATGGTCGCCAGGACGTTTGGATTGCTGTACCTTACATTGAAAAGGTTCTCTCTCTCAATATAAGGCAGCTGGTTTACGTCTCCGATGATGACAACATCCTCAGCCTCCAGTAACCGCGCAGCCATTATGATGGCCCCGAAGTGGTTCATGTGAGCTTCGTCCATGAGAAGACGTTTTTCTCTACGCTCCATGAACCCATTGGCCAATACGGAGGCCAAGGTGCGCACTTTGGATTTGACTCCATCGCCTATGCGGTGCGCTACCTTGTCTCTCAGATCTTTGGCTGCTTCGGTTGTGGTAGTGACTATGATGTCTCTGTCAGCATCGAAGTTTTTAACTATCCAAGTTGTTTTGCCGCAACCGGGAACTCCGTTAATCCAAGTAATCCGTGGCATTGTCCAGTGGTCCCATGCTGCCGCTGGGTTGGAGTCATCCGAGATGGTTTTAGCCATCTCGATGATTTTCTCCTGCAGCATTATCTTCGTGCACCGGGCTGTGACCACAAGGGGATTGTCTGGTGGTGTGAAAAATGTAAGTTTACCAGTCCGTTCTGTCTCATCCTCATTCAGAGTAACGAAGCCCTCTGTGGAGCTGAATGCAGCCATATAACGACCCGTCATACTTCCCTTGATGACTCGGGATCTCTCGTTATCGTATATGGCTGCTTCCGCTTCCGTGAGTCTCACATTCAACAACCCCTCGTTTTCCCAGAGATAGGCTTGCATGATGTTCTTGCAAGTGATCAGGTTGACATCTCTCGTTGCCTTCTCTATCGTTAGGAATTCGATGAATGCGTTGAATGCGTGGTCTGTTGGCTTCGTTACTTGGATGAGGTTTGGCGGGTTAACTTGCCCCTTGTCGGCTCTGGTCCGTTTAGTCTGCGGGGGGTCGGGATGTTTTGTGGAGGGTTTTGTGAATTCCTGAACGGCAGCTGATTGTCGTTCTGCCGTTCTGGAGATCATATCTCTTATGCCGTGTAATGCTGAGTTGACAACGTCTATAAAATGCTTTTTATGTCCGACTCGGCTTCCTCTTTTTTCTGGACTGGATTTTAGCCTCTGTGCTACGGATTTTTTGGCGTCGATCTTTTCTTGGAGGCGCTGAGCTCCTGTCTGCGTACTCGAGTATGGTTGGAGGCTTGTGATGTTTTTGGTTGCGGATACGGTGGGTGCTTTGAGGTAGCTAAGATCTTCTCCTCTGTCCTCGTACGCCACTATGTTGTGGCGCGCTGAAGCTTTTATACACCCAATGTGGTCCGCAACTTCGCCTCGCGAGTACTCTATCACCATCGCGTCTACGCTGATAATGCGAGGTGTTGCGCCTTCATCCGCCTCTCCGAGTTTGGTGAGCACTACGTTTGCGAGAGAAAAGGGCGTCCGCCTACCCCAGTCGACCAGGATGATCGTTTTATTGTGCGACCTCACTATTCGACATAGGCAGCCGGCCACCCTCGTCTCCAGAAGTTCTTTGTATTTCTTCCGCTTCATGGTGGTCTTGGTAGTGCTCCCGTTTAGCAGAGATGCTAGTCCAGGTGATATTGCAACTCTGTTCTTTCCTTGTGCGTTGCAATAACTCAAGCCGAGTCTCTCGTTGTTATTGTCCATGAACATGGCCACTCCCCTTATCCTAATGCCTGGTTCGCCTCTCTCTCCGTATTCCAGAAGCTGGTTTAGTGCAGTTCTGCTTATAGAGGTTTGCCTTGCACCAGGGTCCGGGATTGTAACGATTGTAGCTGGTAGGGATGATTGGGTATCTGTGGGACGGGTTGTTGTTGTGCTGTGTCTTTTTGCCGCAATTTTGAAGATTGTATCCACATAGTCGAGGAACGGGGTCCTGCTTCCTGAGTCTGCCAGGATGTGCTGCAGACTATCTTTTGTAAGCCTGGTTTTGGTTTGTATTTCCAGGTCTTGTCTTACAGCTAGGAAGCGCGGACATTCCAAGACTATGTGCCATACCGATTCGCTAATGGTGGGATCGCATTCGCAACCTGGGCTGTCTAATAGTCTGAACCTATGGAGGTATTCGGCAATACCTCCGTGTCCCGTCAAGGCTTGCACTTGTGTTGGTGTCAGTTTAACAGTTCGTACCATACGGTATGCCTTGTCGACATCCGGTAGGAACCATTTAGTGACACTACCTGTGCTGGAAGAGCTGTATCTGTCCTGCCATTTGCGGACTGTCTCTTCCCTGATCTTCTTCTTGACGTAGGACAGTGGAACTTCTGCGTAGTCTGGATCTTGGTTCGCCTGTAAGGCCGTGGACTTTGCCAGCTCGTCGGCTCGCTCGTTCCCCGCGGTTCCTACGTGCGCTCGCAACCAGAAAAGCCGTACCTGTCTTCCCTCCGCACTCAACTCTCGTATGCACTCCTTTATCTGTTTTGTTAGGGGGTGTGTCAGCTTGGGATTTTCCAGCAGGTCGAGCGAAGATCTGGAGTCGCTCAGAATGTTGACTACTTTCGCCTCGCTGGATTTTGCTGACTGGACCGCCCTGAGAAGCGCGTAGAGTTCAGATTGAAATACCGTACAGGAGGGATCTAGACTGAAGGTGGAGAAGCACGATTCTTTTCCATCCTCCCACCATGTGAGGGCTGCGCCAACTTTTCCCTCAATTTTACTGCCGTCCGTGTAAATTTGTGGACCGGTGATTTGGTGGGTTTCAAGGGTTTCAAGATTCGTGTCCTCAAGGAGCGTGTACTGAGTTGCCTCAAGTGTGGAAGGGTGTGGTTGATGTAGGTAGCACACCCTCTGCTCCAGTGTCCTTCCAGGTGGTATGTAGTCTAGAGACAGGCCTTTTTTCGCCATGTATAGGCTTGCAGCTTCCTGAATTCTTAGATCCAGCGGTAGTGTACCAGATAGTGCCAATGCCGAAGTGAGAGAGACCGTGCGGTACGCCCTGCAGATTTTCTGTGCAAAGCCCCTTTGAAGTGTATTCAGACGATCACGGATCATCTGAAGCTCTGTCGCTTGGTACCATGCGCAGGAGGCGTACATCACGATAGGCTCTATCACTGCGACATATATGGTTCTGACTATTTCGGTGTTCAAGCCCCATGTGACTTTTGCTGCACATGCCAGTTGTTTGTAGATTCCGGTTACCTTCTTGCAAGTTGCGTTGATGTGTGGAAGGAAGTTCAGGGTAAATATTTAACAGTAATAGAGTTACCAATTACAAAAGTCGGTCCGCCTGAAGATAAAATTATGGTATTTTTGCGTAGTATTACGATTAAGCATTACGATGCTACATACTACACACTTTGAAATTATGGTACAAATAGTATAATTATACTACGAAATCCAACATTGCGCGTAATACAATGCGATTAAAATAAGAATAGGACGGGCTCTCGGCTAACTTCACTCATATTCACTCTTATAAGTACGATCCGCAGAACAAACTTAAAAATAGTGCCATATATTTGTACGTAATTTTGAATGAACCCGAAATTATTAATTTTAATATATTCATATTTTTGAGTTTGACAGCACAGACGCCATCTTGGTTTGATGAAAACGCGGGCCTCAGGGTCTTATTTCTCTGACAGTGTACTACTACCACTACTACGCGACACGTTTCCGAGTGGTAATTGATCTCGTTTAATTTGTTTTTTTTGACTGTTTAATTTGTTCTTATTGACTGTTTAATATTAATTTGGTGATTGTTATATTTGGTTTTGTTCCCCTTTACAATGATATCGATAAGTCTGACTCTGTGGGCCATCAGGACATGTGGCATCGAAGAGCTAAGCGATACCTAAGTACAAATTATTGCTAACTAATAAAATCTGTTCAAATTATTTCTGTGTTTGCTCTACCTACAGTCGCCTGAAATACAGTACTTTGCATGGTGGTAGGGCATTTTGCGAATGCCCGCCTGGCAAGCTACCACCCTGAAGTAGAAAACGTGTCACCAAGCAAACGGTCTGTTCCGGCAGCTGTCCTTGAGAGCCAGTACTTCTAGGTTAGCCTCAACAACATCTTCGCCCACATCATCACTTACCATCAGGTGAGATAGTGGTCAAAGGCTAACCTATGAGGAATAAAAAAATAAAAAAAAAACCTATAACTTCGTTTACCTACTTATGACAACTTGTTTTTTACACGACTGCACACATAAACGTTGTGTTAAGTTTTCAGGTTTCATGTATGTATGTATGTATGTTTGTAAGTTTCTTTATTTCACGATGACTTCTAAACGGCTTAGCCGATTTTAATGTACGAGATATCGTTAGATTTATCTTGATAGCTCAAGTGACGCTATGTAAATAAAAAATACTGGTCAATTTTAGACGCCATATAGTAAGAAAAACAATTTATTTTTTCTTTCAAAGCCATCGTGTTGGGTATCAAAATGAAGGATTTTATAAATATGTTAACTGGCAGTTTTAGTTTCAATGGATCGATAAAACACTTAACAAAAATAAATTATTTGCAGTCGGGTTTTTTATTTTCTTTATTAATATATACATGTTTTATCATTTATTTTTTTGCACACTGTACCAAGTTCTAGTTTTGACGTCAATATGGCGCTAGGCCTATCCTATTCTTATACTAATCGCATTGTACGTATATTCTATTCTTGGAGTTAGAGTATCGATCTCATGAATCGATCTACTATGTTCGATTGATCAAAAATCGATGTTGAAATGTATGATAACTAAATTACAAGCCATTTTTAGAAATTTATTCGATTTATAATTGACATGCCTTATAATGTATTGTAGTAATATATGTACTACTGTATTCACATAATTTTATGAAGATGCATATTAATTACACATATTTTTCGATCTTTTGTAGAAGTGGCTGTTTATTTATCTTATGGTTTTGTTTCGATGCCGAATAGGGCGGGCCTATTAGGAGTACTCGAATTGCTAACGAACACTAAAAGTGACTCTTATGTAAAACACTACCAAGTACCATATCTATCAAAATACTTTGTAACTAATGTATCAAAAGTTTAAGCATTTAATAGATTGAAAAGCAAAAATTCATTAAAAAAAATTGCAAATATTTCATTTTGTTAATTGTGCATTATGAAAAATTATACAGCTCACTGAAGTGACGAAGGGAAAGAACTAAATCGTTTTACCACAGCACTATTTTTGTATCGTAAAAAAGTAGCAACACTCGTAATGTCACTTTACTCCGTCTGATTAAAATCCTACTGTAGAATCTAATGACGCATTTCTATAAAAACATCGCCAACAACCGGCTTGTTTTGTGCTACATATTTGTAGTTACATTGCTATTTTCATCAGTAGTTAATACATCTTCAGCAGACATGGATACCAAAGCACTCTCCACAGCAGTTGCAAAATTTTCGGCCAAGTTTTGTAATGTAAGTATTTATTTACAAATATTTTGAAACAAAAAAATCAAGCCTACGCCCACCGTCTTAGTAGAGAAAGAACGTAACTTCTTATATTTTATTAAGATATGTAGACCAATTTATTGTAATAATGGTATTCTGGACTAATCCTGAATATTTTTTTCTGAGTATTGTAGGTAATTAATTATCTCACATTCTTCAGCAATCATGTTGATGTTAATCAAATAAATAAATGGGTTTGAAATTACTGGTTAGGAAAATTATTTTTATGTTATGGCTTTATTTAATTAATTTTTATGAAAATAATTGTTTATGGTTGTAACAACTCCAAAGAATTAAATCCCGTTTATTTTTCATTATTTTTACATCAATGTTTCAAACATCAGACAGGTTTTGAGTGTGGTAGACATTATTTGAAACTTTGGGATAAAAATAAAGTAAAATGAGCAAAATTTAATTGGTTAAACTTATAATATAATATATATGTACAATAATTGCGAAAGCCATAAATAACAAATGAAATAATTTGAACTTAATTAAAAAATACTATGATACATATTGATTATAAAAATAAATCAATAAGTTATAGAAATTATCAAATATATGTCAGCTTAAATCAATTTGAAAATGACAAATAATAAACTATTTTCTCTCAAATTAATTAATATAATAATATAAGTGAATACAAACAATTAAAATTCTATTTTTGTCAAAGTCAAAATAATTTTTCAATATAGGCATCTACAAAGCTTATTAGCTCAATTACAAATATTAATATAGAAATATTCCACATTGTACTACCACATTCAGCAAAAAAGTGCTATAGAGGCGCTGCAAGAAAAACAGGCAAGAAATTAAGGGCCAATGCTTTTTAACAATATGTTACCAAATATATTCTACAGTTATGAAAATATTTCAATTACCTAGGTGACAGGTACTAGCTTGGCGGATGTAGAATTGTTTAAGCATTTTTGCGTTTTGAGTAATCACAAAATATAGCGGGCTTTTTTAATCAAAATGATCTTAAAGGATTGTTTTTCCTTCTTAGAGGATGTTGCTTAACTTAGCTGATCAATTAAGAACTACCCTCATTATTAATAAATAAGTTAAGATTCCGAGAATTACCAATAAAAAAATAGGTTGATTAAAAGAGACCCAATGGGACGACATTTTTTAATCGTGGTAATTTTTTTGTCTTTGTTCTAGCATCCGAAAGAGCCGCCGCTTATTTTATGATTTCTAGAACTCATAGCGACGTTAATAATGCACCCCTACCAAGGAACACCTTGCAACCTCCCCGTGTGTGTGTGCCTGGTTGTACCTATTGCCTCGCGACAAATAAAACCTTATTTTTTATGTGTATGTGATACAAATAAAGGCTGCCTTATTTCAAATCAATTTATATAATTTAAACGTCTAAATAATTATCTTATTATGATTGTAAGTGTTACTTCTTACAAATTTAAACACACTTAAAATTAATTATATCTATTTGCACCATATCTGTTATTATTATTTAAACAAATTAATGGCCTTGCATACTCTAATTAGGCCTATTGTCATGAGGAAAATGCATTTAAGCATACACACCCGCCGGGGAGCAGGTGGTTATGTCGGGCTCAATAGGGACCCCACTACCGACTAAAAACGTCATGGTGTTCCGTCGTATTCGACTAGTGGCAGGGACCGCGGGATCACTCGCGCTCTCACCGCAGCCACCACCGGCGTCGCTGCCCGCCTGAACAGGCCTAGCCTCTGGGAATATCTCCCCAATGCCGCCTCGTGGGATGTCCCGGAACACGAGGGCATCCACACCTCATGAGGACCTAACCCTGATGGGGGGTGCCGGCTGTCCCCACGGCCGACACCTCAGGTCCTCTGAGTGGAGACGGAGTGCGAGCACTATCGGCTCGCCTCCGTGTCCGCGCTCTGCGGAGCGGAACAGAGAGAGGGTCTCTCTCCCTTTCCCGCTCCTCCGCCTTCTCTGCGAGACAATTGTCTCGCAAAATGAGGCCACCGCCTCCCACAACCTCTCGTCACCGACCATATTTACGATGATGGCCGGCAAGGAGAGGTCGCACCCCACAACCGCGATCAGGGATCGCCGTGGTCCCGCTCCTCCTGGGCATGCCTCCAGTGCATGCTGGGCGATGTCTTCCACGCAGCCGCACTGGTGGCAGACCAGGGACCAGCTGTCCCCAGGAGTTTGGGGGACAGCAGCGGCATGTGTGCCTCGAACCACCATTTACTGTCGAAGACGACGACGAGATATTTCAGCGTCGGCCCAACAGGAATGGAGGTTCCGCCCACCACAATGGTGGAGCCTGCAGGTGGCGCCCGTCATCGGCCATTAAAATAAATGGCCTCAGGATTATGGAGCGCCACCTCCAGGCTCAGCATCCGGATTCTGGCCACGATCGTCGCGACACCGGCCGTCGCCAAGATTGCAGCCTCTATGTAGTCGCCTCCCCGAGCGGTAACCAACGTGTCGTCAGCGTAACAAACAACGCTGACGCCACGGAGGTTAGCACCACGAAGAACCCAATCATACCCGACGTTCCATAGGAGGAGGCCTAGAACCGACTATTATAAGAAATAACAAAGATACAGTATATGGTGAATTGCTCTTAGCTGTAAATTTTCATTCATTATGTTCTCTATTATATCCAAAGCATTCAAACTATGATTAGTCCATTGTTTTTGCTAGAGGCCATATTATGTCGTAAGCCTATTTGTATCCCGTACCTTATAACAAGATTTTTGGTGGCTTTCCCCCATCTCACGAAAAATTACTCTGGCCTGTGTGAGTCATCCATCTGGAAGGCGTTAACATAAAACTATGGCAGAAGGACAATCGTATATCAAGTTGCACCACTCTAAGGCGCAAGCCTAAGATCTGGCATTGGCGCGAGCATGGCGCGGGCATAGCGAGGACTTGGCACTGAAATGATCTGACTCGAGTGCGAATAGAGCGGTTGACCACATTCTGTTGTCCGATGTCGATGTAACCACCATGGTGGCCTCAGAAAACGAAGATGCTCTTGCTTTCTTACAATTAATCGTTTACAGAGGCCTAGGCGATATTGGGTGCACCCTGTGTGGCAATTAGGACAGCATTGCAGACTATATAGAGCAATGTGAGACCTGCTGTTACATCCAGATTACAATTGCCTGCCACACTGTATCCTTGACATTGCTATTACAATACTCAGGACGAGTGTAGTCATAAATATATGGATCTTTTCTACTAATTCATAGAACGCTATGTTGAACTCGATGTCGTCATGCATTTTCGCTTCACTAGCAGACGTCAGTCACAAGAACGTGCAACTGCATACTAGTAAGGATCAAGTGTGGGTGCCGAAATGGCGCGCCACACGGGCGTTCATTCCCATTCGATGATTCAAATTGCAACTTGATTTCCGTGCTTTATTTCCGAAATTTTGATGTTATGGAAAGACACCCGTGATATGCCCGCGCCAGCGCCAGAACCTTTGTGGCTTGGCCTAAGGCCAGTAAGGGGAATACAGAATTCACTCATATTTAGCCACTAGTGTTGCATATCTAAGCTATTTGCATGCAACTTATAGCTATTATTTTCGTCTTGCTGTAGAAAAGATTTTATGATGTCTTTATCCTCAATTTTCTCGACTCCAACTTCGCTCTGTTTGACTATGCACCTATCATAAACTGTATATGAAATAGAAGTCTCTATTCAAGGTCGGAGGCCCTTGTGTCTTTTGGGAGAGATGCAGCTATATCCCTTTTTTATGCCTGATAGGTCAGCCTTTAAGCACTATCTCACCTGATGGTATGATAATGTGGTTGAAGATGGTGTTCAGGCTAACTTAGAATCTTTGTGAGATTTTAGTAACATGTGCGTTTTGGTGACTCTGAGATGTTGTTTTCTAGAGCTAATTATCTCCTTAAGTCAAAGTTACCTATGTTATCTACATAACATATGCGGCGAATAATACCATGTAGGTACATATTTTGAAATTCGGCCATTGATGTTAATATATCGGCAGATGTCTGGCAATCGTCGGTATACCGTTTAAACTAAAGCACTATCTGAACAATGAGTGAATCCAAGATCATATAGCGGCTCTTTAAGAATTCGGCTTTCTTTGGACCGATTTAGAACATCATTATGTGTTTGTATTAAAAGGGAAGGCTGCGTGCGATTCTTCATATGTATTCCCCTATTTTCCTCCTGGATGCATCTGGTTCCGTTTTTGCCTAAAATCTAGGCCTGCTATAGTTACGCCCCTGTCATTTCTTTTTTTTACTAATTATTATTACTAAAGATGAGCTATATTGTATATTATATATGATATGAGCCTGTTTCCAACCATGATCGCCTGGTGGTTCAGGTGGTCCTATAAATCACCAGACTAATTCGAAAAGTTTTTTCATAAGAGAAAATGAAAGAAGCATAAAGATACTCTTTCTAAATTTTAGTGTAAAAAAGATCTTTCATAAGTATTTGTATAAACAAATGATTGGAGCACATCTTTCTTTGTAAAGGACGGGAGTCGAACCCGCGTCCTCCGATTCGCGCCTGATGCCTCTCGGCAAAGTAGTTTATTAAGTAATCGTCCGCATGAAGTGCCCCTGAAAAGGTGCTCTCCAGTCATCTGACACAGTTCTCAAGATGATGTTGCTGTTCTCTCGCACTCTCCTCATCAATGATGCTACCTTTTTACGAAGAACGGCATGAAAGCCATCGGTATGGGCCTGCGCAAACATCGTGGAGGCACTTTAAAAGCGGGGAAGTCGCAACATCATCCTGAAAATATTGTTGTACTGTACGCGCAAGGTGCTAAGTGATTTATGTGAACAGCTGATCACAAGCTGCCCGTGTAAAGACCTTGGCATTAATCCTTGAAAAAACTTAAGCTGAACTTTAGCTGAACTGATAATAAATAAAATTAATAGCCCAAGATTGATATTGAATAATGTCTTGATATTTGTTGAGATAAGAAATATCTTTTCAATAGGTTCCTGAGAAAGAGAGATTAAGTAAATGCCTATTAAACATTGTTTTAAATTACGATAAGTCCCCATGCTCATGACTACGTAAATAATAACTTGTTTTTTATTTTTTAGGAACTGGAGAAAGACAAAAGTGTGATATCGTCTCCCCTTTCTGCAGAATTTGTGCTTGCACTGTTGACCTTGGGCGCTACTGACAGTGTCCACACTGAACTGTTAACCTCTCTTGGTATTCCTGATGATGACTCAGTAAGTACCTACCTAGATATATGTTTACACTCACATACAAATATGACTCAGTGTGTACTTTCCTAGAAAATATGGTTACACACACATACAAGTATGACTCAGTGTGTACTTTCCTAGAAAATATGGTTACACACACATACAAGTATGACTCATTATGTACTTGCCTAGAAAATATGGTTACACACACATACAAGTATGACTCATTATGTACTTTCCTAGAAAATATGGTTACACACACTTACAAGTATGACTCATTATGTACTTTCCTAGAAAATATGGTTATACACACATACAAGTATGGCTCATTTACTTTCCTTGAAAATATGATTACATATAATATGTACAAGTAAGTTTCTTGATTGCAAATTTGTTTGACTTCTTTTGTAATTCTGAATTTATTTGGCGCTTTTCTTTACTCTTTGGCGGTAAGTACGTATATGGTAAATTTCACTCGAATTGTGGAATATAAAATCTGCCACCCTAGGAAGGTTATTATTGTAATAATTGAATGAAGCTTCTTGAAATAATATTCATAGATAATAATCAACGAATATATTTATTATTATTATAATCTAGAAAAGAGAGAGAAAGAGAATAGATCGAGAAACATGTCTTCCTGGGGCCCAATTCTCGTAGCTATTTACCAAACGCCACACTAATGCGATGCTTCTGCGATCAAACTGTTGTTAATGTCAGATTCGGTATTCTGCTAATTCTAGCTCCTAATCGCAATTGTATAGCAATCGCGTCGCTATCGTATGGCTGTGCTATGGCTTTCAAATTTTGACACTGATATACTGATATAATGAAAACTTCTATCAATCAAGCATCAGTCAAAACATAAATACAGTGGTTTTCTAGCAAACAATACATTAAATACATATATTTAAATCACTTAGCTATTTTTCCATCTAAAATCTAGGCTATGCTATCTATGCCACTGTAGCAACGCAATCGCAACAAAATAGCTTACAGCATACCAAATATGTCAAAAACTATTGATGGCAAGCCACCGACTTGCGATCGAACCTAAATAGCGGGCAGACTACGGATACTGTCAAAAACTACAATTTTCATGCAATTAAGTTGCGTTAACGCCGTTCAATAGCTAAGAGAATCTAGCCCCTGTTTGGCTACGTGGCGATTGTGACGTCACGTCGGCTTAGTAGGAAAATTAAGCGGAATTGTAACTAGATATATTTTTACATTTATTAAATGTTTTTCTAAAATATTTATTTAAAGTTTTCTCAAAATATTTGTTATTATTAAATATGAATTTCCGCAAAGTAACGCCTGAATGTATTCATTAGCTTATCTAATTCATTATATATATATTATTTATGGGTCTTGTATAGTATGCAACGTAGGTAGTTAAAAAAGATATAATACTGAGATAACGCAAACAGAATCGTCAACACATATCGTCACTGAGTAGTGCATTACAGAAATAAAACAAATAAATTTAAGAAGAAATTGCATTTGATCTTTGAATCTCTACAATGAAAAATTTCTTGGTATAAGCCAGTGACACACACACTAGCACGGCCTTGCCCACCTTTCAGTATTTCTACACTTGTTGTATAGGTACTTACATAAATAATTTTACATTCCCTTCACGAGCTAGAAACCCGTGAAATATAGGTACAGATGAACAGACCGACTTGCATCACACTACCATTAATAGGGCTCCGTTTCCGTATGGACCCTTAAAAAAGAGACTTAAATCTTTGATGAGAAATCTGCAATCAATTTTAACAGTTGTAGTTATTTTCTTGCATTATTGAGTTGTACAAGTGAAGTGTTCAATTCAGTGTAAATTAACGATTACACTACCGGATTGAAAGCGTCCTTACTCTGCTGCATTCGCTTGTGCGTTTTAATATCTGGAGTGTAATCGATAACCAACACCCTGGTTTAACAATCAAGTGTACATTTTTGTTGAATAAACTTAGTTTGTTGGTGCAGTTCTATCTGTCTATCTTGTGGAAGGAAAAAAACCCGACTGTGGGCAGTAGTACCTTATAGTATATCAAAAAAATACGTTTTACTTGTTATCGCAGTAAGAAATACACATATTATATAGAACTATGAATATGAACAACAAAAAACGTGTAGGTACAATGTAAGTACGTTATCTAGGACACAACTATGCTCCAGCCGCACCAAACGCCGTAAAGATACACTACCCTCAGAACTAAAACAAATCTTGTATCCCAGAGAATAGGCCCCCTCTGACAGTCGTTAAAACAGTAAAATTTCCGAAAACTTTTGCATAGGTATGATATGCACTTTCTTAAATCTACTTATAACGTGTGCACCCTAGCAATCTCATTATATATCCTAAGTGATCCTACCGTGACTGATCCTGATGGCCTATAAAGGTTTTCACCTGAGTTTGGGCATCAACAATTTCAGCATTTGGATACCTTTGTCACACAATTGGACAAAAGTCAATGTGAACATTTGTTCAATTATGGACCATAATGCACCAGCTTGACTAAATCTAGATTTTTTTTCCAGATCAGATCATCATTTTCAGGGTTCTCATCGAAGCTAAAAGCTATTAAGGGTGTTACTCTAAATGTCGCCAATAAGGTGTACGTGATGGAAGGTGGCTATGATCTAAACCCGCAACTGAAAGAAGACGCCGTGAATGTGTTTGATGCTGGATTTGAAATGTTGAACTTTGCTGACAGTGTAGCTTCCGCTGATGTTATTAACAAATGGGTGAGAAATAATATAGTCAAATCTTTTTCTGAGTTATCCTACTGAAATAAATATGTCATGAATACAGGGTTATTGGAAAAATGCTAACAACCTCTTAGTCCTAACAAACATTGAGATGAATGTATTTTTTTGTGATTTATTTTGAAATAATATACAAAAATTATGTTAAAAATCTCTTGTGCAGTCACAAGAGATTTTTTTTAAATTATTTATTTCATATTTTTTATTACTTTGGGTTTATAAATATTCAAAGGGAGCGCGGCGCGGTCCAGTGTTGCCGCAGCGGGCGCTCTTGGCTCGGAGGGCATTGACTTTTACTAGGTAAAGTAGTAATAAAAAATAATAAATTACAAGCACAAAAGACTTTTAACATCAGGTGGTCCTCGTGCTTATTCCGTCAAAAACTCATAAAATATACACAAAATAGAATTAAATATACACACATATATATAAAACATTCATCTCAAAATGTGTGTTAGGACAAACAGAAGTCAACCCTAAGACGTTGATAGAATTTTCCAATAAACATGTATAATATGTCATGACTTGGATGGGTAACCGCTTGTGGCATTACTTCTGAGCGCTTCCGTGCTTCGGAAGGCATTTCCTTACTTAGGATGACAGTCGTTATAACATTGTTAGGGCATTTTGCGAATACCCGGCTGGCTAGCTCTAGAAGAAAATCTGTCGCAAGCCACTAACGGTGTGTTCCGGCAGGTGTCATTGAGAGCCATTAATTGTATATTAGCCTGAGCAAAATCTTCGACATCATCACTTACCATCAGGTGAGATAGTGATTAAAGGCTAGCCTATCAGCAATAAATAAATTAAAAATGAATCTTTTGGAATGGACAAATACAAAATATAAATATAGGTACCACATAGGTTGTTAATTCCCTTGTTTATCAGCTTATCAAATATGACTATTCAAGAGTTGTCAGTAATGCTGATTAATTAGTCACGTCTGATAAACAAAATCATTTCTAGGTATAAACATACAATGTCATATTCAATTTTATGATAAAAAATTCAATTTTCAGGTTGAAGACAAAACTAACAACCGCATCAAAGATCTTCTGTCGCCGGATAGTCTTTCTAGTTTAACAAGACTTGTTCTTGTGAATGCCCTGTATTTCAAGGTAAAAATGTGTAATTAATATTTCATATTATAATGTTTATCTTTAAGTAAAATTGCAGTATACATAAACTAAAGGAAAACTAAGCTGGAGTTGTAGTTGTCACAATTCCAGCTGTCGCCCGTGGGGTGCTGGGCTAGAATGTCATCCTTGATATATACTACTAGGGGACTAAGGGTAACACACCAGAAGGTGGGCAGCAGCGCTTTCTGAGGAACTGATATCTCACGCTGCGATTCCCAAGACGCCTGCCAAGCGTGGGGATTACGGCAAACCCCCTAAGTGGGGGAGGCTGTGTTCAGCAGTGTCAATCCGGCTGATACAGTACAGTACAGTAGTTATCACATATTATCACGTAGCTGTACCAGGTGGTGTCTCTCTTAAGCAAGAGTTCGTCTTGGTGCGTACCTCCGCAGTGTCAGATATTCTGTCTCGAAGCAGTAGTGTGAAATCCCCACTGTGTTTAGGCGTAAAGGGGTCGTCTCGGAGTGACGGGCTCTGCGCAGTGCAACGAATGGGTAGGCGTGACGCTTACCAACAAGCGGGTGATTTGATCTTCTCATTAAAAATAACCGGCTTGAGCAATACCTTTATCAATAAATGGGCAAAACGCTAAAGATCGGTTGTTCATCTTTTTTTCTACAAAATTCATATTTTGTCAATTATTTCAAAGTAATTTTTAACTTAGTTTCGTCGTATTTTAAATACCAAGTGTTTATTCTCGTTGAACATTTTGCATGCATGTCCATGAGTCTAAAATCTATGTACTGGTTTGTCAGATTTCCGTAAAAATATGTATTTCCATAATTATTTGGAATAATGTTTTTAGATGGTAATTCTTATTTTCACATTAAAATATAAAATAATTACTAAAACGAAACACTGGCACACCTGCAACATATCAGCGAACAGTTGTTATCATAAATATGTCGAAACTATGTTTATATTGAAAGAGCTACGAAGATGCCAGGAAGGCCTCGTGTATGTGGCATTACAATTTAAGAAAAAACCCACGCATGACTAAGTCGTAGCGTGATAAAGAAGATCAAATTTACAATGTTTAGATTTTTTTTCAATTTCTTTACACCTTTCTTGCGAAGTATAATTATTTATTACTAAGGACACGTATTTCGTGAATTTTGTAATACCAAACTTTGTTTCAAGTAAGACAATGAAATAACATTAAAAAGGTTCAAATTGTATATAGAATTAAACATTTTTTTCCAGTAAGATATTGAAATAACGTTAAGGAAATTTGATATTGCGATTGACAGAAATATTTCTGTATTCCATTACTGTTTAATGAAGCGCTCTTAGCGGAGCTTTACCAAGCGTCCTTAACCGACCAATGTCCGCTGAGGCGGTAAATTGGATGGATGACCGCTAGTGGCATTACTACTGAGTCCATCTGTGCTTTGGAGGGCACGTTAAGCCGTTGGACAAGGTTGTCATAGGATAGCAGCAGTCGTTAGAGCATTGGTGGGCATTTTGCGAATGCACCCACTAGTAGAAAATCTATCGCCAAGCAAGAGCTTGGCTTAAGTAACGGTGTGATCCGTCATTGAGAGCCAGTACTTTTAGGTTAACCTGAACAGCATTTTCGACCGCTATGTCACTTACTATCAGGTGAGGTTGTTGTCAAATAGCCATAACGTCCTACCATCGTTGTATAAAGTAGGGGTTTTACCATAAGTCTCACCCACGTTTGGCAGTCGTGTTGTAGATCGCGTTGCGGTCTCTTATCTGTATTTAGAACACAGCATCCTACGGGACACAGCATGTATGGAGGGGAAGATAAAGTATTTTTTTTTTAATTTGCAGGGAACGTGGAGCAAGCAATTTGAGCCGCATCTAACTCAACCACGTCCTTTCCACGTCACCGAAACTAAAACCATCGACGTACCCATGATGTACAAGGAGGACAATTACAGATATGGAGACAGCAAGGAGCTCAATGCCCAGGTGAGTGCCGACATCACTACTGATTCTAATATTGAAAAGATTTAGATACCTATAGATTGTTACATCTGTTTGTTTGAGATTTATTGTCTAGTGATTCGAGTATAGCGGAAGAACTATGTACCTATTTATTAGGAGACCTTGAAATCATCAAATACATTCCACAGTTTGCGTCGGCGGGCAGTATAAAATTAGACCAATGTGTATAACCTATGCCGCATATGAACTTCTCTGTATCGTTCGGTAAACACTAAGGAAAAAACACACATGTTTGATAAAATTATATTCGTCTCTAGGAATTGTAACATTTTTACGCGCTCAAGGTTGCTTGTGTGAGTAGAACGAAAACATGTATTTTGATGTACTTGGGTTTTTTGAAGTTAATGTTCTTTCGCTTCATCTACACTCATCTGTCCTTTCACACAGCGTTGGTTTCAGGTACTCCTGATCAGGCCTTTTTTGAGAACGTCTTCAATCTGATTTCGGAACGTTCGCCTAGGTCTTCCCCTTCCAACACCTCCGTTCACATGTCCCACGTATACCTGTTTAGTCAATCTCATTTCATTCATTATCTCTACATGTCCAAATCGGTGAGGTTAGCGGTGAACATATAAAGATAATAGGTAGCGTATAATACTTGTACTATTTTAGCATTTTTCTATCTACTTAAAATAAACTGAGACTCATATTATCTGCGAATAAAACAATATCGCAGAAAACATTCTTCTTTGATGATCATTATTCCTTACCATGGACTATGTAAGGCAAGTCGTAACTTTACATAAGAAACAGAAATGTCCCAGTATTGGTCCTTGCGGTACTCCCGTTCTTACTGATATTCTATTAGTTCAGAGTTATTCATTAATGATAAGTTTACGTATCGTACGGTCTTCACACACAAATGCCTGGAAAGATCACAAAATTTTATGATGGAACATCATTTGAACTCCAGTCGTCAGATATTCGACAACCTATTGTCGATACCGACTGCCCCATCACTACTTTCTCGATTGCGAACTTATTGCGAATGACGTTGGCATGATAACGCAAGACCGGTTGCCGGCGAGTACCGAGCGATCGTGCAGTTAAACTATTGGCTTACACAAATCTACCTCCACAATTCACGATGTATTATTGTTTACTAAAACTTTACAATAAGTGTTTATTAACGAATATATACTCAACTTTGTATTAACATTATGAAATTATCTGTTCTTTTAACTATTTAGTAATAGCAAGCAGATTATGTATAAATTACCTCTTGTTGGTATTTTGTTGTTTTATGGTACAATAAGGTTTTAAAATGTGGAGTATCTAACTGCACATATTTCTATATCAAGAAGTATATATTTTTCTATTTTGTTACTTCATATAAAATCAATGTCCAATACATGTTTCAAAGTTTTAAATAGGTGTAAATTGTAGCCTGTACAAAATATTATAACCTAATGTTTGTTTAACTGCATTTCTAAATTGTGTATGTTGAACATTGTTATATATATAATTTTATTATCATCAAATCAAAATCAGTCGTCAGATAAAATGAAAAATGTACCCAAAATTTGTATTTTTTGAACTCCGCGGAAAAATATATCAAAAATGTTTTGTAGGTTGTAGGTTGTATCAAAAATGTGTTGTAGACTATATGATGGATCATGGTGACCCAAATACAGTCCTGGTTACGACAAGTCAGGAATCCAACTGCGTCCTGGCATAACTGTTATGTGCGTGTCACGGGGGAAGGTCTTAGGCGGTACTTATTTGTTTTCAATTTACATTACCTCAACCTCGATCATATTATAGGTCTCTTACCTTGACCTCGGCTTTGACTTTAAGGTACCTCTATTTTCCACACCCTTACTTTTAATCCTTATTACCCTTTGTTTACCATAACCCTTATGGGTGGGGACCCTTACTCGCCCATACACTTAAGCTCCTTAATTCTGCCCTTTCATAAAATTATTTCTGGGCTAATATCTATAACATATGAAGACTTCAAGAGATATTGATGCCAAAATTCAGGTTAAACCCGTTTCATAAAAAAATACCTCTATTTTTTCCCTATTGACTAAATCGTAGTAACAGTTTTTATGCCACTTCATTCTAAATTCCATGCTTTGAAATTGAAAAAGATAGGACTGGCTAAAACGTTATCTTATGTAACCTCCCGCTACTTTCGACGTGACGTGGAATTTGATTATTCTCGTAAGGGATGATTTATATTAGACCGTGCCGTGGCCGTGGCGTGCCGTGTACGTGGCCCGGACGGGGCATTTTGTATGAAGCAGTTTATATTAGACAGTGCCTGATCCGTGTCCTGTAAACTGCTTCATACAAAATGCCCCGTCCGGGCCACGTACACGGCACGCCACGGCCACGGCACGGTCTAATATAAATCTACCCTAAAGGTATCGCTTCTTCGAGGACGGGAACCTCGTGTTTAATTATATCAAAGTATCGTATGTCCATCTCCGGCCAACACGCTATCTGTGTACGGAGATGTACCAATATCTTTTGTATATTTTTGCGAAATTACATATAATAACAATTATCCATCTATCACCAGGATTCTCTATTGTTATTCAGGCTACGTATGTCATATTTGTAAATTCACGATTAGAATCATACCAAAACCAGTTGGTATAGCTTTTGCATTGAAGGCCCGATGTCTGACCTTCACCGTGTAGATGACGCATAGATAAACAGTCGCTGGCTTACAATCATGTACGAAATAGTTTTACAAATGTGGGCGATTAGCTTTTGTTATATATAGGCGGTGTCATTAGTGTACCTAGATAAATGAATATGCAGATAAGTTTTTGTTGTTGACACCACGATGTAGGTATATTATTTCACAAGTTGGTAAAATAATATACTCGTGAGGAACACGTCTGGATGGGTGCGGTCGCGACTTATGTATAGTTTTCATAAGTCAGACTCATAACAGCAGTACAGGCATCATTCGCCTTTTTTTTTTTATGCCTGATAGGTTAGCCTTTGACCACTATCTCACCTAATGGTAAGTGATGATGTGGTCGAAGATGTTGTTCAGACTAACCTAGAAGTACTGGCTCTCAAGGACAGCTGCCGGAACACACCGTTAGGTGCTTGGTGACAGATTTTCTACTTGAGGGTGGTAGCTAGCCAGGTGGGCATTCGCAAAATGCCATACCACCAAGCAAAAAAATTTCTGGCTGCCCAGTAATTTAAGCCTTCAGATTAAATTACTGGGCAGCCAGTGAAATTCGAACAAGATTTAGCATCTATTTCTTTGGTGGCGTACTCAAGTCAGTACCGCGCTTACCACACAATTTGTTCTGAGCGGTCTGTAAAATGAATTATAAAATATGTGAGCGTAGTTCTACTTACACAGTGAACTCAATTTATGTACTCGTAATGTTTCTTACTACTTACTTCCTAATGACAATGGATGAACGGATTTTGATGCATAGGTCCTAGATTTATAACTGATTTTCACATTCCAAAACTTCTAATCGTGATTATTATTATATGTTCAGTGTTAGTGACTAAAAATTTGTTCAGTCTCAGATATGGAAATAGGTCTGAATCCGCCAGACATAGAGAAGAGGCAGCAAGCGCTCAATTTATGTATTTTATTTCCTTCCATATCCCTTGTAATTTTCTCACTAAAGTATTGAATAACGTTTAAAGGAATGTCTTTAGTAAACCAGTACTTCAAGACTACGTTCAAGTTTAACATGTAATTTGCCAGTAAAACTGAATGTTGTACTAAAAATCTGGTCATGTGAAGATACTTGGCACAGCGTTGGCTTAATAATAGGGTCCCGTTTTCAAGCACGTAAACCAAAAAAACAAATGCGAAATATTATGGATTTGTGTTTTTAATTTGTATTGGTATGACTTCATTAAATTACAGCTATTGCGACTGGACTACATCGGCGGCGAGGCGAGCATGATCATTGTCCTCCCCAATGAAATCAACGGCCTGGATGGTGTTCTGCAGAAGCTAGCGAATGGACACGACCTAATATACGAAATTGAAAATAATATGTTTAGCACCAAAGTGCAAGTCACCATCCCTAAGTTCAAGATCGAAACTGAAATCGATTTGACCGAGTTGTTGCCGAAGGTATGATAAATTTTAATATATTCTAGTTATGTAAATAGCTTCTTCTTTATCTTGCCAAAAGAAAAAGCCTATGTCCATTGGTTTCTAGCCTCTTACTTACTTAATTAACTTATAGCAAATGGAATATAAATACAGCTTAATTAGCTGTACATATATTATTTGCATAACTTTAAAAAAATACATTTACTTGTAGAAATTGTTCCAGGTAAGAATTTTGCCTTTTGCAGCATTAAACACGTTTATTCAATTTTCAACGATCATAAATAAGGGAATATATCTGTACCAATAATCAAGATGTGATATGTTCTTCAAAAATTGCCAGTAGGGAAATATCATATATTTGATCCAAATTTTGAGAAATAATTTTAAAATAAAAAATAATAAGAGAGTTGCACTGTATTTATACACTTCTGGACTCATCTATTGGCCCACCTTGTATTTTCAGTTTCGTTTGGTCCTAGCTAAAATTTTATATTAGGTTGAGCAAAAAGTTTTTATGCAGTTTTGAACCTGGCACATTATACCATCTTTTTCGATCGTATTGTTTTAAATTTGAATTCAGAATACCATACGACATGGAGCTACGCCTAACAAGTCGGATATGCGCCTTGTTAAAGGCAATTGATTTTTGAATAAAAAAACATGTTTTATCAAATAAAGGTTTAATTTAATAACGCGTGTTGCCTCCATGGGCATCTACCACAGCTCTCATACGATTAGGCATAGAGTTTATCAACCGCTCTATGAAATTTTGAGGGATCATCTCCCATTCCTCTTCTATGGCAGTTTTCAACTCCTGCATCGTCTGGGCAACTGGCTGACGAGCCCTAACACGTCTTTTTAGCTCGTCCCACATGTGCTCAATAGGGTTCATGTCTGGGCTTCTGGCTGGCCAGTCCATAACTGTGATGTTCACATCCCGAAGATATTCCCTGACGATGCCGGCCGCATGGGCTCTTGCATTATCATGCATAAAAAGGAAATTTGGGACCACATAGTCCGCGTATGGTATCACGTGAGGTTCTAAGCACTCACGAATGTACCTTTCAGCATTTAATGTTGGCAGCCGTGGTCCTGTAACAACCTCAAGTTGAGTTTTGCCGCTCGCGGATATACCGCCCCAGACAGTCCATGAGCCACCGCCATAAGCAACCCTCTCTTCAAAGCAGCATTGTGCGAAACGCTCTCCCTTACGTCGGTAGACCTTCTTCCTTCCATCATTGCCATGTAACACAATTTTAGACTCATCAGAAAAGAGTACACGGCTCCAATCTTGCTGTGTCCAATTTAAATGACTGCGTGCGAAATGAAGGCGCGCTGTTCGGTGGGCTCGCGTTAGTTTGGACCCATTAGCT
The DNA here is from genome assembly GCA_963890685.1 of Plagodis pulveraria. NCBI lineage: Eukaryota > Metazoa > Arthropoda > Insecta > Lepidoptera > Geometridae > Plagodis > Plagodis pulveraria. The sequence continues at coordinate 20,082,577 of OY982950.1, read as the reverse complement.
GGCTTGTGTGGTACCATATCGCGTTCTTTTAATCTTCTCCGAACAGTTCGAGCGCTCACAGATACTCCGTGGAAGTCGCGAAGTTGGTTTTGTATCTCAATGGAGGTAAGGTGACGATTTCTCAAGCTGGTCGTCACGATGAATCGATCCTGCCTTTCAGTTGTGACCCAAGATCGTGGCCTTCCTTGGCGACGAACAAAGCCGCCAGTCTCTAGGTACCTCCGATAAACATTTCGGACCGCAGATCGACTTCAATTAAGTTGAGCACTCACGTTTCTTTGGCTGTGTCCGGCCTGAATAAGTGCCACAGCTTGGGCGGCGACTTCAGGTGAAGTATCCATAGATTATTGATAGAACCTCACCTTAATGTTAAGAATAAGTAATGTTTGTTGCAAAACCAAAGATATCAATCACTTTTTCAAGAATTAAATCCAAGTACACCAATAAAACCAAGTTTTCTTAGTATTCGATTGTTTGATATCAACAAACAGGCTCCAAATTGTCTTTTGTTTCTTTAAATTCTGTGTTCGAAATTCAAAAAAAGACTATTGAATGAAATTGTGAATGTGCCAGGTTCAAAACTGCATAAAAACTTTTTGCTCGACCTAATATAAAATTTTAGCTAGGACCAAACGAAACTGAAAATACAAGGTGGGCCAATAGATGAGTCCAGAAGTGTATTTATTATATGTGAATTTGTAGTTTCATTATAATATATACCTCATTGATCTATAAGGTTTCCTTAACTTCAAATCAACACGTCGAAAGAAAAAAGGATTCGGGATCAATTGTTTTTTTTTAAGTAGTAGATAAACTACGGAAAATACAGTACCATTTATGGGAAAAATTTAATATCAATGATTTATTACGACTTTAAAAGTGGAAAGATAAACATAGAAACAATGTGGAAATCGGATAACTGCTGCCTTTGGTAGCACCTTCTTTCTTTTTCGAATCACTTGAATATATATATATATATATATATATATATATATATATATATATATATATATTTTTTTGAGGGAGGAAATGCCTTTTCACTGGCCTTTCACCACGGGGGTGGTGAAAGGAGATGTGTGGGACTTGAACCCACTAAAACCCCACCGTGAGCAGTCCACCGCCAAGGTGGGACAAGATAGGGTCGCGTTAGCATGCCCCATCTTGCCCCGACGGTAGGCCCGAACTCAATCGGGCCTCTGCGCCTGTAGAGAGGTGACCTTGCTCATCAAGGCTACCCCTCAAACATATGAGGCCGTGCAAGCTGGTGGAGAATCACCAATGACCCCACTACGGAGAAGGGAGGAGGCGGGCAAGGCCTCCTCACGCCCGTTCGTGTACGCCGGAGCGGGGCAGCATGGACATCTCTCTCCCTGACCCGCTCTGCGGCCTCCTTCTGCGCCATCCCCGCTTCGCAGAAGGAGACTACCGCCTGCCACGATCTCTCTCCACTGAGCATGGCGTTTACAACGCTCGGCAGAGAGAGATGCCCTCCAATAAATGCTGAAAGTGTGTGTCGCTGCGGACCCCATGCAGAAAACACCTCCAGCGTATGATCTACCATACAGTCCTGATTTGAGCCTTTAACGCATTTATCACATTCCTCAAACTAAGGATAAGTGGTGTGGTGAGCGTTTTCAGGCGGGCCGGGAGAAGTAGTCGATGAATTTAAAATGGCGACTTTGACAACCCCACTACAATTTAATAATTGCTTTAAAAACTGGTTCCGACGTATATTAAAATGCATGAAATATAATGGAGATAAATAGAATAATAATAAATATAATTTTATTTTATTGTATAGGTATTTTTTTCTATTAAAGAAATTTTCAGTTTGCCCCTTGTACATGTTACTTGTTTATAGAATGTCCATAAAACATTTTGGGCGCTTTAGTTGCCTCTCAACTGTAGCGTGGCGTACTCTCTCATATGGTCTATGAGAGAGTAAGCCACGCTACAGTTGCGAGGATAAAACCCTGCGATGCAGGTTTTCTCATCTACACTAATATTATAAAAAGGAAAATTTCTAATTTTGTATGTAACGAATAAACTTAAAAACTAGTGTACCAATTTGAAACATCCTTTCACCATTTCCTACATTCGCCCTGAATATAAAATTATTAAAAAAAATATATTTTTTCCTTTATTCCCGTGGAACCCGCTGCTAGCTGCTGGTTATTGATATCAACAAACAATTTTCATTCATCTATCCATATGTATTCGCGTTTGTATAATACTTATGTTACAAATGTATTACGTTGGTCGCACTGAAAGTTATGAGAACTGGCCAGTTGAAACATTGCCAATGAAAAAGTCATTTTAATTTTTAATATAGATGACAATCTAATGAGGGTGCCTTGTGGCGGCTATGTGAAAATTCGTGGCAACTAAATTTAACGCAATACCATTTAAGGATTATGATTTATTACAACTTGTCTTGTGGTCACGTATTACTTTACAAGACAATTAGGCGACAGGAAGCTTTGTACTAAATGGCTACTAGATGCCATCTAGTAGCCATTTAGTACAAAGCTTCCACGAACGCACTTACATCGCTTCTCTTTAAGTATATAACCTCAGAGTTTATCTTTGCATCTCGGAAATAAATAAAATTGCCTAGACTGGCAAACAATTGTTTAATTACCAGTTTCTAGTAGCCATCTACTAGATGGCTACTACATACTCCGCACATACTACATCTACTAGATGGCTACTAGAAACTGGTAATTAAACAATTGTTTGCCAGTTTTCAAAGGCAGCGCCCTCGAAGCTATTGACGATGCTCCTTCAAAGTGATAACGTTCCAGCGTACTCCGCACATACAGTCCGGACCTGGCCTAAGGCAATTTTTATTTATTTCCGAGATGCAAAGATAAACTCTGAGGTTATATAAAAGCGAAGTAAGTGCGTTCGAAAATTACTTGGATGAGATCCATAAAGTAGATTGGGTTCACTGCTTTCTCTCACATGATCCATCGAATGCGAAGATGTATACAGAGGAACGGAGACTATTATAAAAAAAAATGTTCCGCAAATTTCTACCTACTTTGAATCGATTTTGATTTTCTTAATACTTTCAGTGTGACCCAATCTTATTGTTCAGACAATAAAAATGTTGTTTCCTGGTGATTTTTAATACCATTCTTTATAATGTTTTTATTCTAGTTTTGTGACTATATTTTAAAGGCAGACATATTATATTACCTTATTTTTTAGGTCATTGTCGACATATTTATGTTATACAAGACAACTTAAACCACACCCATTTTAATATACTCTAATCAGTTTTGATTTATTTATATATCGCTAAGTCGTCGTTGCAAATCTGTGATGGATGGGTTGACATTCCGCGATAAATGATCAATTGTAACTGATAATGTGATAGTACTGTATTAGAAATAAATGTAATGTAGTTAATAATTACATGCGAATTACTTTGGCTAAGGGTAAAATATATATCATTACACTGAGAAAAATCTAAAGTCAAAAGCGCCCTAATGACGGCCAATTTATATGGTATAAGGCAAAAAACCGATCAAACGTAAATACGTACAAAAACGCCTTCCAACTAGAAGGCGTTAAACGAGGTCAGTGAAGGCGAATGTTTCTTTTCGTCTTCATTTAAGGTGTATTTTGTGGTCTTTCTTAAATATTGACTTTGACGTTATAGTGATAATCACCGTATATAAATCGCCGTAAAAGTAAGGTATATTTTATGGTCAATACTGCAATTATTATCGTATTAAAAAGTTAAATTCGGAAAATACTTTACGGAAGGTGTTTTTGACGGTTTAGTTTATTATAAAACATAGTACATTTATATTGATTGGTGAAAATCATCTTAAGACTTGTGAATTCACCTTGCGTAGTTACAATTCAACGGTAAAAGGTCAAATTTGCTTTAAGCTCCAAAGTAGTTTTTCTCAGTGTACACATCATAATATGTAGCACTTATTACAGGTTATCTTATACTTGTATATATTCAGAATATACTTATTATATATTCAGGATGTAAGTACTATTATACGTACACGTAAGAATTTGTCATTTACTAATAGGTGCAAATGAAATATCGCTTAGCGCATTGAGATATATATATTCGACTCGTTTTTTTTTTTTTATATAGTTGATAGGCTAGCCTTTGACCACTATCACACCTGATGGTAGGTGATGATGTGGTCGAGATGTTGGTCAGGCTAGCCTAGAATTACTGGTTCTCAAGGACAGCGCGCCGGAACAAACCGTTAGGTGCTTGGCGACAGATTTTCTACTTGAGGGCGGTAGCTAGCCAGGCGGGCATTCGCAAAATGCCCTACCACCATGCTGTAACGACTGCCATCGTAAGACAACAACCGAGACCGACGGCGCCCAACGTGCCCTCCGAAGCACGGAAGCGCTCAGTAGTAATGTCCCTAGCGGTCACCCATCCAACTCCTGACCGCGGCGTTGCTTAACTTACCTGATCGATTAGAAACGGCTAAGCAAACTTCGCTACGAGCGCTTCAAACGCTACGAGATATTTTCTTGACCTCCTAAACCGTGTGCAATGTTCAAGCATTAATTATTATTTAATTAGATAACTAGTTCAATCCAGCTAGTCGTAAACTAGCGTAGAAAGTTATAACAATAAATGAGTGAAAAATTGCGCGAAAATCTAACTTAGCGTCCCTGGAGCACAAGGTTCATCAACCAGTACCACAGAATAAAAAGGACCAGAAGGTTCACTCCGCAAAGCCATTCCAATAAATAAGCGACTCTAGCTACGAAGCAATAAAGTGCACTTTAGCCCGTCCGGACGGATACGCCGATGTACCAGTAGCTTTGTACCTAAAGTGTGGAGTGAGCCAGGGCTGGCAGTACTCAGTAGTGCAGACCGGGTCCTTATTGTCTATTAAAATGGTAGTGGAGATGAACTTAATTTTGTCATTTTCTTTTAAAAGATGCCCATTAGCTCATTGTGGCGTTGAAGATCATTTTAATTACATTTAGAATTAGTATAAGGCAATAAGGGCCCTGTTCTCTCACGAAGGCGCGCTCTTCTACATTATATGATTGAAGCGCATTTGTAAGGGTAGGCCTCGTTTGTACACCTAGTATCAATGTGGGGTAAATACTATTAGTACATACAGTAAAAGAGTAAAAATATGATAGCTTGAGTAAGCATTAGTAGTTGCAACTTCACAAAAAAATTATGGAGAGCGCGCGCTTCTTTGTGAGTGAAAAGGTCTGTACAGTACTATCAATGTTATTTATACCATTGATAGTACAACTAGAACCTATTTTGTCGTACTAGTGTGTACTACATACTATTGTACACTGAGAAAAACGACTTAAAGGCTTAAATCAAATTTGACCTTTTACCGTTGAATTGTAACTACGTAAGATGAATTCACAACACTTAAGATGATTTTCACCAATCAATAAAAATGTACCATGTTTTATAATAAACACAACCGTCAAAAACGCCTTCCGTAAAGTATTTTCAGAATTGAGCTTGTTATACGATAATAATTGCAGTATTGAGCATAAAATATACCTTACTTTTACGGCGGTTTATATACGGTGATTATCACTATAACGTACGGTTTAATCAGCCTCATCGAAAAGTCAATATTTAAGAAAGACCACAAAATACACCTTAAATGAAGACGAAAAGAAACATTCGCCTTTACTGACCTCGTTTAACGCCTTCTAGTTGGAAGGCGTTTTTGTACGTATTTACGTTTGGTCGGTTTTTCCCCTTATATCATATAAATTGGCCGTCATTAGGGCGCTTTTCACTTTAGATTTTTCTCAGTGTACCATAGCACAAATTATTCCCACTTAAGGCCATTGATTAGATAACTGGTACTCATTCGTACCATTACAAAATACCCTTACATAAAATGGATTTGAGAAACTCACTGGTCCATTTCTTTTAAAAATTGCATACGAAAAGCTAAAAAAATTACTATGTACCTAATTAACTTCATTTTTATTATTATTGTACCCACTGAATTACTAATGTAAACCTGCAATCAGTACACCGTTCGTTTACTTTTAATTATGTTCGTTTTTTCATTATTCCATAATGAGGGTAGAAAAAAACGACTAGGGACCTAATTATCTGAAAATAGTAGCTTGTACATTAAACAAATAATTTTAACTTGTGTCAAGGTATTTAAGTCGAGGCTAAACTGGATTTTATGCTTGAGTTCTACACTCGGATTTTCATTTCAATTGCGAGGAATTTGAATAATTATATTGTTTGTAATATTTGTGTTGAAGTGAGTTAGGTTAAGGAAAATCAAATACTAAGTATTAAATTTTCCTTAACCTAACACCGACTGTTGTAGGAAAATGTAATACTTAGTATTTGATTCTCCTTAACCTAACTCACTTCAACACAAATATTATGTAATACTTAGTATTATATTTTTATATTATTATTTACATTACATAGCCGAGCGTAAAAAAGTAAAACTATTTTTAAATGGCCAAGATTATAATGGAAAGGTTTGATACATATAGACTACATAATACATAGTATGTTGTTCGGCCATAAACTCTCACATCATGTTTATGCTAAAATTGTTGAGACTATGTCGAGGGAACCCCAAGGCTCTCAACATTATGAATACCCACTGAATACTAACAATATATTTTAGTTATGATAAAATCTATTAGATTTTGATGTTTTATTTAGTGTCATTGTTTCGAAATAAAAAAACATCTGGTTCTCTAACAATACCTCTGATCTATGGATATTATTAAACACTTAATTGTTACATGAAAAATATTAAAACCTGAAACTCTTTGAAGAAGAAAAAAACTACATAATTATATATATATATATATATATATATATATGTTTAAAAACCAGGCTTTTGTGCACTACAGCATAAAAAGCCGGTTTAGTCCGCTTACACCGGGCAAGAACTTACAAACGTGAACATTATATTTTTGTACCCACTGAATTCATTCATCAGATTAGATCATCCTGCAAATAAAGGAACATGTTACCTTTCCCAAATGCATCTGAGTGCTTACAAAAGCTTTGGCGAATATTAAACGCTGATCATTCCCACTTCCAGCTCGGCATCAAGGAGATTTTTAATCAGAGGAACACTGGGCTGAACAATTTGCTCAATGTCAAACAACCATTGTACGTCTCCACCGCGGTGCAAAAGGCTTTCATTGAAGTCAACGAAGAGGGCGCTGAAGCCGCAGCGGCTACCGGTAAGTGTCACACCTGTGTGAGAGGACTAGTTTCAAATGGCCGTAAGACTTTTAGGTACATACCTGACATAAGATCAGTCCATCATCATAGTTTTCTGCTGTGCTGGCGGCATTTTCTCAGATGGAGAGTAGAGATTCGTTTTTTATTAGCTAATTAGTAGTCTTAGTAACGCATATGGTTCCTGGAATAAGACGGTCCTTGGTGACAGGTTTTCTACTTGACTGTGGTAGCTAGTGATCATGCAATTCATCTTGCAATCACGCTGTGAACCAAGAGCTTAGTTTGCGGGATTATAATCTACCATTGTCTGATCAGCTGCCGATACTCACTAACACTAGGTCATCAATACCTGAATCTCCATCTGAGAAAACTTGGCTTTGTGTTATATTGTAATATAACACAGGCAGCCTGGTGGGCCAGTAGTACCCATGCTCATTTCAACCTGTTCCTTATCCGCTTACATAGGCGAGTGTGAAAGGGACAGATTGAGAGGAGCATGGTTATTTTAGGCTTCACTTTATCGCGCGTGTGGCGGCGTGAGGTGGCGGATATGAAATGTCCTTGAATGTAGTTTTCTTGGATATGCTATTGTAATGTTTAATTTTGTTATATCAATAATTGTTATATAACTTTCATTTTAAAAATCTAATTAAATAATTTATCATTTTATGGCCATTTTAAAGTAGTTCGGCTCCTTAACACTCGGCTATGTAATGAAAGGTTTGATACTTAAAGACTACATAATACATAGTATGTTCTTCGGCGATAATTTCTCATTTCATGCTAATATACAATTATTGAGAATAGGTCTAAATCACCCCAAGGCTCTCAACTTTAAGAATACCCTCAGTATACAAAAAATATATTTTCAATTACGAAAAATACTTGATTCGATTTTTGCGCGGGGCATAACATTTTATGCTCCAATAATTTGTAAAATACGGACAATACTGTTAGTTTTTGCGAATATTATGTCGTCATTGCTTTTCAGTACATATCCGAGAAAAGCTATTGTTAGATTATTTGCCTTCTGCAAGTAAGTGCATGAAAGACTAAATTACACTTAACTATGGCCTTCTGTAGTCCCTAAACGTTGAACGACATATCTTATCAATGACGTGTCTTTAGTGGTTCACTGCACTTAAAATAATTAACTTTTTACTCATCTTTGTATGTGATTGGTCATTGGAAAATTTGTCCATTTACTTTTGTGTAAGTAACACAGACAGAAGGCTGATAAGATTAGATACCACTTTTATCAGCATTTTAATCTATAGTTGTATGTAGTACTTACACATACCACATGAATAAATAACTGAACAGAAAGAAAGTTACGAAAACTTTGTCCGCTTACTGAGCTGGTTCAAACCGGTTCAGTACCCGAGCCGGCGCTGCTGCAATGCAATCCCCGCGCTTTGTCAGGGACTAGTTACACACATAGCTGTGCATGTAGTAGTGAAACTTTCATTGTGTTCCTTTCTTTATTCATGTACACATACTATGTAGGTTTATAAGTATTGTTCAATGAATCAAATAGCGAGATAGTAATATATTAATAACTTGTGGTATGATTGAAAAGTTCTTGACCTAACCCATAAAATAAGGGTAGTATAAAAATAAATGCAAACTGGCACGATGGCCTTACTCATTTTTATTATACGGTTATCCTTACGCTAAATTTTAAAACGTTGGGTTGTTTCATATTTTTTTTAAAATAAACTCTCAATTATCTATGTTAAGCTACAGTTAAATGGAAGAAGGAACTTTTTAATCCCAAGTCGAGAACTTTTCATGATTCGTATTACGTGTACCTACTTTTAAATGAACATCTATCATTTGCATGTTGTAGTATAAGTTGCATGTACGCTACTTTTTTCAGCTTGGTTGCTTTGATCCGTTTCGCTTTTTGTATGGCAACAAAGCTAATCAATTAATACTAGATTTTTGTTTAACGTACTATTTAATAGCGTCACACAGCAATATAATTAATTTTCTTCGTACTGTCCACTCTTTGATAGTTTATTAACACAGCACCAACTTTAAAATTATATCAATAATTGAGGTATATTTTTTTTCGAGACCAAGCTCGTGCTATACTATCGCTTGTGCGCTAAAAATCCCGAGTGAAATTTATAACCGAGTTAAACACTACACTTTTCATCACTTATGCGAGGTAAACCAAAGATTGCAACAAAGTCTTCAAAATACATAGACAAAACAACCTTCTTAGTTATAAGGTTAGTACTGTTTGTACAAATTGCATTCATGCAAAACCCTCAGTTTCAGGAACGTTGACAGTCTCGATTTGTTAACAGACTAAATACTGAACGCTTATTGGTCATAGTAGCCGATGACGCGACAGGCGACCAATGAACGTACAGTAATCAATATGTTAATTGATCAAAACTTTGATAAACGTTCCAGAACTCTGCCTGACCCCCAGTGTCAGGAACGTTCGAGTGTCGAAGTTAGGTTAGGTTACTTAAGTTTAATACATTACTTAATATTTGTATGGAGACTAAGCGAGCGGACGTTATAGCCTTGTACAAGGGTCGAAAGGAATCGACTCCTAAAGTATTAAACATTTTACTTTTCATTTCGAATATTTATTAAGGATATTTATTGAAAATTATAACATGAGTAGGAGATACCTATATGCCTATTTAAAATTAATTGAATAGTTAGAATAATTTGTAAAATATGAGTAAATTTTTTGTATTTTTTTTTGTTTTTATATAATATCTCCTTGATATTTAGTTAGTATCCCGCTAATTATATAGTCTTTTTTAAATTTCAAATATGGAACACAATGCGTCACCGCCGCGGGCCATCCAGCTAAATAGGTATTTTTTAATTCACACTGGCTCTATCTCTAGCTCATAAACAGAATTACTGACAAAAAAATTCATATGACATACATTAACTTGAGAAAGTCACGTTCATTCTGTTATAAACTGGTTATTTTAGCTTATACTAATAAACACAAACGTAGTTTTTATTATTTGTTTTATTACAGCAGAGTAGGTATGTTACTACATACCTACTCTGCTGTTTTAATAAGTTGTTTAATTACTATTAAACAACTTTAAATGGTTTAAATCGCGTATATTTATCATTATGTTTGTCCCGACGTTTCAAACACTTTGCAGTGATCGTGGTCACGGGGTGACGGAGAGTAGGTATGTTATAACGAAATAACTCAGACATTTTGTTTACAAAAATGGTTACCACGGTTACAAGCACTATAGATACTAGTTGACAGTGTGTAGTTGATTACAAACCAATCTCCAACACATTCCAGCTCTAGAGAAGAAAGCCATTAATATGAGTTTTTCTCACCCTAAGTTAAGTAATAGTGTCTTTCACTCGCTACTCGGATCAATCAAACACTAATTTCCGAGTAGTATGAGAAATGAAAAGTAACATATCTTATAAGTACATATTTTCCTTTATTCAGGCAAGCGTGCATATTCCCGGCTTAAGAATTTAAGGCCTGTTCGATATTCTCCGATTGTATGTTTAATATTACAAGTTCACTCGAAACAACTTTTGGTAAATAGCAATACAACCTCCCTCTGGAGGCAATAGAAAATAATCTTTATAATTATATCTACGAGTATAATTTTCAAACTTATCGAACTTTTAATACTACCTACTTTCCGAGCATGAGTGATGAAAAGTATATCCAGTCGCTATGTTATAAGCCTAGTAAACGTAGGTGTACTCTATATCCATATATACTCTATAAATAATAACGAATAAACACAAGATTAATTACAATATTGGTTATTATGGTCCTGTTGTGGTATTAAAATTGTCCATTGTGATATATTTAAGGAGAGCTCTCACGAGAATATAATTTTTGTATTTATAACGTAGCTTTAGGCAATACAATCCACAGAGTAGGTATAGTTAGTTAACACTTTTCTGGTTTGTGTATGGATTTTTGTTGCACTATGATTAGATTATATTATCTAATCTACTGCTTTCACCACTCAAAGATGGTCACTATTCTAAATGGATTCGATATAAAAACATTGCTTTGTAATACAATCCGATCTGTTTGTTTAATGAAACAAAGTAGGAAATCAATAATATTTCGACCCGCTATACGTTACACGTATTTTTTCTGTAATGCGTTCGCCATGCGTGATTAAAGATCTTTAGTTTCAAGTGTCTGTTGGTTCACGACTTTCTTGTTCTTCAACAAAGCAACGTAAATATAGAAGCAAAATAATAACTACCGTTTAAAAAAAATGTGGCCGGTTACCACATAAATGTTATTAGATTGTTGTAGAGGCTAAAACAATTATTTATAAAAATAGCGTCTCTATTTAGCGAGAGTACTGCTGTATTAATCCTTGGTGATGTAGCTCAATCTGCAATTATGTAGTGTTTGTTCTCCTCACTTTCTCTTGGCACAATTTCTGTGGATCTCCTAATTTAGTTTAGTTCGTAGCATAGTTTCGTGCTGATCAATGTTGATTGCGAGTTGTATTTGTGTGCGTGTGGTAACAGCAGGCGCGGTGCGTGCACGGCGATCGGTGGTGATAAAGCGCGAGTTCACGGCAGACAGGCGAGCGCTGTGGTGCATGCTTGTCGGCCGCCAGGTGGCGCTCATGGCTAGCTTCGTGCCCGCCGCCTCTTTACGTGACGAGCTCTGATCTAGCTTGGAGAACTACCGTGGCCGCCCAGTCTGCCTAACGATTAATAGTCTACTACTCTAACCGAATACAATCTACACATTATTAATGTATATCTGTAATAGCAAGCCGTTCTCAATAACAACATGTGTTATTATTAGTGTTTTATGTGGATGTAGATGCATTGTGGCTGTGCACATGCTTTGGACTGATATTTTAATTATTTAGTTATTTTACCTAAGTCGATAAATGTCCCATAGATTCAATATAACTAAAATCACACCAAAAAGCTAAAGTTGATAATCTAAGTATCAAACTGTCCCCTGTATGTCTTTATTTGGCAACACTGAGTAGTGAATACTGTGGCGCAGGCATGGTGATGATGCTGCGATGTGCGCGCCCCCCCTCGCTTCAGTTCCGCGCCGACCGATCTTTCTTCTACCTGCTGATGGGCGTCAACAACGTACCCGCCTTCGTCGGCATTTACCGCGGCATCGCTGCTTAGCGGGGACGGAGTGGCTTCTCCCTATCATACTATGTCGTCGAGGTTCATGAATGGCGGAGTCCTACTTAACATGTTTGCTTGCTAAAAATGTTTAAGAATAATTAAAAACTGTCAAAATCACTTGGACATTGATCCTTTGAGCCGGATATATGAGATATTGATCACTCCCAACCAGACAAATACTCAATGCCATTGATATTTAAGTTAAAGTATATAAACTATCTGGGATAACTAGGTGCAATGACAGAAATAGTATCCACTACATAATAAATAAGTGAAAATTGTTAGGACGTTTATATTCTGCGCATTTAAACTGATAACAAATTTATATTAAAACGATTGTAACAATACATAAGGCTACCTGTTGACAAGACAATGAACTTAGATGAGTAAGGCTGTTCTCCCACGACGCTAGGCATACATAAACGACTTAATTATGCTTTTGAGTTGCCGCCATGCGCCTTATAATTTCACTAGCTTCCGCACACGGCACGCATTTGTTGATAGACTGTCAGTTCTCGGTCGTAAAATATTGACTCTGGTTCTGGTCTGTTTTTTCACGCTACGCGAGAAACAACATGATTTATTATTTTGCTCTTCTGTAACATGATCCGTTGTACAAAACAGTATATGCTAGCCCAAAAGAATAATCACTTGCTTTGAAATTAAAAAAAAAAAATATCTCGCTATCAATAACCGGAACATTATGTAAGGAAGCAGGGTTATACAAAGTTTCTTTTTTTTTTTTTAGATGTTAACTCAGATAACTATCTGAGATTTTAATGTTTTCGACAGAAAGTATGCACAGAACATTTTCTTGTAAGTCTATGGTCTATGTCCATACAATGGTTGGAACCACGTAATATTGTACAAAGGCGATGGTGTGGGTACCTAGCGCCGTGTGACGACCATACTAGTAGCATACCAGTCGTGTCATGGTTAAGCATAGCACTCGAATATCTGGAGTCTCTCGTATAGTGTCGTGGATGAACGGCCTTCTTGTTAAGACAATGTAAAACACATATGGTCGTGTTAAGAATTTAGAAAATATATCGGTAAAACGTAGCCAAGCCATCACCAATAAAACAAGAGATGAAAAGCCTAGCCGCATAAAAACTGCGTTTTTCTTGTTCGTATTAAATCGGTGTATCGGCGAATATCATGACAGGTTATTTATAAAATTACGGAGTTTTTTTTACTTAATTACTTAACAAGTAGCTTCACTAAATAAATATTTACTGTATAAGTTGAAACTTTTTATGTCTAGATACCATCTAAATACAGGTGAAACCTATATTTTTTAATACATAAAAATATGTTTATATGTACAACATTAGTGATAAAGTGCACTTACTATTCATAATGTGATATTAATATTGTTTACAGTACTATTTTTAATTTAATGTAATATGTATTTTATTAAAGAATTAATAACAAGTTTATAACTTTTTTACTATATTATTTTCGAGGGCTGGTTAGTCGTTCCAAGAAGGTCTCCGACCAACCGACCTATGAAGCATTCCCACTGGTAGTTTAGAAAATTACTATTACCATTAGACGATAACTTATTTACTTGTTATATACTGAATGAAGATTTTTCTAGTTTTGGTATCATTTACTGGAAGTTTTTAAAAGTCCACGTGGTTATTAAAGCTGCTTGTTTGTGATTTACGCCTTGTATGTTTTTGTGTTGTCGGAGTCGGTGTTGTTCACATAAATAATACGAAATTTGGTGGAGTCTCCTTTGCTTAGTAAGTATTATTGTATATCGCAATGACTACCGTTAAAAGGCGAGTTCTATTTCGTATAAATTTATTTATTGCAGTAATGGTCGCCTCGACCTTGTCGGTCTCTATGGGCCCAAAGCCCGTACGTCGCTTCCACGCTGATAGGCCCTTCTACGCTGTTATGGTCGTCGCGAGCACACCTCTCTTCTTGGCCACATACCGGGGCGACGTAAAAAAAAACAATAATATATAATCGTATATTATGGTATACATTTTATTAGTCACCAACATTTTTAAATGATCGTAGCGGTTCTCATAGTTTAATGTAGTAGGTATTACTGGCATTAAAATGTCGCGAAGTCGAATATAGAGCGCCGCGCCGCCGATCTTTTTAGGCTTGCAGCATATATATTATAATTATATTATAAGAATATAATATATATAATTATATATATTATATTCTATAAAATTCTGTTTTGCTGAGATATGTTGTTTACAAGACAACGTATGTCCTTACTTAATATGCTCCTATACTTAGCAAATAAGCCATACATAGCCCAAATAAGTTTTTAAACACACTCTATCGTAACGTGCCTTTAAATGCACCGATTTTAGTGTCATAAAAATAAAAAAAATAGCACAAGTGCGTAATAGTCTATATTATGACTCATAATATAGACTATTACGCACTTGTGCTATTTTTTACTTTCGCACTAGTGTTTTAAATAGAAAAAAAAACAACGTTTCCACACTTCTCACCAAGGAGATTGTAGTTTGCTTCGTTCGTTATTCATATAAAACAAACCAAAGAGTTTTTTACCTACTGGAGTAGAAATTTAGAAGATTTAATTATACACCTTCTTGATCAGATTATTATTGCTATCAAAAAGATCAAGAAAATTTTTCGTATCGAAATTTTTGTATTCGTTTCTCGCAAGTGTGTTACGTCGTATGAAACTCGTGGGCGTTGTTTATTGATATAATCTCTACTCCATTTAGGCCATCGATCTCAGGCCTGAAACCCGTCTCGATTGTTATAATCAACTTCGCACACTTTTTGCATAATGTACTAGTTTAGTACAAAAAAAATATTACAAAGTAATATTTTTTTGTACTAAACTAAACAATAATACAAAAAAAAAAAACAAAGTTAGTGATAAAGTGCATTTTATATTCATTACGTGATTTTAATATTGTTTACAGTACTATTTTCTATTTATTGTAATGTTTATTCAATTAAAAAGTTTATAACATGTTTTGAACTTTTCATTATATTTCGAGTGCCTATGTCGGTTAATCGTTCTAAGAGCCAAGGGTCTCAGACCAACCTTACTTGGTAGTATATAATCATCAAGAGAAAATAACTTATTTATTTTTTACATATTGAGTAGAGTTATTTCTCTAGTTTGTATCTTGCATTGGCAGTTTTAAAGTTTCATGTGATAATGCCGTTTGCATTTGAATTACCTCTTGTGCGGTTTTGTGTTATCTGAGTCGGTGTTGCTCACATAAATAAAATAAAATCGAGTGCAGTCTTGTTTGTTCAATTAATATTTTTATTTATAGTAATGACTACCGTTAAAGGCGACTGTTCTATTTCGTATATTTTTTTTTGCAGTTATTGGCTTCATGGTCATGTCGGCCATTTTGGACTTAATCTGTTGGTTTTCGACTATCTTGTTCTTCAAAAAGCAGCGTTAATATAGCCGCAAAATAAATACTACCATTTAAAAACGTGACCGTTTCCACATAAATGTTATAAGATTATTTTATAGGCTGAAACAATTATTTATTCAAATATCTCTATTTAGCGAGAGTTATGCTGTATTAATCAATGGTGATGTAGCTCTATGGAATACAATCCACACTTATATTAATGTAAGGTGAGTTGGGGAAAGCGCAGCGTAATTTTTTTAAAGTAAACTTTGCACTCGTATATCTTTGATACTATGGAATTTTTTATATACTTTGTTTTTGTACTACATTACCCGATGAATAATCACCGATAAAACCTTATAATTTCAGGAATTTGATACATTATATTCGATATTTTATTGGTTTTTTAAAAGCTTGTCCTAGCCGCACTTTCTCAACGAAATGGGGCAAGAGCGGCAGTACTAAGAATTTAACAGTAGACGTGTTTATTATGACATTTTATTGTGATTAGCATTTAGATAATCCATAAAATAGACCATATTTTTCGATCCTTTCTAAAGATACATATAGTAAAACGGGGAAAGTGCGGCATATCTCCAAAGGACAGTGGCGCTAAACAATTATTACCCGACTGTCCAAGAAGGAGGATATACTTTTTGATTTGTCTTTGCAAATGTGACTATAGCAGAAATATACTAATACTATGACAAATATAATCCAATAACTTTACATAAAAACGTTGAATGTGTGAGGGAGTGACTGCATAGTAGGTGGGAGAGTTTATTTATTATTATTATACTAAAATAATAAAACATTACCTTAAAAAAGTCTTGTACATCAGTAATGTTAACTGAATGGATCTGGTTACATTGCTTTGTAACTGTGTTTGACTGTAGAATTGATATTTCAAAATAAAGTCTTAATTATTTTTATTATTAACTTTTACTATTATTAGTCAGTAACTTATAGACATCTAAAAACTTTAATAATTAAAATAATAGGCAGGTAATTAAACAGTGGTTAAGAAAGTGTTACATATTAACTTTTTAATGATTATAGTCACATAAGCAGCCTAAACAATCAAATAAAAAGTTATGATTTTGAAACATAACACAGAAACTTAAAATAAAATAACTAATAAGTCTCAAAAATAAATCTAGCATATTTTAATAGCATTATGGCACTGTTAGGTTACTAAACTAATTTAGTGATTATAAGAACTAATCGTGGAATTTTATATTGTTTACTAGCGGCGTAATATGTTAAAGTTCCATATCGGATGGCTACTAATGCTCTTTGTAAAGTTTCGTGAATCCAACTCGGTCCCGAACAATACAATTTGAGGTTAGGTTTTAAAACCGGTGATAATAGCGTATATTGTTATTAACAAATAAACAAACTATGTATATATGAAGCTCAGAATACAAAGAAAACACTTACATATTACAGATCAGTTACTTTCTTGAACAAACTAAAATTTTGAGCACAGAAACGCACACGTGTTAACTTCGAACCATGATGAAATGTCAGCGTGAAATAAAAATGGCGTTAAATGTTGATTCATTTAAGTTACGCCACCAATTTTTTTTCTCGGAACTATTTTAATTTCTCCGTTTATAACTAAATGGCTGGCTCATCAATATCATTGTTAGTTTCTGGTATATTAACGCTCGCCGCGCTTTCCCCGTTACCGCACTTACCCCAACTAACCATATTATATCTGTAATAGCAAGCCGTTATTAATACCAACATGTGTGATTATTAGTGTTTTATGTGGATGTATTTGCATTGTGGCTGTGCACATGCTTTGGACTGATATTTTATATATATATATATGGTTATTTACCTAAGTCAATAAATGTCCCATAGATTAAATATATCTAAGATCACACCAAAACCTAAAGTTGATAATCTAAGTATTAAAATAGGGGAAATTTTTGTCTTTATTTGGCAACACTGAGTAGTGAATACTGTGGCGCAGGCATGGTGATAATGCTGCAATGTGCGCGCCCTCCCTCGCTTCAGTTCCGCGCCGACCGATCTTTCTTCTACCTGCTGATGGGCGTCAGCAACGTACCCGCCTTCGTCGGCATTTACCGCGGCATCGCTGCTTAGCGGGGACGGAGTGGCTTCTCTCTATCATGCTATGTCGTCGAGGTTCATGAACGGCGGAGCTCTGCTTAATATTTTTGCTTGCTTAATGGTTTGGGAATAATTAAAAAAAAATGCCAAAATCACTTGGACTTTGTTCCTTTGAGCCGTATGGATGAGATATTGATCACTCCCAACCAGGCAAATACCCAATGCCATTGATATTTAAGTTAAAGTATATATAAACTGTCTGGGATAACTAGGTGCAATGACAGAAATAGTATCCACTACATAATAAATAAATGAAAATTGTAAGGACGTTTACATTCTGCGCATTTAAACTGATAACAAATTTATATTAAAACGATTGTAACAATACATAAGGCTACCTGTTGACAAGACAATGAACTTAGATGAGTAAGGCTGTTCTCCCACGACGCTAGGCACACATAAACGACTTAATTATGCTTTTGAGTTGCCGCCATGCGCCTTATAATTTCACTAGCTTCCGCACACGGCACGCATTTGTTGATAGACTGTCTGTACTCGGTCGTAAAATATTGACTCTGGTTCTGGTCTGTTTTTTCACGCTACGCGAGAAACAACATGATTTATTATTTTGCTCTTCTGTAACTTGATCCGTTGTACAAAACAGTAGCAGTAGCTAGCCCAAAAGTATAATCACATCCTTTGAAATTAAAAAAAAAACATATCTCGCTATCAATAACCGGAACATTATGTAAGGAAACAGGGTATACAAAGTTCATTTTTTTATTTTTAGATGTTAACTCAGATAACTATCTGAGATTTTTATGTTTTCTACAGAAAGTATACACAAGAACATTTTCTTGCAAGTCTATGGTCTATGTCCATACAATGGTTGGAACCACGTAATATTGTATGAAGGCGATGGTGTGGGTTGGGTACCTAGCGCCGTGTGACGACCATACTAGTAGCATACCAGTCGTGTCATGGATAAGCATAGCACTCGAATATCTGGAGTCTTTCGTATAGTGTCGTGGATGAACGGCCTTCTTGTTAAGACAATCTAAAACACATATGGTCGTGTTTCGAATTTAGAAAATGTATCGATAGAACGTAGCCAAGCCATCACCAATAAAACAATAGATAAAAAGCCTAGCCGCATAAAAACTGCGTTTTTCTTGTTCGTAATAAATCGGTGTATCGCCGAATATCGTGATTCGTAGATATTTATAAAATTACGGAGTTTTTTTACTTAGCTATGTAACTTTTTATGACTAGATACCATCTAAATACAGGTTAAACCTATAATTTTTTCGTACATAAAAATATTTTTATATGTACAACATTAGTGATAAAGTGCACTAAATATTCATAAATTTATGTATAATAAGTACTGTAAACAATATTAATAATGTGATATTAATATTGTTTACAGTTCTATTTTTAATTTAATGTAATATGTATTTAATAATAACAAATATTTTAAAAGTATTTTAAGAAATCATTTAATTAATTATTTGATAAAACACTTAAAAAATCTTTATAAAAATGATATATATCTAGTGACAATTCCGCCTAAAAGTTTTTTTAAGTGTTTTATTAAATAATTAATTAAATGTTTTCTTAAAATACTTTTAAAATATTTGTTATTATTAAAAATGGATTTCCGCAAAGTAACGCCTGAATCTATTCACTATTCATTATAATATGTATTTTATTAAAGAATTAATAACAAGTTTATAACTTTTTTACTATATTATTTTCGAGGGCTTCTTGGTCTCAGACTAACCTACCTCTGAAGCATTCCCACTAGTAGTTTAGAAAATTACTATCACCATTAGACGATAACTTATTTACTTGTTATATACTGAATGAAGATTTTTTCTAGTTTTGGTATCATTTACTGAAAGTTTTTAAAGGTCCACGTGGTTATTAATGCAGCTCGTTAGTGATTTACACCTTGTATGTTTTTGTGTTGTCGAAGTCGGTGTTGTTCACATAAATAATACGAAATTTGGTGGAGTCTCCTTTGCTTAGTAAGTATTATTGTACATCGCAATGACTACCGTTAAAGACGAGTTCTATTTCGTATTTATTTATTTATTTATTTCAGTAATGTGCGCCACGGCCGAGTCGGTCTCTATGGGCCCAAAGCCCGTACGTCGCTTCCAGGCTGATAGGCCCTTCTACGCTGTTATGGTCGTCGCGAGCACACCGCTCTTCTTGGCCACATACCGGGGCGAAGTAAAAAAAAACGATAATATATAATAGTATATTATGGTATAAATTACTATTAGTCGGAAGCCGTAACACATCATAATAGTCACCAACATTTTTAAATGATCGTAGCGGTTCTCATAGCTTAATGTAGTAGGTATTACTGACATTAAAATGTCGCGAAGTCCATTATAGAGCGCCGCGCCGCCGATCTTTTTAGGCTTGCAGCATATATATTATAATTTTATTATAAGAATATAATATTATATATAATTATATATATTATATTCTATAAAATTCTGTTTTGCTGAGATATGTTCTTTACAAGACAACGTATGTCCTTACTTATTCTCCTATCCTTAACAACTAAGCCATACATGCTCCCCAAATAAGTTTTTCAACACACTCGCTCGTAATGTGCCTTTAAATGCACCGATTATAGTGTCATAATATAGTCTATTACGCACTCGTGCTTTTTTTACTTTACCGCACTAGTGTTTTAAATAGAAAAAAAAACAACGTTTCCACACATCTCACCAAGGAGATTGTAGTTTGCTTCGTTCGTTTTTCATATAAAAACAAACCAAAGAGTTTTTTACCTACTGGAGTAGAACTTTAGAAGATTTAATTATAAACCTTCTTAAACAGATAATTATTGCTATCAAAAAGATCAAGAAAATTTTTCGTATCGAAATTTTCGTATTCGTTCCTCGCAAGTGTGTTGAAAACGTCGTATGAAACTCGTGGGCGTTGTTTATTGATATAATCTCTACTCCATTTAGGCCATCGATCTCAGGCCTGAAACCCGTCTCGATTGTAATAATCAACTTCGCGCACTTTTTGCATAATGTACTAGTTTAGTACAAAAATAATATTGTTATAAGTACAAAGTTAGTGATAAAGTGCATTTTATATTCATTACGTGATTTTAATATTGTTTACAGTACTATTTTTTATTTATTGTAATGTTTATTCAATTAAAAATTTAATAACATGTTTTGAACTTTTCATTATATTTCGAGTCCCTATGTCGGTTAGTCGTTCTAAGAGCCAAGGGTCCCAGACCAACCTTACTTGGTAGTATATAATAATCAAGAGAAAATAACTTATTTATTTTTTACATATTGAGTAGAGTTATTTCTCTAGTTTGTATCTTGCATTGGCAGTTTTAAAGTTTCATGTGATAATGCCGTTTGCATTTGAATTACCTCTTGTGCGGTTTTGTGTTATCCGAGTCGGTGTTGCTCACATAAATAAAATCGAGTGCAGACTGCACTCGATTATTACTACACTCGATCGACTGTTTGTTCAATTAATATTTTTATTTATAGCAATGACTACCGTTAAAGGCGACTGTTCTATTTCGTATAATTTTTTTTTTGCAGTTATAGGCCTTGCAAGAAGAAGAAAGCATGACCATGAAGGTCATGTCGGCCATTTTGGACTTAGAGTCTGTTGGTTTTCGACTATCTTCTTCTTCAACAAAGCAGCGTAAATATAACGCTGAAACAATTATTTATAAAAATATCTCTATTTAGCGAGAGTTATGCAGTATTAATCAATGGTGATGTAGCTCTATGGAATACAATCCACACTTATATTAATGTATATCTGTAAAAGCAAGCCGTTCTTAATACCAACATGTGTTATTATTAGTGTTTTATGTGGATGTAGACGCATTTTAGCTGTGCACATGCTTTGGACTGATATTTTATATATATTTGGTTATTTACCTAAGTCAATAAATGTCCCATAGATTAAATGTATCTAAGATCACACCAAAACCTAAAGTTGATAATGTAAGTAATTAAATAGGGGATATTTTAGTCTTTATTTGGCGACACTGCGTAGTGAATACTGTGGCACAGGCATGGTGATGATGCTGCAATGTGCACGCCCTCCCTCGCTTCAGTTCCGCTCCGAGGCTTATAGGCTAACTATATTTTTCGCTGTTAAATTCGTCGAGCACACACCGCTCTTAGCCACATCCCGGGGTGACGAATAAAATACGATACTAAATCATGGAAAAGCATAGCACTCGGATATCTTGGCTCTCTCGAATAGTGTCGTGGATGAACTGCCTTCTTGTTAAGACAATGTAAATCACATATGGCCGTGTTTAGAACTTAGAAAATATATCGGTAGAACGTAGTCAAGCCATCACCAATAGAACAGGCGATAGATAGGCAGGCTGTAAAAAAACTGCGTTTTTCTTGTACGTAATAAATCGGTGTGTCGTAGACATCATAATGCGTAAATATTTATAAAATTACGGAGGTTTTTACTTAATTACAGCTACTACCTTAGAAATTTAACAAGCAGCTTCACTAAATAAATATGAACTGTAAAGTTATTTCTCTGCTGAAACTTTTTATGTCTAGATACCATCTAAATACAGGTATCTAAGCACTTAACGGTGTGTTCCGGTAGCAGTCCTTGAGAGCCAGTGAAATTGCTGACACATGAGACTTAACAACTATGTCTCAAGATGACAGGCGCAGTGCAATTCGTAACTTGTGACGAAAATGCATCTGTTATAGGCAGAGATTAGTCCGCTTTACATCAGGTGGGCCTGGAGCTTGTTCTGTCACAATATCATTAAAAAAAAAAGGTTAAAACCTATAAGTTTATTAATACATAGATAATAATTTTATATGTACAACATTAGTGATAAAGTGCATATAATATTCATAATGTGATATTAATATTGTTCACAGTACTATTTTTAATTTAATGTAATATGTATTTTATTAAAGAATTAATAACAAGTTTATAACTTTTTTACTATATTATTTTCGAGGGCTGGTTAGTCGTTCCAAGAGGGTCTCCGACCAACCTACCTATGAAGCATTCCCACTGGTAGTTTAGAAAATTATTATTACCATTAGACGATAACTTATTAATATTAATATACTTATACTAAAATACATAATCGTATATTATGGTATATATACTTTTAGTTCACAGCCGTAACACATCATAATAGTCTCCAACGTTCTTAAATGTCTTGTGAAATGATCGTAGCGGTTCTCATAGCTTAATGTAGTATATGAAGCGCTCGTAGCGAAGTTTGTTTAGCCGTTCTTAATCGATCAGCTAAGTTAAGCAACGTCCGCCGCGGTCAGGAGTTGGATGTGTGACCGCTAGTGACATTACTACTGAGCGCTTCCGTGCTTCGGAGGGCACGTTAAGCCATCGGCCCCGGTTGTTGTCCTTACGATGGCAGTCGTTACAGCATGGCGGTAGGGAATTTTGCGAATGCCCGCCTGGCTTGCTACCACCCTCAAGTAGAAAATCTGTCGCCAAGCTCCTAACGGTGTGTTCCGACAGCCTTGAGAGCCATAGTAATTCTACGCTAGCCTGAACAACATCTTCGACCACATCATCACTTACCATCAGATGAGATAGTGGTCAAAAGATAGCCTATCAGATATATATAAAAAAAAGTAGGTATGATTGGCATTAAAATGTCGCGAAGTCCATTATAGAGCGCCGCGCCGATTCATTTAGGCTTGCAGCATAGATATTATAAGTATCCTATAAAATTATGTTATGCTGAAATATGTTGTTTACAAGACAACATATGCATTTACAGTATAATATTTTCCTATCCTTACTAACTAAGCCATACAGGCTACCCAAATAAGTGTTTTAATACATAAAAAAATATTGTTATATGTACAAAGTTAGTGATAAAGTGCATTTTATATACATTACGTGATATTACGAACGTTCGCTATGAACGTTTTTCGAAACGTTCGTAGCGAAGTTTACTTAGCTGTTCTCAACCGATCAGCAAAGTTAAGCAACGTCGCGCGCGGTCATGAGTTGGATGGGTGACCGCTAGTGACATTACTACTGAGCGTTTCCGTGCTTCGGAGGGCACGTTAAGCCGTCGGTCCCGGTTGTTGTCTAAGGATGGCAGTCGTTATAGCATGGTGGTAGGGCATTTTGCGAATGCCCGCCTGGCTAGCTACCACCCTCAAGTAGAAAATCTGTCGCCAAGCACCTAACGGTGTATTCCGGCAGCTGTCCTTGAGAGCCAGTACTTCTAGGTTAGCCTGAACAACATCTTCGACCACAGCATCACTTACCATCAGGTGAGATAGTGTTCAAAGGCTAACCTATCAAGGATTTAAAAACGAAAAAAAAAAAAAATTATTAATATTGATTACAGTAGTATTTTTTATTTATTGTAATGTTTATTTCATTAAAGATTTAATAACAAGTTTTGAACTTTTCATCGTAATCGAGTGCCTATGTCGGTTTGTCGTTCCAAGAGCCAAGGGTTACGGACTAACCTTACTCGGTAGTATATAACAATCATAAGAAAATAACTTATTTACTTTTCACATATTGAGTAAAGTTATTTCTCTAGTTTTGTATCTTGCATTGGGAGTTTTTAAAGGTTCATATGATTTTTTAATGCCGTTTGCATGTGAATTCGTGTGCGGTCGGTGTCGCTCACATACATTATACAAAATCTAGTGCAGACTTGGTTGTACAATCAATATTATACTATGAGTAAATTTATTTTTTTGCAGTGTTGCGCTTCAGGTACATGTCGGGTATTTTGGACTTAGAGCCCGTACGTCACTTCGAGATTCTCTTTTTCTGATAGGCCCTTCTTGACTGTTATATTCGTCGAGCGCACACCACACTTCTTGGCCACATACCGAGGCGATGAATAAAATACGATAATACATAATCGTATATTATGGTTTATATGCTATTAGTTCAAAGGCGTAACACCTTAGTCTACATTTTTAAAGTTCTTATGATACGATAGTAGCGGTTCTCATTGCATGATGTAGGTATGCTTAGCATTAAAATATCGGGGAGTCCAACATAGAGCGCTCACCTTTTTAAATGCTGCTCGTTTATGATTAAGATCTTGTATGTTTTGTTGAAGTCGATGGTTCTTACAAACATAATACAAATTCGGGTGCAGTCTTGCTTGATTGTTAAATATTATTATTATATATAATAATGGCTACCGTTAAAAGGCGTATGTTCTATTTTGTATAGATTTATTTATTTATTGCAGTAATGGGCATCTCGTATCGTACGGCCATTTTGGACTTAGAGCCCGCACGTCGCGGGCGATATTCGTCGAGCGACATCGTCTTTTAGGGCTCATACAGAGGCGACGAATAAAATACAATATAACATAATCGAAACTTTCTCTTAATTTAAAGCCGTAATACCTCACTGTAGTCTACTACATTTTTAGCGTGAAGAGAGTCTGAAATTGCACACTTTGAACATGTTTAATTAATAGAGTGTACGCCTTACAGATATATATGAATAAAAAACATAATATTCTAGAGGATATGACAAATACGATGCTTGATCCGAAATTTATCTCGAAAATTCATGAACACAGATCTAACTTTAAAAAAAAAATCTCTGACGCAATTTAAGTATCGCGTAGTTCTGTTTTGCTCACTCGCATGCGAAACGAGGTGTCTCCGTCCTATGCCCTCAGTCTAACATTTTCCAAAGACCTCCTTGTCTTAAATTTCTTACGAAACGACCGTAGCGTTTCTCATTGCACGACATACGATTAGGCATACTTGGCTTTAAAATGTCGGGAAGTTCAATATAGAGCGCCCACCTTTTGAAGCTTGCAGCATATATAAGTATTAGGTATATTAGATTCTGCTGTGCTCTTCTGTTTACAAGATGACGTATGCCACCACTCATAACCTTACGAGATAATGGTACTTCTATCTCTGTCATCAAGTGGCGACCACCAGGTGGCGACGGCATTAAAATTGTTGATGTGAAAAACATCGCCAAACATATATCCGCCTCTATTGCGCATTTGATTAACACCAGTCTCACAGCCGGAAAATACCCGAATGAATTAAAGCAAAGTTGTGTGAGACCTATTTATAAGAAAGGCAAACTGAATGACGTGTCGAATTATCGGCCAATTTCCCTCCTATCTTCTATAGATAAAATTGTTGTAAGGTACATAAGTGATCAAATTCATTTGTTTTACCACGATAATCAAATTATTAGTAGTAACCAGTATGGTTTCCAGCCACTTAAAAGTACATCTCTGCTGCTTTCCAAATTCAGTGATGAAGTCAATAATCACCTTGACAAGCGCAGACATGTCCTAGTCCTATTCATCGATTTTTCGCGTGCCTTTGACACCCTAGATCATGAACATCTGCTTTTAAAACTTGAAGATTCTGGAATCAGGGGTCCGATATTAAAATGGTGTGAAGATTACCTCAAACATATGCCTTACTTCGTTAAATTGGGAAATGCGACGAGTGAGGTCCTACCAGTCACTGAGGGAACAGCTCAAGGATCGGTGATCGGCCCTCTTCACTTTATTTCTTATGTCAATGACATGAACAATGTTCTGAAACACTGCACATCTTATCAATACGCGGATGATACATGTTTGGTTATTGCTGATAGGAATATTGAAAGAGCACGAGAGAAAATTCAATACGATTTCGACCGCCTAAGCAAATGGTGTCATGACAACAGGCTTGTTCTAAATGCTGATAAAACCAAATTATTGCACATTCGCTCACCCTACCTTAAATACGCCTTCGACACTAATAAAATAGTTAAGGCACATAGCCATATATGTTTCCATCAAAATGTACAAAATTGCAGCTGTCCAGTCATCGAAACAGTCGGAAAGCATACTTACTTAGGATTAGTGATCGATAGTTATTTTAACTGGTACCCGCACGTTATTAGTGTTTGTGATAAACTCAGAGCATTTTTAGCTAATTTAAATATAATCAGAGGTAGAATACCGTATAAAATATTATTACTTTTATACAATACGCTGGCAGATTCCATCATAAGCTATGGCATCACCAGCTATGGCAGAACGTTCAAGACCTACCTTGATAAAATTCAGAATATCCAAATTAGAATATTAAAAAAAATTGTTTCACCCGCGATCAAAGAACAACATAAAGCGAATGAATATTACGATCTCTTTCGGCACTGCAAAATTCTACCAGTACATAAAAAATTTATTTACTACCTTCTTAAAGAACAATATTTCAATTTAGATATACAATAAAAAATTTCTCACAATATAACCACTAGAAAAATTACTGATGAACAATTATATACAATAACATCCAGTAATACATATGGTAAACGAACAACACGCTATTTAATTCCTCGTCTATTAAATGATATCGATGTAAGTTACAAAAACAGTATTACGAGGAACAATATTAAGAATAAACTAAAATCACACCTTTTGAACAGCCTGTAGATGACTCACTGGGCAGTAGAAGAACAAGTTTTGTTATCGGCTCGAGTCGTCTTTTACTGCTCGGCGAAATAAAACTAGTATGGTTGTCCCTTTTCCGCATTAGCGTTTATGATGTGACTTATGTGTGATCAAAGTTCACTTGTATTGTTATGCATTTTGTGTAATGTTATGTTATTTGTCAACAACTCGACTTTTGTACGCATACCGGACAAATCTCTGTGATTTTTGGTATGCTTATTTTTGTTTTGTTTTTGTAAATGATTTAATAAATAAATAAAAAAAAAATAAAAGTCATACAGATATGATATATTTTTATATGTTTAGCATTAATGATAAGTGCACTTAATATTCGTAACGTGATAATAATATTTTCACAGTACTATTTTTAATGTAGTGTAATTACCATATAAAAGTTTTTACAGACAAGTTTTCATCAAGCCTATACCGGTTAGGCGTTCCAAGAGTCAAGGTTCTCAGACCAACCTAATTATCAAGCAATTCATCGTAGATTTTTATAATTGTAGGTTAGCCTGAACAACATCTTCGACCACATCATCACTATCTTGTGGTCAAAGGCTAAACTATCAAGCATAAAAAAATATTATAATGACCGATACATTAATAAAAAACTTATTAACTTCAAACAAAGTGAATAAAGTTATCTTTTGTTAGAGGTTTTTAAAGGTTTACGTGGTTATTAGGTAAATGGTGCTCGCTTGTGATTTACGTCTTGTATGTTTTTGTGTTGTCGGTGTCGATGTTTCTTACATAAAAAATACAAAATGGCGTGCTGTCTTATTTGTTTAATAAATGTTAATATAATAATATAACATTGACTATTGTTAAAAGGCGAGTGTTCGATTTCGTATACATTTATTTATTGCAGTAATGGGCATCTCGTTCTGTTCGGCCATTTTGGACTTAGAGCCCGTACGTCTCTTCGAGGCTGATAGGCCCTTTTTCGCTGCCATATTCGTCGAGCACACACCGCACTTCTTGGCCACATACCGGGGCGACGAATAAAATACGATAATACATAATCGTATATTATGGTACTCTCTATTAGTTCGAAGCCGTAACAACACGTTATTGTCAATTACATTTTTTAAGTTCTTATGAAACGATCATTGCATGTCGTAGGCATGCTTGGTATTAAAATGTCTGGAAATCCTAATATAGAGCGCCCACCTATTTAAGCTTGCTGCACATACATGTATTCTATAACATATGCCATGTTTGCAAGGTTTGATTTAATTTGATACCTGTATAATTGTATGTATTAATGTATATTTGTATATATATATATAAACGTATATATCTATTATTTTATGTATACAATATATTTATCTATGGTTTAATAAATGTACAATACATATTTTGTCTTTACTATCTTTTACTGCACCGCTACCATTTTCTTGCACATCCAGGATGACTGGTAGAAAATGCTACATAGCATTAAGTCCTCCTTGTACACTTATTTGTGCAAAAGAATAAATAAATAAATATAATCAATAAAAATTTTCATTAAAGCTAGGTAGGTATATATAGGTAGGCGGTTTGCAAGCATTTTTAACCAACGGGACACATAAAGATACCTATATTTGGTAAGCATTTTTGCAGTAACGAGTCAACCATTTTAACTTTCTTATTGTTTATTAAATAGTTCTTATTTTACGTTGTTATTGATGATACATCGACAAAACTAATTTATTTTTAAGTATTAAAAATAATATATGTATTTGTCTACCCTGATGGGTTATACTTGTATGTTCTGTACTTTGTTATTTACATATAATATATAATAAGATGACATTTAAATGAAGTTACTGTGTATTATTTTTAAATCATTCCTAAAGAGAATTTATTTATATGAATATGTCGGTATTGTATTTCGTCATCAGTTTAGGCTAAAGCTCTTATAATTTGTCTGCGAACATGTATGTAGTTATCCTGCAAACGAGATACACAAATAAATCACAAAACTTGGTTTATACTTAATCTGCGAGGGTTAAGTAGTTCCCTTCAATGGCCTCCGTCGTAACCTAGTAGCCAATCCAATCCTTACAGAACCCATGTCACACTTCACTACAGGTCATAACTCATCATCACAGGTCAACGTAACACTATGTCGTCCTCAAAGTCTGCTGCTCCAGAAACTGCTGTCATCTTGCATAATCACTATCATGAATAAGAACACGTGGCATCGTGTCACAATCCTATGGTTGTGGCTACTACTATTAGTGAAAGGGGATAGTCATATTAATAAAGAATACTCCAAAATTGATTCTCACAGATATATTTCAACTAAAGTCAGTGTGTAGTGTGTACACAAACTTTATGATCATTTTAAAGTCAAAGAAAGTCATATCTTCAATTTGGGACAAAATCGTCTACGATGCTCTTATGAAGATACATTTAATAATTGACAAAATATTATATTCATTTTACATCATTATAGTGCCGCGTTCAGCAAAAAAATAGTATAGAGCCGCTGCGAGAAGAACGGGCAAAAAATTCAGGCCCATTCTTTTCAAACGTCTTTTAAAAATAGAGTACAAAAATACTATAACTAATATAATATGACTCTCGAGCTCAAGTCGGCGGTGGGGGTCGAACCAAGGACCTGCGGCACGGCGGTCCATAGTTATTGCCTCAAAAATAAACCGCATTTTCACTATCGCGCTAAGGCCCCAAGATACAGGCCTCGAACCTAGTATTATATATTTTTTTAATTTATTTATTAAAATAGAAATAACATCATTACAGTTTTGACCAATGCGATGCTATACTTAAACATTATGACAACTTAATAATATAAATATTAATGTCAATAACAAAATTATATAAATACAATATTACACATTATGTTACTAGTTAAGTAACTAGTTTAAAAGACATTTTTGTGAGATATGTTTTCACAGACCTTGTGCGCCGCTTCTGTGAACTTCGCCAGGCTGCAGTTAAAAATATCAATTTCATGAGTCGAAATAGCATTTAATAATTTTAGAGCGCGAACCATGGGGGCAAACTTGAGTAGGTTTGTACGGCAGTGTGGCACACTGAAAGTGAGCATGGGTCGCCGACGTCCTGCCGCCTCATCGGGTGCGCACAGCTGCAGCGCCGCCAACACCTCGGGGTGGTGCAACTGGCCGTGCAGCACGCGCCACACGTACTTGCAGAGTGCCACGTCGCGTATATAATATATATATCAAAATTTGAAGATATAATCAAACTATAATAATATATAACTATATGCTATTCCATTAACATTATTACTTAAGAAACTTTGAATGTCATAAATTAATTTAAGGTGTAAAAACAGTTCTCGAGGAACTATATATTGTTTGAAAAATGTAATATTTTTCAAGGCTATTTCTTGTAAACCTTAATTGCATTTATAAACGCATTCCTTTTACACATTACTTGCATTTAGATTGGTAGAGCTTGAGATTAATTCAAAGTAAATTACTTTGCATGTTGCTTTACAAAAAGACAAAGATCTTTTATATATACACGCACACCAATAGTAATATGCGAAAATATTTGAAGATTGGTTTGCAACTACCTATACTACGGACTCCACAGATCGCTCTTACACATTTTTATTGTATAACAAGCTGTACCTGCGACTTCGTTCGCGATTGCCTTACCTGTAGACTAATTATTCACATTTGATCACTGTTTATCTCATATTAAGCAATGTGTCGGCGGTGAAGCACTCTTAGTAAAGCATAGCTCAGAAAGGAGCTTTTTTGCTTACTAGCTACTTTGGGTTTGAAAACTCCCGGGTTGTATATTAGGTTTAGGTTTAAGATATTTACTCTCAAAAAAGACATTACATATATACACTTGAGAACAATACTGAATATTAAATAAAATAACCATAGCCGTCCTATCTAGTAAGGGTATCTACACTCCCAACGTGTTCATTTGCTCAATTGATTGCTATCTGCAATTAGATATTGAGCAAGTTGTTTTTAAACACGTTGAAAGAGTTTACATTTTTTATGCGTGAGGGTATCTTATTATAAAGTTGTGCTGCTTCGAATGTTCTTTTTTTTGCCGTAATGGGTTGTAGCTTTTGGTAAAATTAAAAAACTAGCGCGACGGGTGCTTCGTTTTGTAGTTTCTTTAATTTTTGTAAGATAAATGTTACTGTGTACCTATACTTTTGTTCTGAATTTTACGAATAAATATACCTACATACGTTATTATATATATATATATATATATATATAATTGCTTCACGTTCATTATTTTGGTCTCTTTATAAATTTTTGTAGGGGATGTCAAAGTAGGATAATTAAAAAGCATTTTTACTATTTTGTTTTGTGCAGTTTGTAGTTCGGCTAATTTTGCTTTTGAGGCGCAACCCCAAATAAATAGTAAATTAAACACTCACTTTCTTTTTCACTCGTACTATTGTCCAATATAAATAACCAAAATTACAAATTAATTACGTACTAAATTTAGATTGGGTTGAGGCGCGGTCGTGCGGCACCGAGACGCAGGGGCAACTGCTCGCTCTACTTTCCCACATCAGCAATTTAGCCCTGCACTCGTCCGTGTGTCCCTACAAGTTTAGTACCTACGTGCGATTTAACCAATGCGTTATCTACAACGCATTGATGTTGGTTGGTTTCAGTAGACTTCGATACACCATCTATGGTGTATCGAAGTCTATGTGGAATACATCGAACTATATTATGGAGTGAACGAAGAAGGGATGAAAGTTTTTTTGTAATGTGATCAATATGAGAGTTCCAAGTCAGGGAGCAGTCCAATATCAATTCAAGATACTTTTCATTGTTTTTTGTTGTAATGGTACATTATTAACTGTTAGTGTTTCGTGCCCTAGGATAATTTTATTTTTGGCTTTGAACAGAATGTAGCAAGTTTTTGAAATATTTATAGTCAAAAGATTGTACTGAAACCAAGAGTTTAAAGTATTTAAGTCGTTTTAAGCATTTTGTATTAAATTGTTTATAGATGAGCCAAAGTAGAATAAACATGTGTCATCTGCGTAAAGAGAATTTTCCAGAAGTCAGTAGTTAAGTTACTCAGAGAGTTTCTTCGCGGT
The DNA here is from genome assembly GCA_963890685.1 of Plagodis pulveraria. Classification (NCBI taxonomy): domain Eukaryota; kingdom Metazoa; phylum Arthropoda; class Insecta; order Lepidoptera; family Geometridae; genus Plagodis; species Plagodis pulveraria. The sequence goes on along the minus strand of OY982950.1, from coordinate 20,050,193 downwards.
TCGCACAATAAATGTTGAAGCAAAGTACTTTTTCATTTCTCATACTCGGAAAGTAGTGTTTATTTGATCTGAGTAGCGGGTGGAAGACGCTGCTTCCCACCTAAGGGTGGGAAAAACTCATAGTAAATGCTTCCCTCTCTTGGGCCGGAATGACTTGTAACCATGGCAACCATTGTTGTCAATAAGATAACATGTTTATGTTTTTTCGTTCTAAAGTACTTCGCTGTAACTGTAACCATGGCAACCATGGTTGTAAACAAAATTAGACATCTATATTTTTTCGTTCTATAATACTTTACTATAATATATACTATACCCGGCTGCCCCGGGAGCCATCCACTTAAAAGGTATTTTTTTAAAGTTTTTGTTGCATTTACGCTTATAAACATAGTTAGTGACTAAAATGTTCATATAATATACACTTACTTGAGAGAGTCACATTAATTACTAGTTCTTTTAGCTTTTACATAAACACAAAGGTAGTCGTACCTAATTAGTTTTTATAATACAGCAAAGTATTTTAGAACGAAAAAATGTAGTCGTCTAATTTTGTTTACAACGCGTTGTGTTCAATGTTTAAAATTTAAAAAAGTAATCCACATATATAAATTAGTAGGATAGTAAGTGAAATTATAAGGGAATAGAAAATCTTAAAAACACATGTTATGGATTTCAGTACATATATTAGTTTAATTATAGAATTTTAGAAAAAATAATTTTCTTTTACTTTTTTCAGATTTTAATTGAAAAATAGAGTGTTTAACACGGATTTAAGTTATCAAATCCTATTTGGACTATAACTGCATTAATTTTAAGCAGTTTCTAATCATGTTCTTGTTACCAATAAGTATGATAGAAAATCTATTTTTATTTTACTCATATACGTAGTGAAAAGTAGTGTTTAACAAGGGTGAAAGTCATAAATTCCTATTCGAACGATAGCCGTCCGTAAATATTGCAAGCAAAATTTGACATTAAATTTCACAAATATTTCTAACATCTCGATTACTTAATTTTAAATAGGTGCCTATTTATGTTATGATTATTAATGAATAATTTAGAAAACTGCTATTTTTTACTTTCCTCAAATTCGAAATGAAAAGTAGAGTGCTTAACACGGGTGAAAGTAATCAATTCCTACTCGGACTATAGTCACCCTCGCTACGCTCGGGCGTCTAAATATCTCGTATGGAAATTGGTTGCTTTCGACCCTTGTATAACAATGTCCTATAGTGTTTCTTTCGAATGTCGATTTTAAAACGGCGTCTTTTTTCCGAGGTTCTCGTTGTTTGGCGGTAGAACGAATATATATTAGATTGTGCACTTCCATTGCGCAGTCTCCAAAATGTATCCGGGAAAAGTTAAAAAATCTGATTGTGGCGAATGTTCCAGATTTTAGAGTTTGATCAAGCAAGCTTGCAAAACTAAATAAGGGTGCCGGGCTGCCCGTGGGGTGCCGGGCTGCCCGTGGGGTGCCGGGCTGCCCGTGGGTGCCGGGCTGCCCGTGGGTGCCGAGCTCACGGATATACATACATATCTGCCATGTACAGAATTGTATCTGTGTTACAGTTATATTATAAGTATAGATGAATAGGTAATTTTTCTATATCAACGGAAATTCACAAAAGTAAGAGACCGTATGAGAGCACCAAAGATACTATGATTTATAATAGTATTAAAATAACTCGTTCCCATAGCAAGAGAACCTTTCACGAGAATTATTCTAAATTTATAATTTTGCACTAGACACCTACGATCCATTAAGTAAAATTGACATTTTAGATTTGTGTGTTCGTGTTTTTCATGGCAACATAAGAGTATTTAGAGTATACCTACTATTAATTCTATTGCTTTCTCAGTTTAGCGCTGTTCTCTACTAGCAGTTTACCCAATACGCACTTTGTCCGTTTCAAAACCGCAGTTCACCTTAATCACAGTTCGTCCAATATGCAGTAGCCCAAAGCGTATGTTGGTCGAAATAGTTTATAGGGTATACATACGGGTATAGTGCTTTATACTACACCTACGAGGAAAATAGAATCATTATACGTTTTCTCGTACTTATCTCGAGACTTCTCAGGCAGTAAGTTCTTTATGACTTCTTGAGCTGCATTTCTTATTTCTGGTGGCGTCATCATTATAAAATCGTCACTTTCACTATCAGATGACATTTTGGAAAATTATTTACAATAATTAAAAGCGAACTGTTAAAATATCAATTTAATAAAAACAAAATTTAACCAATCATAACCAATTGCCGCGCTTTTTTTCTCGTAGTGCAAAAAAAGATTGCCAACCTCCTTTCATTGAAAATCGAGTAAAATAAATATCACATCTCTTTTTTTCTTATTATTATATATAAAACCTTTTTGAAATTGTATTTTTTATGATAGAAGCTAAAAAAAACAAAAGAACGCTGCCAGGGCAGGTATGGATTTTTTCACTGCTACGGAGTGAAGGAATGAAAACCCATATGACTTTTCCCGCCGTACATTTATAAGGGAGAAAGGACGAACTTTATACCATGTTTTTTAATGAGTAATGAGACGCTTTCTTAGTGGGTGTTGTATAAATGTTCTTTTTATTCAGGAAAGTGACGGTAGATCTCATTTAATTGACTTCAAAACTAGTGTCAAGATCCTTAAAATCCATTTTATGTTTCCTGCTCGTATTGAAATTATTTCTGGGTTAACCCATTGGCATCGGCGATAACGATAACAATAGAATTTCATTCATAACTAGGACATAGTGGTCCAGTACGATGCTAACTTATTAAATTAAAATATCATTATAGGTCAAATAATTTAAAAAGCTACAAAAAATATTGTGGTTTTCGATCAAACAAGACAAACTCTTCAATAAAAATAGCTTCAATTAAAAATAAAACAAAGAAACTTAAAATGAAACCTTTTAACATACAATCTAAACGCACTTTGATTTAAAAATGTATATAAAATACCCGGTATTTTATATACCGATGGTAAAGAGTCCTATTGTGCGTGCAGTGTGCCGCAAAACCCTACTCACGTGACACGTACGGTCACGACATCAAGTGCATTGCTCATTTCGCGACTTTTCCTTTTATCGCCTCTTACGACACGACTCCCACAAGAAAAGACGGAGGGTTTCGAGTTCTAGCCCAACATCTTACGTGACGTGGCTTGAAATTATTCTTGGACAGAATATACCTTAACATATTTAATTCAAAGAATACTCATGCAGATGTTTGTAGTATTTTTGATTGTTTTGGGATATACCTTACCTTACTCCTAGAAGTCACGTAAGTCATTGGATTATTGTCCCAATGTAGCAGACACTCTGTTAAAACATAATTTTCCTAGCAAATCACCGGACTTTTCTTTCAGACACACCACAAGATTTGAAATTATAAAAACATTGAAAAGTTTAAACAAAAAGAGTACCGAAGACTTTTGGGGTAGGTCAGTTAAAGTGGTAGAGTCTATAATTTGCATTATTGCACCATATTTAGAAACAATATTCAATCTTTGTATCAATAGAGGAAACTTCCCCGACTTAATGAAACAAAGTAAAATCACTCCAATTTTAAAGTCGGGTTCTACATCTGACCCTTGCAATTATAGACCTATTTCCATCTTACCTGTTCTGAGTAAAGTATTCGAAAAAAATATGCTCAAACAACTTCTATCCCATTTTAATATTTTTAATGAGCATAATTTATTGAATGAGAATCAGTTTGGTTTCACAAAGAGCAAATCCACAACGGATGCAGGTGTTCAATTAATGTCGCATATACTGGAAGCTTGGGAGAGTTCACATGATCCTATTGGCGTCCACAGTATTATGTCGTATGGTGTATTGCTGTGGGGAACTGCTGCTGAGGTAGAGACAATCTTTATCCTACAAAAGCGTGCAATTCGAGCCATGAATAAAATTGTTCCTAGGGAATCTCTGAGGGATCTTTTTAAAAATTGATATTTTAACTTTACCAAGTCTGTATATATTTGAAAATATTATGTATGTTCGTAAAAAATTTAGTAAATTTAAATTAAACAGTGACAATCACGATTACAATACTAGGAATAAAGATAAAATAGCGGTGCCAGGTTTTAGATTAGCAAAGACAAATAAAATATCGTTCTTAGGTTCCCAAACATATTACAACACTCACAGAAGGGAAATTCAAGTTGCACGTGAAAAACATATTGATAAAAAAATCCTACTACACAGTTTCTGATTACATAAACGACAAAAATGCCTGGAAAATTCCGCCTCTGCCAAGCTATTGCCTGTCACCTACATAATTGATACAAATATTGTAATAACTTTATTATATAGTAAGTATGTAACACATTGTTAAATGATGTATAAAAGAATGGAGTTTCTTGCCATTTCGGATCAGGAGGTTATGGAAGCTAAACGTTCTTGAGTGCACAAATATAAACTCGACTGTAATATAAAATGCCCTTACAGCAAGACGTCCTCAACTTGAAATGGTTTTGGAAGCTAAATGGCCCTTCCGATTGTTAGTCCACTAGTCATAATATCTTTTAATCAATTTGACCATTACGGAAAAACAACCATGGAGCACGTCGTCCTAATTTTAGAAAGTATTTAGTACAGCTGGCCTTCAAATAAGTTTAACGCATTTGAACATACATACATAGACTCACCTGTTGTCCTGTTGAGGGGTAGGCAGAGACTACGGGTTTCCACTGACTACTTTCCTTGCATACCTCCGTTGCCTCATTCACTCTCATCACATTGTTCATACATGCTCGTCGGTTTAGGGTACTTCTGACCTGGTGCTTCTCGAAAACATCTCCAACTTGGTCAGAGAGTGTTCAACGAGGACTTCCTCTGAACCATTCACACTCGGCATATTTTCTACGAGGGCGGCTCTGAAAGTTTCGGGAATCAAGGAAGTGACACAACAGTACTAAATGTATTTATTGCTTTTCGAAGTATTCTCCGCGAAATTTGACACACTTTTCCATACTATGGAACCGATCATTGAAGCAACCATTCCATTCGGAAGTTGGGGTTTCCAAAATGGCCGTTTCGTAGGCGTCCACAGCTTCTTCAGGTGATGAAAATCTCTGACCACGCAATTTATTCTTTATTTTAGGGAAAGTATAGAAATCATTGGGTTGTTGATCATGATGTTTTCTTGCTCCAAAAACTCTTTTGTTTTGTGCGCGGTGTGAGAACTCGCATTGTCGTGATGGAGGATGATGCGGCGGTTGCAGTTCTCTTTACGGAGTTCAGAGACGACCTGTGGCAAACAAATGCTAGCATACCATTCTGCATTAACCGTTCTTTGTCCCTCAAGAGGAATAGTCGCAACATGGCCGGATTTGGAGACAAACGTGGCCACCATATTTTTTTTGCAACACTCCGTGAACGAACAATTTTTGTTGGCTTTAACTCATTTTCGAACACCCAAACTCGTGACTGGTTTTTTGTATCGGGTTCGTACGCGTATATCCAGGATTCGTCACCTGATACGATGTTGTATACAGCATTTGAGGAACCTGCGTGGAATCTTTCGAGAGTTCTCACGCACCAAGTAACGCGAGCCGCTTATTGCTCTTCACAGAGCGAATGCGGTATCCATCGGGAAAACAACTTTTTACACCTAATTGTTCATGCAAGATTATTTGTATTTGACTCATGCCAGTATCTAAAGTTGCCTGGTTTTCGCGGTATGTCACATGTCGATCTTCCTCAATCAGCTTACGCACAGCATCAACGTTTTCTTGGGTGACTGCAGTTTTTGGACGACCTTGACGGGAATCATCACTGAGCTTGACACTTCCACGTTGAAATTCAGCAAACCAGCGATAAATTGTGGTTTTGGATATGTCTTCATCACCAAATGCAGAACTCATCCGGTCAACACACTGTTTTTGTGTTAAACCACTTCGAAAGTCATAATAAATCATTGCTCTTGAATTTTCTCGAGTCAATTCCATTTTCTCAACGACTAAAAAAGTTTGACAAAACCTTGTGACTAGACCGAAAATCTTTTTTTTAAATAAATAAATGGTATTCGATTTTTAAAACCAAGGAGTTTTCAATTAAAAAGACTTTAATATGACAGGAACAGTGGAAATGTTCCATTCCCGATACTTTTAGTGCAGCCCTCGTACTTGCTTCGTCATCATGCTTTCATCCACGCATTTGAACTCTTCATATCAAACCTCTTTAGAATATTATTATCTTGTATTACGATTAAGTAATCTAGAAGTTCAAAAATGACAAGTACCAAGGTGAATAAAGATGTTTAGAAAATATATTTAGATTTTTCGTATTATTTCAAGTACTGTAATAATACTAATATTTATTGAATCATTCTAACATCTTCAGTATCACGTATTCTTAAAAGAGGATTTAGTCAGACAAGATATAAAGATGTGTGGCATAAGTACATTTCAAATTGCGGACCATCAACTCTTATGACGTTTAATAAATATGTACATTTAACTCTCATGACGTTTTACATTGTGAATATATAGTTATAAGGACTTTGTGCTCTGAAAACTAGCAGTCATTTTAAATTGAGGACGTTTTACTGTCAGAGCATTTTATATTACAGTCGATGTGCACTCAAGAATGTTTAGCTTCCAAAACCATCTGATCCGAAATGTTTCTTGCCCGTTCTTCTCGCAGTGGCTCTATACAATTTATTCGCTGAACGTGGCCGTACAATGTAGAATATTTTAATACTAAAATTTGTAATTGACCTTCATAAGAGCGTCGTAGACGCCTAAATTGAATAAATGATTTTGACTTTGAATCTGTTGAATTGGAAAGCCTCACGCGACCTCGCGTCAGGTAGGTCCGGGGCGAACTGATAGAAATAAAATAAATCTGGCCTCCCTTCAAAAACAGAACGTTACAGAAACCACACGTCAACGTATCCGTGTCCGTACGAACATGAACCCTATATGCCTAGAGATAAGATTCAACCCGAATGCATAGTTTACCGAACACTGGGCAAAAAAGTAATAAATTAAATCACAGGGCAGCCAGGGCATCCGGTTCAGGTCCCGAGGTTGGACCCCCGGAGAGGGATTCTCCAGCGCTTACGTAGCTAGTACCCTCCTGGAATAATATCTCTTGAAACTGTGCTGTGGTTGCATTTGTACCTTACCGGGAAACAGAAGTAGCTCTGTGTGCTCGATCTTATGTACTTAACAATCTAACATGATATTATGTAAGTATTAAAAGCTAGTTAAATAATAAAAATAATTATGGGTAGTAAAATAATGAATAGGTAAGGTAAGTCGATTTTTGTATACCTATCTACGTCATAAGCAGGTAAAAAGAGTAGAGAAAGTCTTCTGCTGGTAAAAGCAAGCTAAATGGTTTAATATTGTTATGTTTGCAATAACGCTGGCTCAGCGGATCACATTACAAAATTACAAATTTACGAGAGAAAAAAAATATAGTCATGTGCGGGATTCGAACCCGCGTCCATCCACCCCTATAGCCGGGATATGCTCTGACCGCTTGAGCTAACATGACAAGTTAGCTCAAGCGGTCAGAGCCTAGTTCTCTATTTAACCATCGTATTGGAATGGACCGACACTTATAGTTCAAATTACGCTGTACTACATACAAGACCAATTTTGCAATTGGTTTTAAACTTGTAAATGATGACGCAACCTTATAATTTGAATATTGTTATGTTTGCAAAAACGCCAGCTCGGCGGATTACATTGTTGTCTACTAAATGTTGTCAAAACTTACCTATGCAATTGAAGACGGTGCTCCGCGGCCAAAAGCCAAAGCACCTCGGCTTGGGTAGTCCTTACCTATACTTTGTTGACTAACGAGCTCGATAGTCACGATATAGGTAAGTAAACCCACTTGCCGATATCCAGGGCGGTGACACGTTGCGTCTTGTGGGCTTGCCAATTCATTAGTTCCCAATAATTAAATTTGTATCGGAAATTTCTGCCAGTGTTTTCTTCGCAAAATCGATAAAAGTTTATCCGAAATTACCAGTAGTAACGTGCCCGACAAAAGATAAAAATATATTTCCAATGATACCAAAAATAATTCAAAAAGGGGTGATCGCGCCTGAAGTCGATACACAGTTGCGAGTATTCAATGTCACCGATTTATAAACAAAAAGGAATGCCTGGTGCTACAAAAGCATGAGATGTAATTTATTATGAACTAAATTCCTGCGGGACGAAATGCATTCTTGATAAAGTGCGTATAAGATGAAATGCGTACTTGACGAATTTGTGTTGGACGAAATACAAATGAATTACAACTTGGACGAGTGCCGTATTGGACGAACTGCTAAAAATGATTAAAATATCCCTATATGTCTTTATTTGGTGAAACTCCGTAGCAGTCGTTGTGAGAGTGACGAAATGTCTGCGCCGTCATCACACGTCTTGTCGTCAGTTTCGCGCCGACCGACCGTTCCTCTACATGCTGATCAGCGCCAACAATGTACCTGTCTTCTCCGGCATTTACTGCGGCATCGCTGCTTAACGGAGCCAAACATACCTACTTCTATCTGACAATCTATATGTCATCGAGGTTTGGGAATTACTGTGTTATGCTTCAATAACAATGAGATTAAGATAACGCCATAAAATAATATAATTATTTACTTAAAATGTTTTGAACTTTGATTCTTCGATCCGGATGCAGAGATATTGATCACTCCCATCTAGCGTACGTATCTACTTTAAATGTATGTTTTAGTTCTTCTTTTATTAATATAGTTTTTATACAAAATTTATTTGATTATAGGTTCAATGAACAAATTGTGTCTTCTAATAAATAAGTGAAAATTGCAACTTAGATACGAGTATATGTTTGCGCATTTTGTCAATTCTGCAGGAATGTTTAATTTTTGAAGTGAGACTAACTAAACATAATTCAAACTTTTTACTTACTACTAAAATAGTCTAATAATTATAGTCTACTAATATTTTTGCATTGTATAAAAACACAATTAAGGCTAGAGTGCCCGTGGCGCTGTCCATACAAACGTAGTTTCGTCATATTTTAAATACTAAGTATTCAAATTTGGTGAAACTTTGCACGTATGTCCTTGAGCCTATTATCTATATATATTATGGTTTGCCAAATTTCCGTAAAATTAAGTATTTTCAAAAATAAATCGAAAAATCGTGTTGTAGGGATAAAATAAATAATAAATCGAAAAACTTGCAAACCAGAAGCATAGATATTAGGCTCAGCAAAATGCATAGGTAGGTACCTACACGGAAAAAAAAGATTGTGTCAAATCAAGAATATATCTATTGGTCAAGACATTCCGTGTTTCATATATGGGGAAAACAATATATTCTTGTGATTAGTAAATATTTGTCTTGTTAATAATTTTTCGTGCAAGTATTTATATATTTAAACTAAGATTATTATTTTCTTATTAAAAAAAAGTAGTTATGTCTCTGTCTAAGTAAATCATTGTTTTAATTTAGAGAATCTGAAATTCTCAAATTTAAAACAATCCTTACTTGAATAAATGAACTCATACGTTCACTCATTCATTAGATTCTAATAAGAAAAAAATATATTTTACTATTAAGTACATAAATAGTTCAGTTAAGATATTATTCTTACTTCTAGTAAAATATATTCTTCTGAGTATATATTTTAATTAGACCAACAAAAGAGTTTTCTTCGTACAAGAAAATTACTTTTAGGTAAACAAAAAATCTTCTTATCTGAATATTGTAACTTATTTACGTTAAGAAACCATAATTCTGGCTTCAACACGTATATATTTTCATACGGAGATCAGTTTATATAGAACGAATAATTAATGTTCTCCAGTGAAGAATTTTCAGTTCTCATTCCAATATTAAGTGTCTTACTGTAAGTAGTTTTGATCTTAGTATTCTAATGGGGCTTTTACCCGAAAAAGTTGTTTTGATTGGTTCAAAAGAATTTATATTTTGCACGAAGATCGAATTGTCTACGGATCGAATATCAGGTTTCTTGACTCGACAATGGAATTTCACTGGAAGAAACCTCAGTTCTTGTTAAAAATAATTACATGTTTTACATTTAAATTTTAGTCGTCTTGGTAAAATAATAGTGCGTTTTGTTGTTAGAAGTCTCATTACTTGGTTAAAGTCATTACATGTTTCATACGGAAATCAGATAATATATTGATAAGACTATCCATTTTCTAGCTTCAACAATAGTGTATTTTAGTAGAAGGAGTCTTAGTTCTTGGTTCAACTCTCTAAATGTTTCATACGGAGATCAGATTATATAGAGATTATATAGTGTGAAAAATATAAATTATCTTGGTTCGATAATAGAGCGTTTTACTGGAAGGAGTCTCAGTTCTTAGTTCAACTCATAAAAGTGTTTCATATGAAGATCAAATAGTATTTTGTGAATAATATCAATTATCTTGGTTCAATGATAGTGCATTTTACTATAAATAGTATCAGTTCTAGGTTCAACTCATGAATTGTTTCATACGGAGCTCAGATTTGTTTCATCTGAAGTCCATATATATTGTACAACATATTAATTATTTTAGTTCAAATATAGTGTTTTGATTGGAAGAAGTCTCAGTTAATAAATATATTATAAATTACAGCAAACTGTGAAATTGTTAATGAAGCACGCAGATTTCAAGAAGATATCGTTGTTCTTCAAAGTATTATTAATACCGTACTACCTAGATAAGAACTTCTTTATTTGAAACTGAAACTTCACTAAAATACAAATAAAACTAACAATTACGTAAGATTTTCCTTAGTATGCAATGAGATATACCTACACAAAAACTTTTTATCAATAAAAAAAACTCGAATAAACTATGCTTCGAATTTCATCATTGAAATACTGAATAAGAACAAGATAATTGATATTTTCTACTATATACAATAAGATATTCATATAAAACCACATTTTATTTAGTCAACAAGAACAAAAACTCACTTACAGAAAATAGCCAGCCTGGTGCACTGTCCAGATCTTCCAATCTGATCTCCGCTTTTCATGTCTGCAAATAACGTAGGTTAATAGTTAAGTGTATTTCTAAAAGGGATCAACTAAAAACATCTATCATCGTAAAAATAAATAAAATACAATACATATTTTCAGTTGAAAATTATTTATTTATAAAATAAATTAAGAAGCATACAATTTTATATTATCATTATCAAAAATATTATACATAATTGTAACAGTTATGTACTGCGCCCCGCGGTTCACCCCGCGTGGTGATGGATGATGATGAAAAGTATCCTATGTGTTAATCCAGTGCTTCATCTACCTCCATACCAAATTATATCAAAGTTGGTCCTACCATTTGAGCGTGAAGAAGTAATAAACATACAAACACTTACAAACTTTCACCTTTATCTACCACCAAATAATATGATTTTTTTCTCATTTTAATCAGCACCACATTTTATGTTACGTTATAATATAAAGTATGGTTGAACACTTTGCTTGTTGAGTCGAGCATTTTCGTCACCTCCTCCAGTTCAGGTTGGATATCTCCAGGATCCTAAAAAAAAAGAGCTACAGTGAAAATATTGCACAATCCATAAACTTTTTATAGATGATAGGCATATTTTGACCAAAATCACATATTGTTGAGTAAGTGGTAAAATATAGCAAACAGGTTAAACCTAAATAAAATTAAAACTGTCCTTCAAAGTCAGCTTTCAAAAGGCCCCGTTAGATGATTATCGCACATAAATCATCTAAACTGCAAGTTAGCGGTTAATCAGCGGTTAATCATTATTATAATCTATACAGAATCATGAAATATGATTAGGCACACTTTTAAAAGTTCTGTATACTAACTACTATATTACTATAAAATACTGACTAATATATAATATAATATTTTTTAAATTGTTTAAATATTTATTTTATACTTGATGAAATTACCTGAAAAACAATAACAAAGTTCACAATCTGCTCCAACGTGGAAAAAAATCTACTCTTGTTTAGTCTTCCTCTTGGGGGTATTGAGTAGCGTAACACTTGTGTTTGATTGGTTAATTTTTGATCTGGAATGGAAAAAAACACATGTATATATATTTGAATATAGGTTTATCTAACGTATATAGTATATAGTGTAGAGAGGATAGGTATATATATATATATACATCGAAATTCATTCTGAATAACTAACGAGGAACAGACACATAAACAAACACAAACATACATTCGCATTTCTAATAATTATAATATTTAAGGATTATTTACCAACATCAGCCTGCTGTTGATCTCTATCATAAAGAGTTATCTTTAATTCTAGATATGAGTAGGTATGTAATACAATAATAATTATGTATTACGAACCTACCGTTCGTTAACTTGGCTGTACCAACTTAGTGTAATCACACAGCACGTTCCAGGCAAAGAAAATCTAGCAGCCTCTATGATGGATATTTTTGACTATCTACAGTTATTTATATAGTAAGGAACAAACTTACCTAAATGAACACTAGTTGGTTGCTATCTCAAGCACAACTTGAACAAATATTCACTTTATAACACTATATTAAACAAAATTTACGAAAATGCCATTCGAAATGCCACGGCGCGTGTACCTTTCGCTCGCAACGGAAATTGTGTTGTGTGTAGCCAACATCGCCCTTATAAAGTCCCGAAACATATTCGTATCGTGATTATTACCAAATGAGCACATTCGAATAACTTTTCATTTAGGTTGACGATTTGTCTTAAATACAGCCAGTATTTGTAAGAAATAGATGATTATCTATGGCTGTATTATTAGAGAGTCTGTATATATTTGAAATTATTATGAAAGATCGTAAAAAAAAACAGTGCCAAAAATTTTATCTTTACTTCTTGTGTTGTAATCGCAACACAAGAAGTAAAGATAAAATCGCGGTACCAGGTTTTAGTTAGCAAAGACAAAAGTAAAAGGTTAATTGTGTGCGGTTTTATAATAACATTCCCTAACATATTACAACGCACACAGAAGGAAAGTTCAAGTTGCACGTGGAAAATAATTTTTATTAAGAAATCCTATTCTAGTTTGTGATTACATAAACGACAAAAATGCTTGAACAATTCCTCTCCTCCACTCCTCTGCCAAGCTATCACCTGTCACCTACGTAATTAAAAGAAATATTGAAATTATTTTATTATACAGTATGTAAAATATTGTTAAAAGACATTAAAATTAATGGTCCCGAGTTTCTTGCCCGTTGTTCTTGCAGTGGCTCTGTAAATTTTTTTGTTGAACGTGGCAGTACATTGTAGAATATTTCAATATTAAAATTTGTAAATGACCTTCATAAGAGCGTCGTAGATGCTTAAATTGAATCAATGATTTTGACTTTGACTTTGATTAAATATCATAACTTAACGAAATTTCTGATTCATCACAAGTTTAGTTTTTGAGATAGATCTCGTGAGTATTGTATAGGCACCCAAACTTAACAAATAGGTCCTCTAGGCCTTGGCCTTCGCCACTTATGGCGGTGAGTATGAACTGTCACGTAGGGGTTCCATGGGTTTCTGCAGCGGGTTTAAGATTCAGTGCATGGTGATAGGGCATTTTACTAATGTTCACCTGGCTAGCTTTCAAACAACTTTGAATTAGGAAATGAGAAACCGAGACCTAAAGGTAATAATCGGACAGTTTTAAAACATTTTTTACTTCAGATACGAATCAATATATTGCGGCACTAGCGGGGTTCAAACCCTGCCGCTTTGCCGTTGTACTATGAGTATATTAGACTCCCAGCTATTATCTGACTATTAGCTGAGTAACCTTATATTTTTCAAATTATAATTTACATATTTTATTCTTAATATGAATTGAAACAAGCTTATTCAGCATACAATATTGCTTATAATGAATAGTATTCTTAGGTTCAGTAGTTTCCCCACATCAAGGGAGAACTAGACAAAACTAAAATATTGCAACACTAAATAAAATCGGGAACAGAGAAAACCATCTCAAACTAAAAACTGAGTACTTAGTCTAAAAATACACATTTTCAATGGAGAAATAGTTATTCTTGACTGGAAATTTGTCTTTTTACTTTAAAATTCATGGTTTTGATTGAAGAGCCAGTGAAGAAAACTGAATTTTTTTAAATTTTGTTTGTTTTTTTTATTCCTGATGTGGTATGGTGGGGTGCCGGGCTAAAATGTCACCCCCCATCTCTACCCGTGGATGTCGTAAAAGGCGACAAAGGGTAACACACCAGAAGGTGGGCAGCAGCGCCTTCTGAGGAATATATACCTTAAACTGCAATCCCCAAGCCGCCTGCCCAGCGTGGGGATTATGGCAAACCCTCTTAATGGGGGAAGCTCTGTTCAGTGGACAATCCGGCTGATACAGTATGATGTGTATAATTTACTAGTAGGTAGATATATATTTGTTTGACTTCTACATTTAATGGTTTAAAACTCTATTTAAAAGGTGGGGAAAAAACAAAAGAAAAAAATACATTTCGAAATGTTTGTTAGGACTAGCAAAAGTCAACCCTAAGAGGTTGTTAGCATTTTACTAATAATCCTGTATATTTGTAGACCAAAAAAAACATGTTAAAAAAGAGATATATTTTCTTGGTTCAACGTGGGATATAGTTTGATCTCTTAACCTAAGAATGTCGTATCAAATATCAATCAAGAACATGGTACACTTAAGTTCAGTATTAGTTTTCTGAAGTGAAGATGAATAACTTCAACAATTAACAATATATCATTATTGACTCAAAAACTTAAAATTCTTCATGTAATATGAGTCGTTCTCTGCAATTGAAATTTATTTTCTTGGTTAAATAAAGAGTACAGTTTTGCTGTGATGCTAATGCCTCTTAACCTAAGAACAACGTATCAGTAATCAATCAAGGATGATTTTTATTAACTGAAAATGATTTACATTAGCAATTGAGAATTATTCATTATTGACTTGAAAACTTTGAAATTCTTCATTTAATATAAATCACCCTTTGCAATCGAGATATAGTTTTTTAGTTATAAAATAAAATTGTTTTGCCTTAACACCTCTTTACCTAATAATACCGTAACAAATATTAATCAAGAATAAAGGTTTAAGATCAAGATTTGTTGTCTTTACTGAAGATAAATTACTATAACAATTAAGAATATATGATTATTGGCTTGAAAACTTTAAAATTCTTTTAGTTAGATAAGTTTCTGTCTATAATGGACATGTATTTTCTTGGTTCAATAAAAGATATTGTTTTCCTGTTAATCGAAGATTCTTAACTAAAGAATACAATATCAAATAAATATTAAGAATAATCAAACACAGATCAAGATTTGATTTCTTCACTAAAGATGAATAAATACAACTACTAACAATCAATTACTTTTGCTTTGACAACTTTAAAATTCTCTATCTAATATAACTCACTTCTGCAGTTGAGATATTTGTCTTGGTTATATCAAGTATATAGTTTTGTTGTAAATCCAATGTATCTTAGCATGACAATACAAATTCATAGATTAATAAAACAATATATGTCTCAGATTTAGAAAACTGACATTTTTAAGAGTAGAATAATTTTCTTGCTCGGACATATGTATATCCTTGTCATTTACTTCTCTCAATTATTTTAAATGAACAAAAGAAATATCTTGTATTAAGCCCATTGTTGTTGAAAGAATGGAAATATTTTCTTAATCCAATAAAACTTTTATTATTCTTGTATAAAATTTTAGATTTCTTACGCTAACTCCGTACGTAATTAGAATGAGAATTCATGAAATATTTCATTCAAAAAGATACTATTTTCTATAGTTAAGACCAAAAATATCTCTGACCAATAGTTATACTCTTGATGTAAAAATATATGGTGAGAATAATATTATTTATCTTAGAGAAAATGACCTTACTTCACTCAAGAAAATATTTTTATTTTAAGTAAATATATACTTGAGATTAAACAACACTCCCGAGAATAATATTATTCTTGGATTGACACTTTGTCAGGACCCATTTTTTTCCGTGTACACAATTTCACCGGGAAGCGCTTTGTGCACTCTTAATGAAATTACTCCAGCAAAAGTTCAGTCGTAGGTTGTTCTCGTCCATCGCTTATTGTTTTATATAAGCGCGTGCAATAATCAGCTGAGCGCACCGACGGCGAATACACGCTCGATTTTTAGCCCTTAAAGTTAATTGTAACGATTTGTAAAATAAAATAACACGACAATTTTATGGTGAAGTTATTTAATAAGTTGCCATCGTCAAGACCACTACTATCCTATGTCCTATAGTTATGAATGAAATTCTATTGTTATCATAATCGCCGATGCCAATGAGTTAATGGTGATGTTATTGTGACGGAACAAGCCCGAGGCCCACCTGATGTTAAGTGGACTAACCTCTGCTTATTACAGATGCATTTCATCACAAGTCACAAGTATATGCACTGCGCCCGTCACTTTGAGACATAGTTGTTAAGTCTCATGTGCCTGTAATTGCACTGGCTCTCAAGGACAACTGCCGGAACATACCGTTAGATGCTTGGCGACAGATTTTCTACTTGAGGGTGGTCGCTAGCCAGACGGGCATTCGCAAAATGCCCTTCCAACATGCGATGAAGCTCAAGCGCGGCGGGATTCGAACCATGGACCTGAGTCTCACGTGCCTGTAATTTCACTGGCTCTCAAGGACAACTGCCGGAACGGAATCTGAAACCGAAGCAGAACAACCGAATCTGCTTGGCGACAGATTTTCTACATGAGGGGGTCGCTAGCCAGGTAAGGCGAAAATCAGTATCCTGGGTCTCGAAGTAGGTATACCTACTGATGACATCGAGAGTACCCAACGGTAGAAGAACTGCGACGATCCCTAGGAATGTATAACTTCTATCGACTTTAAGATCCAGGAGTAGCCAAAGCTCCGCTTAATGTTGTGTTAACTGGCTCCTAAACAAAATCATCGCAGAGCATTACTGTAACTCCAGATATGCTTAAAGCCTTCGTCCTTCCAGGGCATTTGGCTATATGTACAGCCAGGTACTATATACTTACCGATTAATTTAAAGCGGAATGAATTGATTGTTTGTTTGCATTGAATAGGCCCTGAAACTACGCGACCGATTCGAAATATTATTTTACCAAGAAGTAGTGATATAGCTGGGCGTTAGAGGACCTAGAGGGCTATCTGAATCACCTCCATGTATGTTCCGCGATTTTTCGTATTTTCGGAGTTATGACTTATTTTTTAATTTTTCACCTATTGCTGAGTACGATGAGATTTTTATTTATCGTGACGTGAATTATTGCGGTAGATGCTTGATTTTTTTTGTGTGCTGATAAATAGGCCAATTCAGTATGGTAACATTTACTATCGTTAGATCTCTGAAAGGAATAAAAAAAATGCCAAGAGACATAAAATTACCCAGTATGTTCACAACTTCAAGGACCTTAAAAAAATAAAATGACATAAAAAAATTTACCGTATGGCTACAAACTCAATTTTTAAATTATTGAAAAATAACAACGATGACCAAACAACGTGAAAATTTTCGCATGCTTCAACCGTCTTTTGTTTTTTGTTCTTTTTCTATTGATGGCCAGTGCGTGATTTAGTACGAAATTTATTTAGAAAGGTTTTATTTTGCTTGCATTAATCGTCATGGTAATTAAAATTTTGCACTTACCACATTTAGATTTAAATTTTTTGATTGAAGCCTTATGAATAATAAAATGGAATTTTCAGGGTAGCTACCTGATAGATAGAGCAAGTTTTTAAGAGCCAAACGGTATTTTTTTATGTGATTTTATATTTTATGGGCCCTTGAAGTTGTGCGCATGCTGGGTAATTTTATCTTCCTTGACATTTTTTTTTTATTCCATTCAAAGATCTAACGATTGTAAATGTTACCATACTCAATTAGCCTATCTATCAGCTTAGCATACAAAAAGAAATCAAGCATCTACCGCAATACTTCACATCACCATAAATAAAAATCTCATCGTACTCGGCGAGAGATGAAAAATTAAAAATAAAAAGTCATAACTCCGGAAATACGAAAAATCGCGGAACATACATGCGGGTGATTCAGATAGCCCTCTAGGTCCTCTACCTCCCAGCCTCAATATATCACTACTTCTTGGGACACCCTGTATATATATATATATATTTATATATATTAATATTAGATATGAGCGCCGTTGGTCAATTACAACATAGTAGAAAGAGTATTACACGGCGGCGGCGTGGTTTAAAAATTTCCTCGGCGGCGGCGACGTTTCGGCGGCGTGGCCGTGTGTTTTAGATGTTTTATGAGAGTTCGGTATGTTACCATAAAAATTATGAAATCTTGCTATTACCAAAAGAACTTTGTGTTTTTTATATGAAAAAACATAGGATGTAATTAAAGCGTAATGTATGTTCTTTGGTTTCATATCATTTATAACAATAAAAAAATTACGTAAATAGTTAGTGTGAATGTCTCCAGCTTACTCAATCGAAATTTCTTAATTCTGAATATGCCAATATTTAGAGCATATTTTGTGCAATTATGAATACCAACTCAAAATTTAGGTGCCAAATAAACTTCGACGCTACACGTGATTATTAGTGTGTTAGCTGACGTTATGGTCTCCAGCTGACACATGCTGTATATACGAAACGGCTGAAGATGTGGTTATATACTATAGCCAGGGATTTAGAGCATAATTTGTGCCAATGGCACAAAAAAATTTGAACGTCATACTTGAAAGCTGTAGTAGTTATGACTCGATTTTAACGTGTAAGCTGGAGACCACGTGTCTACAGCTACTCATCTGTATCTTCTGAACGAATGGACCTACGACTTTGTTTAATATGTCAAAATTTAGAGCCAAATTTGTGCCAAAGGCACTAAAATTTTCAAGTCTCTGGCTATTAAGGTTTTGGAGATACAAGCTCAAATCAACGTGTAAGCTGGGGACACATGTCCCCAGCTAGCACATGCTGGACAGCTCAAACGGGAAAGCCTAGATTACTGTTTAATGTCTTAAAATGTAGGGTAGAATTTGTGCCATCGGCACCAAATTTTTCAATACAATAGGCCCCATAGTTTTTGTGTAACAAGCAAAAACATTTCTTCCCGCTAAAAAATTTAAATATTTGGACAAAAACATTTCTGAGCGCGGCGTTGCCGTCCCGTTGCCTGTAGCTGCAATCTATCTTGAACCTTATTCCTATTGGGTTTGAACTTACTTTTTGCTTTCACGTTATGAATAGGTGGAAGAAGTTACAAAAAAACAGTAGGTGTATAGACTAGGAGTGAGTAAGTACAAAATGTACTGGTATTTTTTCTCTCAGAATGTTAACTTTTATACCTAATCCTATATATAAGATCTGTATAAGACCCTCGATGAACGAGATAATGCACTGGAAACTAATCCACGCATGTACAGAACGTGATGATCACATAACTATTAGGTAGGCACTGTACTTTTTTAACTGTAAAAAGATATTATCAGTTTATCACACACCTAAACGCGTAGAAAGCTTTTGACTTAAAAGTATTAGCGTGTAATACTTTAGTACCTATTACTAGAGAATTTAAAGATAAGTTACCAACTACTCAGCTTAGTTCGGCCAGTTTGACGTAGACAAAAAGGTAAGCTAAATATTCGCTATGTGCGCTGCATACTTACATAAGTAGGTACGTTAGTTGTACATACGTAGTACACTTCTGGACTCATCTATTGGCCCACCTTGTATTTTCAGTTTCGTTTGGTCCTAGCTAAAATTTTATATTAGGTCGAGCAAAAAGTTTTTATGCAGTTTTGAACCTGGCACATTTTACCATCTTTTTCGATCGTATTGTTTTAAATTTGAATTCAGAATACCATACGACATGGAGCTACGCCTAACAAGTCGGATATGCGCCTTGTTAAAGGCAATTGATTTTTGAATAAAAAACATGTTTTATCAAATAAAGGTTTAATTTAATAACGCGTGTTGCCTCCATGGGCATCTACCACAGCTCTCATACGATTAGGCATAGAGTTTATCAACCGCTCTATGAAATTTTGAGGGATCATCTCCCATTCCTCTTCTATGGCAGTTTTCAACTCCTGCATCGTCTGGGCAACTGGCTGACGAGCCCTAACACGTCTTTTTAGCTCGTCCCACATGTGCTCAATAGGGTTCATGTCTGGGCTTCTGGCTGGCCAGTCCAGAACTGTGATGTTCACATCCCGAAGATATTCCCTGACGATGCCGGCCGCATGGGCTCTTGCATTATCATGCATAAAAAGGAAATTTGGGCCCACATAGTCCGCGTATGGTATCACGTGAGGTTCTAAGCACTCACGAATGTACCTTTCAGCATTTAATGTTGGCAGCCGTGGTCCTGTAACAACCTCAAGTTGAGTTTTGCCGCTCGCGGATATACCGCCCCAGACAGTCCATGAGCCACCGCCATAAGCAACCCTCTCTTCAAAGCAGCATTGTGCGAAACGCTCTCCCTTACGTCGGTAGACCTTCTTCCTTCCATCATTGCCATGTAACACAATTTTAGACTCATCAGAAAAGAGTACACGGCTCCAATCTTGCTGTGTCCAATTTAAATGACTGCGTGTGAAATGAAGGCGCGTTGTTTGGTGGGCTCGCGTTAGTTTGGGCCCATTAGCTGGCTTGTGTGGTACCATATCGCGTTCTTTTAACCTTCTCCGAACAGTTTGAGCGCTCACAGATACTCCGTGGAAGTCGCGAAGTTGGTTTTGTATCTCAATGGAGGTAAGGTGACGATTTCTCAAGCTGGTCGTCACGATGAATCGATCCTGCCTTTCAGTTGTGACCCGAGATCGTGGCCTTCCTTGGCGACGAACAAAGCCGCCAGTCTCTAGGTACCTCCGATAAACATTTCGGACCGCAGATCGACTTAAATTAAGTTATCATTATAAAAGAAATATCTTGTATTAAGCCCATTGTTGTTGAAAGAATGGAAATATTTTCTTAATCCAATAAAACTTTTATTATTCTTGTATAAAATTTTAGATTTCTTACGCTAACTCCGTACGTAATTAGAATGAGAATTCATGAAATATTTCATTCAAAAAGATACTATTTTCTATAGTTAAGACCAAAAATATCTCTGACCAATAGTTATACTCTTGATGTAAAAATATATGGTGAGAATAATATTATTTATCTTAGAGAAAATGACCTTACTTCACTCAAGAAAATATTTTTATTTTAAGTAAAATTTTTTTAACTTTTACTTAAAATAAAAATTTACAAAGGTTTTATTTTGCTTGCATTAATCGTCATGGTAATTAAAATTTTGCACTTACCACATTTAGATTTAAATTTTTTGATTGAAGCCTTATGAATAATAAAATGGAATTTTCAGGGTAGCTACCTGATAGATAGAGCAAGTTTTTAAGAGCCAAACGGTATTTTTTTATGTGATTTTATATTTTATGGGCCCTTGAAGTTGTGCGCATGCTGGGTAATTTTATCTTCCTTGACATTTTTTTTTTATTCCATTCAAAGATCTAACGATTGTAAATGTTACCATACTCAATTAGCCTATCTATCAGCTTAGCATACAAAAAGAAATCAAGCATCTACCGCAATACTTCACATCACCATAAATAAAAATCTCATCGTACTCGGCGAGAGATGAAAAATTAAAAATAAAAAGTCATAACTCCGGAAATACGAAAAATCGCGGAACATACATGCGGGTGATTCAGATAGCCCTCTAGGTCCTCTACCTCCCAGCCTCAATATATCACTACTTCTTGGGACACCCTGTATATATATATATATATTTATATATATTAATATTAGATATGAGCGCCGTTGGTCAATTACAACATAGTAGAAAGAGTATTACACGGCGGCGGCGTGGTTTAAAAATTTCCTCGGCGGCGGCGACGTTTCGGCGGCGTGGCCGTGTGTTTTAGATGTTTTATGAGAGTTCGGTATGTTACCATAAAAATTATGAAATCTTGCTATTACCAAAAGAACTTTGTGTTTTTTATATGAAAAAACATAGGATGTAATTAAAGCGTAATGTATGTTCTTTGGTTTCATATCATTTATAACAATAAAAAAATTACGTAAATAGTTAGTGTGAATGTCTCCAGCTTACTCAATCGAAATTTCTTAATTCTGAATATGCCAATATTTAGAGCATATTTTGTGCAATTATGAATACCAACTCAAAATTTAGGTGCCAAATAAACTTCGACGCTACACGTGATTATTAGTGTGTTAGCTGACGTTATGGTCTCCAGCTGACACATGCTGTATATACGAAACGGCTGAAGATGTGGTTATATACTATAGCCAGGGATTTAGAGCATAATTTGTGCCAATGGCACAAAAAAATTTGAACGTCATACTTGAAAGCTGTAGTAGTTATGACTCGATTTTAACGTGTAAGCTGGAGACCACGTGTCTACAGCTACTCATCTGTATCTTCTGAACGAATGGACCTACGACTTTGTTTAATATGTCAAAATTTAGAGCCAAATTTGTGCCAAAGGCACTAAAATTTTCAAGTCTCTGGCTATTAAGGTTTTGGAGATACAAGCTCAAATCAACGTGTAAGCTGGGGACACATGTCCCCAGCTAGCACATGCTGGACAGCTCAAACGGGAAAGCTTAGATTACTGTTTAATGTCTTAAAATGTAGGGTAGAATTTGTGCCATCGGCACCAAATTTTTCAATACAATAGGCCCCATAGTTTTTGTGTAACAAGCAAAAACATTTCTTCCCGCTAAAAAATTTAAATATTTGGACAAAAACATTTCTGAGCGCGGCGTTGCCGTCCCGTTGCCTGTAGCTGCAATCTATCTTGAACCTTATTCCTATTGGGTTTGAACTTACTTTTTGCTTTCACGTTATGAATAGGTGGAAGAAGTTACAAAAAAACAGTAGGTGTATAGACTAGGAGTGAGTAAGTACAAAATGTACTGGTATTTTTTCTCTCAGAATGTTAACTTTTATACCTAATCCTATATATAAGATCTGTATAAGACCCTCGATGAACGAGATAATGCACTGGAAACTAATCCACGCATGTACAGAACGTGATGATCACATAACTATTAGGTAGGCACTGTACTTTTTTAACTGTAAAAAGATATTATCAGTTTATCACACACCTAAACGCGTAGAAAGCTTTTGACTTAAAAGTATTAGCGTGTAATACTTTAGTACCTATTACTAGAGAATTTAAAGATAAGTTACCAACTACTCAGCTTAGTTCGGCCAGTTTGACGTAGACAAAAAGGTAAGCTAAATATTCGCTATGTGCGCTGCATACTTACATAAGTAGGTACGTTAGTTGTACATACGTAGTACACTTCTGGACTCATCTATTGGCCCACCTTGTATTTTCAGTTTCGTTTGGTCCTAGCTAAAATTTTATATTAGGTCGAGCAAAAAGTTTTTATGCAGTTTTGAACCTGGCACATTTTACCATCTTTTTCGATCGTATTGTTTTAAATTTGAATTCAGAATACCATACGACATGGAGCTACGCCTAACAAGTCGGATATGCGCCTTGTTAAAGGCAATTGATTTTTGAATAAAAAACATGTTTTATCAAATAAAGGTTTAATTTAATAACGCGTGTTGCCTCCATGGGCATCTACCACAGCTCTCATACGATTAGGCATAGAGTTTATCAACCGCTCTATGAAATTTTGAGGGATCATCTCCCATTCCTCTTCTATGGCAGTTTTCAACTCCTGCATCGTCTGGGCAACTGGCTGACGAGCCCTAACACGTCTTTTTAGCTCGTCCCACATGTGCTCAATAGGGTTCATGTCTGGGCTTCTGGCTGGCCAGTCCAGAACTGTGATGTTCACATCCCGAAGATATTCCCTGACGATGCCGGCCGCATGGGCTCTTGCATTATCATGCATAAAAAGGAAATTTGGGCCCACATAGTCCGCGTATGGTATCACGTGAGGTTCTAAGCACTCACGAATGTACCTTTCAGCATTTAATGTTGGCAGCCGTGGTCCTGTAACAACCTCAAGTTGAGTTTTGCCGCTCGCGGATATACCGCCCCAGACAGTCCATGAGCCACCGCCATAAGCAACCCTCTCTTCAAAGCAGCATTGTGCGAAACGCTCTCCCTTACGTCGGTAGACCTTCTTCCTTCCATCATTGCCATGTAACACAATTTTAGACTCATCAGAAAAGAGTACACGGCTCCAATCTTGCTGTGTCCAATTTAAATGACTGCGTGTGAAATGAAGGCGCGTTGTTTGGTGGGCTCGCGTTAGTTTGGGCCCATTAGCTGGCTTGTGTGGTACCATATCGCGTTCTTTTAACCTTCTCCGAACAGTTCGAGCGCTCACAGATACTCCGTGGAAGTCGCGAAGTTGGTTTTGTATCTCAATGGAGGTAAGGTGACGATTTCTCAAGCTGGTCGTCACGATGAATCGATCCTGCCTTTCAGTTGTGACCCGAGATCGTGGCCTTCCTTGGCGACGAACAAAGCCGCCAGTCTCTAGGTACCTCCGATAAACATTTCGGACCGCAGATCGACTTAAATTAAGTTATCATTATAAAAGAAATATCTTGTATTAAGCCCATTGTTGTTGAAAGAATGGAAATATTTTCTTAATCCAATAAAACTTTTATTATTCTTGTATAAAATTTTAGATTTCTTACGCTAACTCCGTACGTAATTAGAATGAGAATTCATGAAATATTTCATTCAAAAAGATACTATTTTCTATAGTTAAGACCAAAAATATCTCTGACCAATAGTTATACTCTTGATGTAAAAATATATGGTGAGAATAATATTATTTATCTTAGAGAAAATGACCTTACTTCACTCAAGAAAATATTTTTATTTTAAGTAAATATATACTTGAGATTAAACAACACTCCCGAGAATAATATTATTCTTGGATTGACACTTTGTCAGGACCCATTTTTTTCCGTGTACACAATTTCACCGGGAAGCGCTTTGTGCACTCTTAATGAAATTACTCCAGCAAAAGTTCAGTCGTAGGTTGTTCTCGTCCATCGCTTATTGTTTTATATAAGCGCGTGCAATAATCAGCTGAGCGCACCGACGGCGAATACACGCTCGATTTTTAGCCCTTAAAGTTAATTGTAACGATTTGTAAAATAAAATAACACGACAATTTTATGGTGAAGTTATTTAATAAGTTGCCATCGTCAAGACCACTACTATCCTATGTCCTATAGTTATGAATGAAATTCTATTGTTATCATTATCGCCGATGCCAATGAGTTAATGGTGATGTTATTGTGACGGAACAAGCCCGAGGCCCACCTGATGTTAAGTGGACTAACCTCTGCTTATTACAGATGCATTTCATCACAAGTCACAAGTATATGCACTGCGCCCGTCACTTTGAGACATAGTTGTTAAGTCTCATGTGCCTGTAATTGCACTGGCTCTCAAGGACAACTGCCGGAACATACCGTTAGATGCTTGGCGACAGATTTTCTACTTGAGGGTGGTCGCTAGCCAGACGGGCATTCGCAAAATGCCCTTCCAACATGCGATGAAGCTCAAGCGCGGCGGGATTCGAACCATGGACCTGAGTCTCACGTGCCTGTAATTTCACTGGCTCTCAAGGACAACTGCCGGAACGGAATCTGAAACCGAAGCAGAACAACCGAATCTGCTTGGCGACAGATTTTCTACATGAGGGGGTCGCTAGCCAGGTAAGGCGAAAATCAGTATCCTGGGTCTCGAAGTAGGTATACCTACTGATGACATCGAGAGTACCCAACGGTAGAAGAACTGCGACGATCCCTAGGAATGTATAACTTCTATCGACTTTAAGATCCAGGAGTAGCCAAAGCTCCGCTTAATGTTGTGTTAACTGGCTCCTAAACAAAATCATCGCAGAGCATTACTGTAACTCCAGATATGCTTAAAGCCTTCGTCCTTCCAGGGCATTTGGCTATATGTACAGCCAGGTACTATATACTTACCGATTAATTTAAAGCGGAATGAATTGATTGTTTGTTTGCATTGAATAGGCCCTGAAACTACGCGACCGATTCGAAATATTATTTTACCAAGAAGTAGTGATATAGCTGGGCGTTAGAGGACCTAGAGGGCTATCTGAATCACCTCCATGTATGTTCCGCGATTTTTCGTATTTTCGGAGATATGACTTATTTTTTAATTTTTCACCTATTGCTGAGTACGATGAGATTTTTATTTATCGTGACGTGAATTATTGCGGTAGATGCTTGATTTTTTTTGTGTGCTGATAAATAGGCCAATTCAGTATGGTAACATTTACTATCGTTAGATCTCTGAAAGGAATAAAAAAAATGCCAAGAGACATAAAATTACCCAGTATGTTCACAACTTCAAGGACCTTAAAAAAATAAAATGACATAAAAAAAATTACCGTATGGCTACAAACTCAATTTTTAAATTATTGAAAAATAACAACGATGACCAAACAACGTGAAAATTTTCGCATGCTTCAACCGTCTTTTGTTTTTTGTTCTTTTTCTATTGATGGCCAGTGCGTGATTTAGTACGAAATTTATTTAGAAAGGTTTTATTTTGCTTGCATTAATCGTCATGGTAATTAAAATTTTGCACTTACCACATTTAGATTTAAATTTTTTGATTGAAGCCTTATGAATAATAAAATGGAATTTTCAGGGTAGCTACCTGATAGATAGAGCAAGTTTTTAAGAGCCAAACGGTATTTTTTTATGTGATTTTATATTTTATGGGCCCTTGAAGTTGTGCGCATGCTGGGTAATTTTATCTTCCTTGACATTTTTTTTTTATTCCATTCAAAGATCTAACGATTGTAAATGTTACCATACTCAATTAGCCTATCTATCAGCTTAGCATACAAAAAGAAATCAAGCATCTACCGCAATACTTCACATCACCATAAATAAAAATCTCATCGTACTCGGCGAGAGATGAAAAATTAAAAATAAAAAGTCATAACTCCGGAAATACGAAAAATCGCGGAACATACATGCGGGTGATTCAGATAGCCCTCTAGGTCCTCTACCTCCCAGCCTCAATATATCACTACTTCTTGGGACACCCTGTATATATATATATATATTTATATATATTAATATTAGATATGAGCGCCGTTGGTCAATTACAACATAGTAGAAAGAGTATTACACGGCGGCGGCGTGGTTTAAAAATTTCCTCGGCGGCGGCGACGTTTCGGCGGCGTGGCCGTGTGTTTTAGATGTTTTATGAGAGTTCGGTATGTTACCATAAAAATTATGAAATCTTGCTATTACCAAAAGAACTTTGTGTTTTTTATATGAAAAAACATAGGATGTAATTAAAGCGTAATGTATGTTCTTTGGTTTCATATCATTTATAACAATAAAAAAATTACGTAAATAGTTAGTGTGAATGTCTCCAGCTTACTCAATCGAAATTTCTTAATTCTGAATATGCCAATATTTAGAGCATATTTTGTGCAATTATGAATACCAACTCAAAATTTAGGTGCCAAATAAACTTCGACGCTACACGTGATTATTAGTGTGTTAGCTGACGTTATGGTCTCCAGCTGACACATGCTGTATATACGAAACGGCTGAAGATGTGGTTATATACTATAGCCAGGGATTTAGAGCATAATTTGTGCCAATGGCACAAAAAAATTTGAACGTCATACTTGAAAGCTGTAGTAGTTATGACTCGATTTTAACGTGTAAGCTGGAGACCACGTGTCTACAGCTACTCATCTGTATCTTCTGAACGAATGGACCTACGACTTTGTTTAATATGTCAAAATTTAGAGCCAAATTTGTGCCAAAGGCACTAAAATTTTCAAGTCTCTGGCTATTAAGGTTTTGGAGATACAAGCTCAAATCAACGTGTAAGCTGGGGACACATGTCCCCAGCTAGCACATGCTGGACAGCTCAAACGGGAAAGCCTAGATTACTGTTTAATGTCTTAAAATGTAGGGTAGAATTTGTGCCATCGGCACCAAATTTTTCAATACAATAGGCCCCATAGTTTTTGTGTAACAAGCAAAAACATTTCTTCCCGCCAAAAAATTTAAATATTTGGACAAAAACATTTCTGAGCGCGGCGTTGCCGTCCCGTTGCCTGTAGCTGCAATCTATCTTGAACCTTATTCCTATTGGGTTTGAACTTACTTTTTGCTTTCACGTTATGAATAGGTGGAAGAAGTTACAAAAAAACAGTAGGTGTATAGACTAGGAGTGAGTAAGTACAAAATGTACTGGTATTTTTTCTCTCAGAATGTTAACTTTTATACCTAATCCTATATATAAGATCTGTATAAGACCCTCGATGAACGAGATAATGCACTGGAAACTAATCCACGC
Source organism: Plagodis pulveraria (assembly GCA_963890685.1). Classification (NCBI taxonomy): domain Eukaryota; kingdom Metazoa; phylum Arthropoda; class Insecta; order Lepidoptera; family Geometridae; genus Plagodis; species Plagodis pulveraria. The sequence continues at coordinate 20,021,903 of OY982950.1, read as the reverse complement.
ATGTACAGAACGTGATGATCACATAACTATTAGGTAGGCACTGTACTTTTTTAACTGTAAAAAGATATTATCAGTTTATCACACACCTAAACGCGTAGAAAGCTTTTGACTTAAAAGTATTAGCGTGTAATACTTTAGTACCTATTACTAGAGAATTTAAAGATAAGTTACCAACTACTCAGCTTAGTTCGGCCAGTTTGACGTAGACAAAAAGGTAAGCTAAATATTCGCTATGTGCGCTGCATACTTACATAAGTAGGTACGTTAGTTGTACATACGTAGTACACTTCTGGACTCATCTATTGGCCCACCTTGTATTTTCAGTTTCGTTTGGTCCTAGCTAAAATTTTATATTAGGTCGAGCAAAAAGTTTTTATGCAGTTTTGAACCTGGCACATTTTACCATCTTTTTCGATCGTATTGTTTTAAATTTGAATTCAGAATACCATACGACATGGAGCTACGCCTAACAAGTCGGATATGCGCCTTGTTAAAGGCAATTGATTTTTGAATAAAAAACATGTTTTATCAAATAAAGGTTTAATTTAATAACGCGTGTTGCCTCCATGGGCATCTACCACAGCTCTCATACGATTAGGCATAGAGTTTATCAACCGCTCTATGAAATTTTGAGGGATCATCTCCCATTCCTCTTCTATGGCAGTTTTCAACTCCTGCATCGTCTGGGCAACTGGCTGACGAGCCCTAACACGTCTTTTTAGCTCGTCCCACATGTGCTCAATAGGGTTCATGTCTGGGCTTCTGGCTGGCCAGTCCAGAACTGTGATGTTCACATCCCGAAGATATTCCCTGACGATGCCGGCCGCATGGGCTCTTGCATTATCATGCATAAAAAGGAAATTTGGGCCCACATAGTCCGCGTATGGTATCACGTGAGGTTCTAAGCACTCACGAATGTACCTTTCAGCATTTAATGTTGGCAGCCGTGGTCCTGTAACAACCTCAAGTTGAGTTTTGCCGCTCGCGGATATACCGCCCCAGACAGTCCATGAGCCACCGCCATAAGCAACCCTCTCTTCAAAGCAGCATTGTGCGAAACGCTCTCCCTTACGTCGGTAGACCTTCTTCCTTCCATCATTGCCATGTAACACAATTTTAGACTCATCAGAAAAGAGTACACGGCTCCAATCTTGCTGTGTCCAATTTAAATGACTGCGTGTGAAATGAAGGCGCGTTGTTTGGTGGGCTCGCGTTAGTTTGGGCCCATTAGCTGGCTTGTGTGGTACCATATCGCGTTCTTTTAACCTTCTCCGAACAGTTCGAGCGCTCACAGATACTCCGTGGAAGTCGCGAAGTTGGTTTTGTATCTCAATGGAGGTAAGGTGACGATTTCTCAAGCTGGTCGTCACGATGAATCGATCCTGCCTTTCAGTTGTGACCCGAGATCGTGGCCTTCCTTGGCGACGAACAAAGCCGCCAGTCTCTAGGTACCTCCGATAAACATTTCGGACCGCAGATCGACTTAAATTAAGTTGAGCACTCACGTTTCTTTGGCTGTGTCCGGCCTGAATAAGTGCCACAGCTTGGGCGGCGACTACAGGTGAAGTATCCATAGATTATTGATAGAACCTCACCTTAATGTTAAGAATAAGTAATGTTTGTTGCAAAACCAAAGATATCAATCACTTTTTCAAGAATTAAATCCAAGTAAACCAATAAAACCAAGTTTTCTTAGTATTCGATTGTTTGATATCAACAAACAGGCTCCAAATTGTCTTTTGTTTCTTTAAATTCTGTGTTCGAAATTCAAAAAAGACTATTGAATGAAATTGTGAATGTGCCAGGTTCAAAACTGCATAAAAACTTTTTGCTCGACCTAATATAAAATTTTAGCTAGGACCAAACGAAACTGAAAATACAAGGTGGGCCAATAGATGAGTCCAGAAGTTTATACCTACCTACATAAAACGTCTATGATTATGTAAAAACTATACATAATAATCTCTATTTTGTGGTTTGTAGGGATTTGGAATTGAAATAAAAGTATCAATACCGTTGCGTTTCAAAGCATCGCTGCGGTATCGATATTGGAACAAATGTTTCGAAGTACTCCAGTATCGAGTACTTTTAAACGAATACAATGAGAGTTTTTATTTTATTTATTTTTATGTTATTGTGTCGGGACAAGCTCGAGGCCCACCTAATGTTAAGCGGACTGACCTCTGCTTATAACAGATGCATTTCATCACAATTTATGAATTGCCCTGCCCCCGTCTCTTGAGACAGCTCTCATGTATGCCTGTAATTTCACTGGCTTTCAAGGACTGCTGCCTTGCCAGATATCATTTATCATTCTTGATTGCCAAACCTTTTATTTTGTTTTAGAAAACAAAGTTCTTGTTGAAATCCCCTTTATAATTTAACTTTTTTCTTACGTATAATTTATGGGCAGAACCATATCTCTTAATATAGATATTTTACAAATAATATTTTTTATACAAAACAAGTCTTTCCAAATAATTTATTTTAGTTTTTATATATAAGCGATATATTATGTTATTCTATATATGTATTAAAATGTGAATAATAACATTGACTCGGGTAACTACAAAAATCGTATTTTGTGTCCGAAATTCAAGTAAATAAAACTATAAATCTATTTGAACTATTTTATTCAAAACTCCTTAATAGTGTTACAACGCTCTACTGGATTATTATAAAAATTAATTGTCATTACCGGCAGCTGTCCTTGAGAGTCTAGGTTAGCCTGAACAATATCTTCAGCCGCATCATCACTTCGGTACCATCAGGTGAGACAGTTGTCAATCAGCCATAATTATATAAATTGAAGCCGTGATGGCTCAGTGGCATTGACTGCCAAGCAGCAGGTCCATGGTTCCAATCCCGCCGCGGCTTGAGCTTCACCGCATGGTGGAAGGGCATTTTGCGAATGCCCGCCTGGCTAGCGACCACCATGAAGTAGAAATTCTGTCGCCACCTTACGGTGTGTTCCGGCAGCTGTCCTTGAAAGCCAGTACTTCTAAGATAAGCCTGTTAACACCTTCGACCACATCATCACTTACCAACAGGTGAGATTTTGGTCAAAGGCCATTATGACAAACTCGACTGTGAATATAAAACTTTTTGGAGTTTTGAGTCTACATTCATATTTGATATAATGAAGTTCGAGTCTAAACTCGAACTCGTCTCTGAATGTCAACTTAGAAGTGGTGACTTTAGGCTCGTTCTATTATTAAACATATTTTATTTTCGTATATTGTTCCATCGCTCTATATTTATAGGCGGTGCGCACGTAGTAATCACGATTTCAATGCCTACGAATTCCGGAAAGCGTCACATTTCAATCAGATAACATTAAAATGAATACTCTCTGCTACTAGCCTATGCCCCAACTGCTTTCATTTGCTATAAAAGAGAAAAGTGATTCCAACGCTATAGAAATAAAGTTCAAAACAGATTGCAGCTACAGGCAACGGGACGGCAACGCCGCGTTCAGAAATGTTTTTGGCCAAATATTTAAATTTTTTGGCGGGAAGAAATGTTTTTGCTTGTTACACAAAAACTATGGGGCCTATTGTATTGAAAATTTTGGTGCCGATGGCACAAATTCTACCCTACATTTTAAGCTATTAAACAGTAATCTAGGCTCTCCCGTTTGAGCTGTCCAGCATGTGCTAGCTGGGGACATGTGTCCCCAGCTTACACGTTGATTTGAGCTTGTATCTCCAAAACCTTAATAGCCAGAGACTTGAAAATTTTAGTGCCTTTGGCACAAATTTGGCTCTAAATTTTGACATGTTAAACAAAGTCGTAGGTCCATTCGTTCAGAAGATACAGATGAGTAGCTGTAGACACGTGGTCTCCAGCTTACACGTTAAAATCGAGTCATAACTACGACAGCTTTCAAGTATGACGTTCAAATTTTTTTGTGCCATTGGCACAAATTATACTCTAAATCCCTGGCTATAGTATATAACCACATCTTCAGCCGTTTCGTATATACAGCATGTGTCAGCTGGAGACCATAACGTCAGCTAACACACTAATAATCACGTGTAGCGTCGAAGTTTATTTGGCACCTAAATTTTGAGTTGGTATTCATAATTGCACAAAATATGCTCTAAATATTGGCATATTCAGAATTAAGAAATTTCGATTGAGTAAGCTGGAGACATTCACACAAATAGTTATTATTTAAAACTTTTAAATGAGTAAGCACATACGTTCAATGACATACATTATTTGCATCACCGTGTCAAGTTTAAATATTATTGATTAATATTACCTGCTTAAATGTTAATCACAATCTCTACTTAAAAAAATGATTAAGGAGAAGTGAGCCTCAAAAAGGCAAACTTCATTTTAATGTTATTCAGAATTGGATCTCGTGCCTTACAGATCAATAAAATAGTAATTAAACAACTTTAAACGGTTTAAATCGCGTATATTTATCATTATTTTTGTCCCGACGTTTCAAACACTTTGCAGTGATCGTGGTCACGGGGTGACGTGTTTTGACGTTTGACGTGAAATTGTTTGAAACGTCGGGACAAAAATAATGATAAATATACGCGATTTAAACCGTTTAAAGTTGTTTAATTACTATGTGTAATAATCGCGAAAACCTAAGACAACATTAGATCAATAAAATGTTTAATATTGTAGATGCTACAATAATTATAACACTGAGCCGAATACACAATTCAGTATATTTCTCTCGTTAGAAAAAATAACATGAATTCAGCCCTAACTTCACTTTATTCTTTTTTAGAGATTTGTGTCCATACGTTTCGGTATGATTAAAAAATAACACATAAATTATATGTGGGTGCGTGTGTATGTATATATGCGTGACGCTATCCGACTTCAGTATTGTAGTTATCACTAATGATAACCATCATTCATAATGAAATGTTTTTAACAATACAATAGACTGGCTGTAGATGTGATGTGACGACAAATTTACGTAAAAAACTACCCTCAGTAGTCTCATCATTACTCACAAAAACGTTCCGATACCAAGAACACCTTCAACTCCTCTCGTAACTTCAACGGACTTATATTAACTGTCAGCCCCCCACTTTAACTTCCATAATTCGGCCCTGTCGCAAAATCCGTTATTAGTTGACATCTCCTACCTATAGGTATAAAACAAATACTGCCCAAAATTAGCTATACCTATAGGTCACGTAGATTTCCGCTTTAACATAAGAATTTCAAATAAATTTGAACCCTTATTTAACCCTATTTTACTAAACTAATTACTGTTCATATATTATTTCATTAAACTAAATACTATATTTCATAATCCTAACTTAAAAAAATAGGACTTTCATACACAGTTTCAGCCACAATATGACCTTAGTTCAGTACTGTCGCAAAATCTGCTCTTAGCTGACGTTTTTTACTTAGGAAGCACCTAAGTACCTACTTGTCAAATTCTTCATAATATTATGTCAAATAGTTTTCGAGATTTCGTGTGAAGTGAACTTTCGCTTTTATATTTAGAAAATAAATTAAAACATGTTTAAGAAACCCTAATTCTCGATTATGTTCCAAATAACTACGAGCTGTATTAGTTGCACCATATTGTATCGTCAATAGCATGTGCTTGGGGCCGCATTATACATACTATAATAGCTTTAATTGCGCTGCGCGAGATGCACGAAAACAATAAAAGTTTGGGCTGTTAATCAGTCCATGTTATCTAACCAGGCTCTCTAAATGGTCTTATGTGTCTTTCAACTAAGGAAGGCGAGTCCTTCTGCATTTTATGAGTGTAGTTGCAACCACTACTATCAACGCAAGCTTTCATATTTTAAAGTTTTACTGTTTGTACCTAACATTAGTATTTACACACGCACTAAGACGAAGGGTAGGTACAAACGAGGCCTACTCTTACAAAAGCGCATCATTAATTCACTGTGGAGTGGCGTGCCTTCGTCAGTGAACAGGCCTGTACACTGATTACTCAATTCTGTTGGACAGGCATGGAGTTCCAGCTTTACTGTTGGACGCCTCCGCCGCCGTCGTTCCGCGCTGACCGACCGTTCTTCTATATGCTCGTGGGCATCAGCAATGTGCCCGCCTTCGTCGGCATTTACCGCGGCAATACTGCCTAACTTACGCAGACGCATGTACCTTATGAGTACTGTTATACGAATTAAGTCTTATCTTAGAATTAGCACTTATCGTGTATTAGATATCTCATTGCGTACAATACAATACAATACAAAAATTCTTTATTGTACACCACAAATCTTACAAAACACATATAGAGAATTCTTAAAGCTAAGGTACAATGGGCAGACTTATCGCTTAAAGCGATCTCTTCCAGTCAACCTTAGACAAAACACAACACACAAATTTAAATTGTAATTTATAATCATGTTATAAAGTCACAATGACTTGTTAGCACTTAGGTACCAACTCAACTTAGGCGTACCTTTAAGACGCTCTTTTAAAGGCCAATTACAAAATTTAAGTGATGATGTGGCCGAAGATGTTGTTCAGGCTAACCTAGAATTACTGGGTCTCAAGGACAGCTGCCGGAACACACCATTAGGTGCTTGGTGACAGATTTTCTTCTTGAGGGTGGTAGCTAGCCAGGCGGGCATTCGCAAAATGCCCTACCACCATGCTATAACGACTGCCATCCTAAGACAACAACCGGGACCGACAGCTTAACATGCCCTCCGAAACACGGAGAATCTGCTCATAGCTGACGTTTCTAACATATAAAGTATCTACCTACTTGCCAAATTCTTCAAATGTCAAATAGTTTTCGAGATTTCGTGTTCAGTTAGTTAGTGAAATTTTACTTTTATAGGCTTATAGAAAGTAAATGAAAATATGTATGAGAAACCTTAATTCTCGATTATGTTCCATATACGAACTGTATTAGTTGCAATATATTATATCTACTATAATAGCTCTAACTGCGCTGCGCGAGATGCACGAAAACAATGTACCGTTCACACATCTAATCTAATGCATCAGAGTCTCAAAATGGTCTTTTGTGCCTTTCCATTTCCAATCACGAAAGCGAGCCCTCTACATTTTTTGAGTGTAGTTGCAACCACTACTATCAACGCAAACTATAATATTTTAAAGTTTTACTGTTTGTACCTAACATTAGTATATACACCCACACTAAGACGTAGGGTAGGTACAAACAAGGCCTACTCTATACAAATGCGCATCATTAATTCACTGTGGAGGGGCGTGCCTTCGTCAGTGAACAGGCCTCTACACTGATTACTCAATTCTGTTGGGTAGGCTTGGTGATCGTGCGTTGCTGTTGGACGCCTCCCCCGCCGTCGTTCCGCGCTGACCGACCGTTCTTCTATATGCTCGTGGGCATCAGCTATGTGCCCGCCTTCGTCGGCATTTACCGCGGCAATTCTGCCTAACGTACGCAAAAGCATGTGCCTTTTGAGGAACTGTACTTACTGTACAAATTAACAAATAATAATTTTATCTTAGCATTACCACTTATCGTATATTAGATACCTACCTAGTTGAGAACAAATTTTTGAATCGTAATTTATAATCATACATTTCATGCTATAAAGTCAGAATGATTTACTTACCAATTATACGACGCTGCGACTGCCGCGTTCAGCAAACAGTACTTAGAATCACTATCTTTTCTATCTACTTGAGAGTCGATGCAGGTGAACTATCAACTAAAGGTATTCATTATTACCTTTCCTTCAAAATTGTGATAGTGAAAGGAAAAGATGCTGTACCGACCGTACGTAATTGAAATAAAGATAAGAAGATAATTTACTTTAAATTCTATATATTTTACATCAGTCTTTGTTTAAACAGCTTCAGAGTTATTTGAATCCATCTAATGTATTATTAGCAAGTTCAAAGCTAAGCTAACTCTCTTTTTGATTGGATCTCTTTTATCATTTTTGGCAGACTAAAGTAAGTCTCGATGCTAACTGCGTTCGCGAGCCATAAATGCGTTTGCCTTTCGGCACAGATGATAAATAGAAAATTGGCGGCAAAGCTGAAAATTCGTCTGAATTTGTTATATACATATTACATACTCAATAAATATAAATTTACTGATTAAAATGAGTTCCAACGGTTCAGAGAGTGAAATGGAGATTGATTGTACTCTACCAGATTTAAGATCAGAAGCCACATTGGCAATGGAAAAGCTATTTCCAGCGAAAACAAAAGAAAAGTGCTTGAAAGTATATAAAAATTATGATTTGGAAAAACAACAAAAAAATAACATTTTCTCCAAATCAGTAGTTGGCCTATTTGAATGAGATTGCTAAAACTAAAAAGCCATCTACATTATGGATAATATATTCCATGCTGAAGGTAGGTACAGTCATGATTTCGAACCGGCATTAACTTGAAAAATTATGGAAATTTAACTACCATTCTTAACGACAATCGACCGGATTTAAAAGCAAAAATCGTTTTTTTTACTGACGAAAACATAGTGCAATTTTTAATTGAAGCCCCCAGATGATGTATATTAAGGTAAATATAATTTATATGCATTCTCTTGAGAAAAGCAAAAATATATGCCTCGGCGGAAATGGCCTGTCTCGTATTAGTGAAATCCTAGCCTACGGCTCGGCCTTTAAACTCAGCCCGGCACCATTATTTAATTTTGCAAGCTTGCTAAGATAAAACTTGGATCTGGAAGATTCCCCACAACCAAAGACCTTGTTATACAAAGCGCAAGTTAGGCCGCATTTGAAGTCGAAGTATCAGTTAGACCTACTTGACTCCTTACAGAGAAGAGCCGTCAGACTTGTCGATGACCCAAAATTGACCAACAGGCTGCAATCCCTGCGCGTACGTCGTAACGTTGGCTCGCTATGTCTGTTCTACAGGTACTATAACGAGGAATGCTCTGATGAGATTTTTGACTTCATACCTCCCTCACACTTTTAATACCGTACTGGCCGCTATCGCCAAAAGGGCCACCCGCACATTATACATACGTGGAAGTCTCGTACTACTCGATTCAATCGTCTGTTTCTGCCATACGTACCTGTAAGTTGATGAACGCTCTTCCCCCTGAGGTTTTTCCTCAGGTGTACAATCTAAACAAAAAATCTGAAGCGTTCGTAGCGAAGTTTGCTTAGCCGTTCTTAATCGATCAGCTAAGCCGGCTTGAGCTTCACCGCATGGTGGAAGGGCATTTTGCGATTGCCCGCCTGGCTAGCTACCACCCTCAAGTAGAAAGTCTGTCGCCAAGCACCGAAAGGTGTGTTCCGGCAGTAGTCCTTGAGAGCCAGTGAAATTACAGGCACAATGAGACTTAACAACTACGTCTCAATGTGACGGGCGCAATGCAATTTGTGACTTATGATGAATTGCAACTGTTATCATCAGGTGGGCCTCGAGCTTGCCATCACAATAACATCCGCGGTCAGGAGTTGGATGGGTGACCGCTAGTGACATTACTACTGAGCGCTTCCGTGCTTCGGATGGCACGTTAAGCCGTCGGTCCCAGTTGTTGTCTTACGATGGCAGTCGTTACAGCATGGTGGTAGGGCATTTTGCGAAAGCCGCCTGGCTAGCCCTCAAGTAGAAAATCTGTCGCCAAGCACCTAACGGTGTGTTCCGGCAGCTGTCCTTGAGAGCCAGTAATTCTAGGCTAGCCTGAACAACATCGTCGATCATCACTTACCATCAGGTAAGATAGTGGTCAAAGGATAGCCAATCCAAACCAAAAAAAGACCAAAGAGAAAGAAAAAGGTATTTTTTATGATTGTTACCTCATAACTTTTGACTGGGTGAACCGATTTTGATAATTATTTTTTATTTGAAAGCTGATCCTTGCCGTGTAGTCCCATCTAAATTTCATCAAAATCGGTTCTGTCGTTTTTGAGTCACACTCCAATAACTGAAAAGTGTTTTTCTATCTTGATGATATAGTTATTGACAGTAAATGACAATCGACCCCGTAGCAATGGTCACTAAAACGTGGAAAAAAAACATACAACGTCACAATATTGTGGTAATAGGTACTTTTGAACTATCATGGTACCGATTAACAACAAGTTATTTAACACTTTTGAGTGTTGAAGTCGGTTCCATTATTGGTAAAATAAATATGTGCCAATAAACTAAATACTAAAGGGTTTTTCAATGGGGACGCGCGAACTTTGACAGCGCATAGCGGCCATCTTGGTACTTGAGACAGCTATCGCTAGCTGTCAAATTTGGCATGAACACATATATAAGGGACGTTCGTTTTGGCTCGATTGCGTTTGTAGCAGTTTCAAAAGTGGCATTTGTGTTTTAGCGTTCGGATAGAAGCTTTTGCTATTTTTGACCACCAATTACTGCATGCTATCCGAACGGCTTAAAACATACTTTGACAACCGACAATATTTTAACATTTTGAAACATGGAATCAATCTCTAAAATTAACAAAACAAGTAGGTACCTACTATATAATATGGTATTTATATTATATATTTATTTAAAATATAAATACTATATAAAAAACTTGTGAAACTCTTCAATCGCGCCAAATACTACTGTCAAAACAGCAGTTGTCAAAAAACGATCACAACGATCCCACGGTAAGACATGGGTCAAAAATATCACTTTTCTCTGTCATTTGTAGCGTTTTCAAAGCTATCCGAACGGTGAGCGAAAACGATATTTTTGATCACGAAGTCCCAAAACGAACGGCCCGTGTGATCATTTTTAGCGTTTGTGAGTGTTATTTTTGGCACCGATAGGCTATCCGAACGCCCTATTAGTCGTGACATTTCACCATGGAACGCTACACGCTTCAACAACGCGTAGAAATTGTAATTTTTTTTTCGTCCAATTTATGGCGTTCATGGCCGTCCTTGAGAGTCCACAATCCGTCGTTTAATGAAGAAATTTGAGATCACCGGGTTAACGGGGTTAACCGGGCTTAACGGTGATCGATGAAGCAGTGCCTGTACGTCAAAGAACCGAAAGATCGTTGGAGAATATTGTTGCTGTTCGGGACAGTGTGCAAGAAAACCCCTGACAGTCCATACCGCGTCGTGCACAAGAGCTGGGTCTTTCTGCGACATCAACTTGGCGGATTTTGCGCTGAGATTTGGGTTTTCATCCATACAAAGTTTAATTAGCTCAAGAGCTAAAACCCAACGACCACAGACAGCGCCGTGTATTCGCTGATTGGGCTTTAGAGCATTTGGCGGATGACCCGTTTGATCGTCTTCCTAATCGAAGCGTTGAATAATTATGTGCTCGTTGCAGTTTGGAGTACCTACCATACAAAAAAATAGTGCAGGATATAAGTCGAAGTCGATATGGTGTCGGATGGATCAGTGATCGCCAACTATAAGGAGCTTTGTTGTACGCCCAATGCGCTGCAACATCCCATTTACACCGACCTAATTAGTGACATGCTGCCACGCATTTTATCTTAGTCGCCTTTCACGACAGCCAACAAGAGGATATAGAATAATCCTTCTATTCATAAACCACGCTCCGTTCGGCATACCAATAAATGTGTTTTAACACACAAGAGCACTTCGTTTATTTTTATTGATAACCTTAAGTCCAATCTACGCTTCTACTTTTCATATTAAAATCTTCTTCGTAGTAGTTACACTTTTGGCGTGATCTTGGACATCACCTCAGAGTTCGTAAGCAGTTAGTCTGACGATCCGTTAATATTCCTTTCGTATCACTGCCTGTATTCTTTTGGCATTGGCATTTGTTAACTATAGCAGCTTTGGTTGATCTAATGGATGGGCGATTTTCTGCATTCTTTTTTTTTACACATTTAAGAATGTCATAGCATTGTTGCGGCGCGAGACATATCCAAAGAGCGAAGTTAGTGTGAATCTGGGCTGGAACGGTTGAATATATACGCTGTTTGATGCAGAGTATTTGAAAAATCTTCTGAGTTGGATCCATTGTACAATGTACAATAGCATCACTTTCCTCTAGTGCCAAAAATTACTAAATCCTTACTTTTTGCCTGGTGAACGAAATGGTTTATTTCTACTTGTAATCTTGCTGCCACGTTTGTAACTCGTTTTATAGGTTAAATATGAATGAAAAGCACATTAATAACATTGATTTTCGAAGTTTTATCACAATTGAATACGTTACGTCAGCCATCTCACTGAAAATTTCTCAGTGACATAACATTCGTAGATTTTTGACACTATTCGTCCGATTTCGGAGCAGCTCGTCTCGATTCGTGCGAGCTTCGTAGTCGTACCAACTCTTTGTTTGGGGTGTAAGGTTTTTTTCGTTACGGAATTTCTGGATTCGGTCTCCACCCTCAAGGCCCGCGATAGAAGCTATGCAATAGCTTTAAAACAAAGGAAAAAAAATACTGCATAAACAAAATAAATAAATAATTATAATTGCATAAGTTGATAAAAATGCTATGCAATAGCTTTACCGCGGCAGTCTCCGAGTGCCACACGTCTTTTTTATATTATATTTAAATTCAAGCGCTCTTAATTAAAAACTCTTTACATATCATGCATGATTTCTAAAATTAGGACTTTCATACAAAGTTTCAGGGTCAATTTGATTTTGACCCCCTTAATTCGGTGCTGTTCCAAAACCTGCTCTTAGCTGACGTTTCTAACCTATAAAGTGCCTACCTATCTTCTTGCCAAATTCTTCATATATCATATAGTTTTCGAGATTTCGTGTTCAGACGGTAAGTGAAATTTCGCTATTATATTTAGAAAATAAATTAAAATATGTTTGAGAAACCCTTATTCTCGATTATGTTCTAATACGAACTGTATTAGTTGCACTATATTGTATCGTCAATAGCATGTGCTTGAGACCGCATTATACTTACTATAATAGCTTTAATTGGGCTGTGAATCAGTCCATATAATCTAACCAGGGTCTCTAAATGGTCTTATGTGTCTTTCGACCCACGAAGGCGAGCCCTTCTGCATTTTTTGAGTGTAGTTGCAACCACTACTATCACGCAAGCTTTCATATTTTTAAGTTTTACTGTTTGTACCTAACATTAGTATATACACCCACACCAAGACGTAGGGTAGGTAGAAACGAGGCCTACTCTTACAAATGCGCATCATTAATTCACTGTGGAGGGGCGTGCCTTCGTCAGTGAACAGGCCTCTACACTGATTACTCAATTCTGTTGGGCAGGCTTGGAGTTCCAGCTTTGCTGTTGGACGCCTCCCCCGCCGTCGTTCCGCGCTGACCGACCGTTCTTCTATCTGCTCGTGGGCATCAGCAATGTGCCCGCCTTCGTCGGCATTTACCGCGGCAATTCTGCCTAACGTACGCAAACGCATGTGCCTAATGAGGAAATGTACGAATTAAGTATTGTTATAGCATTAGCACTTATCGTGTATAAGATATCTATATATTTGAGAACAATTTTAAATTGTTATTTATAATCATACATATCTAAAATAAAATGTAATTTATAGTCATGCTATAAAGTCAGAACGACTTACTTACCAACTCAACTTAGGTGTAATTATACGACGATCTTATAAAGGTCAATTACAAAATTTTACAATAGTAGATGATACAAGTGAGCTAAGTTGCTCATTATACACGAGACTGTGTGTTGCTGTTGTGTATACCTAATGAGCAAGTTGCTAACGAGTTTCATACGCACTTTTTCAACACCCTTGCGAGGAAAAGAAATATATATTGCACAAATGCTGTACAAACAACATACGAAAATTATGGAAATAGCGCGTATAAATGTATATTTGTTGATTACATATAAACCTTTTTGATGTTACAAATCTGTATTACCCGGTTAAATTGAAAATGCTCTGTTTACTCGCATATAATTTGCAGTTAGGTACTAACTTTGTAGGAATAAACTACCCGATTAAATTGAAAATGTTCTTGTTACTCGCATATAATTTGCATTTAGATACTACCTTAACTTTGTAGGGTTAATTCTATTACGCACTAGTGTATAATAATATTATGCACGAGGGCGGTTTATGACCCTAAGAACGATATAATACAGCTCACTTTACGAGCAAGGGTGTTAAAATAAATATAATTGCAGCGTTCAGCAAACAAGGTATATCTAGAGCCGATGCAAGAAGAACGGGCAAGAAACTCGGGGACATTATTTGTCTTTAAATTTGTGGCTTATGACTTATTTTGAAATTATAACAATATTTATACTTTACATAGGTGAATGGTGGTGGCTTCTAAGAGGTTCAACGTTTCAAGCATTATTGTCGTCTAAATAATCACCGATTGTATAACTTGCTTCTCTAATTTTAAAATAGGTTCTCTATTTTCTTTACGCTATCGTGATGAAACACGCACGAAGCCCACCTGGTGTTAAGCGGTAACTTTGTTCAAATTGTCATGTAAATTAAGTGATGCAGTTTGTCACAAATGGCGAACTGCACTGCGCACAACTCCCTGTGCCTGTAATTTGACCGGCACCTATACCCTTCAAACCTGAACATAGTGATGTGAATATTACTGCTTTGCGGTACGAATAGGGCAGAAGCAGCTTAAATTTTTCCTCTGCGAGAACTGTAATATTTAAAAGGATTTTATTAATATATCACATACAATTCCCTATGAAGTAAATTGTATTTGTCTTTGCTAATCTATAGCCTAACAATATTTTTATTACCTTATTAATTTAATTGTACCTAATCGTGTTGTTTTTCACTATTATACACGGGAGTACACTAAAAGTTGTGCAATTCTAGCTAATCGGAATTTCTATTCTATTTGAATTTCGAATGTAATTTTTTTTTTAAACGACTTGCAACCTGTTTACTAATAAAAAAATATTGGCGGGAAATCATTTGTCAATTGTTTTTTTTCACACATCAAAGTTTTACGTACGCAACGAAAATGGGATTAAGTTGTAAAGATTTTAGAGCGATGTTTTTTTATGATTTTATAAGTTCTCTCTCCTCGCAATACTGTGCCGCTCGTCTTCAAAATGCTTTTGGGAGAGAAGCACCTTGTTTGAGCACTATGAGGCGATGATTTTCTGAATTTGAGAGAGGTCGGATTTCTTTACATGACGAATTTCGTGAAGGGCGGCCTTCAACTGCCGTCAACGAAAATAATGTGGCTACTGTTAAGCGGCTAATTGAAGAAAACCCGCGGATTACCTATGAGACAATTCGAGGACTATCGGGGATTGGTATGAGCCAAATTCAGAAAATTTTACATATTAAAAGTTCGGAAACTTTGTTGTCGTTGGATCCCTCATGAACTGGCAGCGGAGCAGAAGCGGGCTCGCGTGGAATGGTGCTTACAGATGCTACTGAAGTACGACCACGGACATTCTTATGCTATTTATCACATTGTTACAGGAGACGAAACGATTATTATTTTGAACCCGAAAAAAAACAGTAACCTGGTGAATGGGTGTTTGAAAATGAGAACAGTGAGGCATGCGAGAAACGTTGGTTAAAAATGCTCGCGTTTTTATTCTCAGGTATGGTCCCATCTGCACAATTTCACTTGAAGATCAAAAGAGTGTTAATGCCGTATATTCTACCATTTGTTTACCCAGGGTTTTAGAAAAAAATCGCGGAAGACTTCCAAAAAGCCGCGTTCTCCTACATCATGAAAAAGCTTCTTCACACGGCCAACAAAACAAAATCATTTTTAGCTTCCGAAAAAATACAACTCGTCACCCATCCTGCACATAGCCCCGACCTAACACCCTGTGATTTCTGTATTTTCCCCAAAATCAAAGATTTTATGATAGGTTTCACTTTTACCAACTCCGAAGAGTCAGTGATAGCGTTCAATCAGCACGTAGAAATCATGACTACACATCTGTGGTCCTGGTGTTTTAAAAAATGGTTCGATCGCCTGCATAAATGTTTAATTGTAAAGGAGAGTATTTTGATAAGCAATAAACATAATATTTTGTTTATAATAATAATAATATTCTTTATTTCAATCAACTAGGATCATACACACTTACAACATAATCTACTGCATATCTACATAATCTACTAAATTACAATTTTACATTAAAAATCGACCCTTTAACATAGACGAATACATAGACAGTATAACATTTTTTTTTTCTTGTATTATTTACTTATCGATATAGGTTAACAAACTCGAACAAAATTTCAAATACTCGTGGCAAAGGCTTACCAGGATCTGTATGATCGCATTCCCCGATTTAAAGAGTGAGGCCCTACATCTGGCAATGCGATGTCTTACCAGTGCATCGAGAGCCGGCACACGAGCCGCTGCAAACATTTCGGACGCGCTGCAGTATCGCGGCAGGCGGAACAACATACGGAAAGCGTCGTTATTCGTTCGCTTTCAAATTTATAACGCGACCATGGTTGTGGAGTGTATAGTGCCGTACAATACGGTTTAAACATTAGTATTTTAACCTCCCGCGGGCACCCACAAAACCTTCTACCAATCGAACGGCAAGAGACCGCCTTTCTCTGTCGACGTCCAGCCCGGCTAGCATGCGCGCCACGAGTAAATTTTGTCTACACTTTATCTCGTGTAAAATAGACATATCGCACTATGTCTAAGAGTGCTAACATGGCAGGGCAAAGAACTCGTCCTTGTTTACCTGTATTTTGGCTACCCGTCGTACTTGTCGACCAACACTAACATGCGCGCCTTAGTTTAATCGATTTTTGACACTTATCTGCGAGTATTTCCGTGAATTTTCTCGTCTTACTTTTTGAGGACGAGATAAATCTGTAGTCTATATTGCGCGTCCCAGTATAATGGGGGCGATCGACGATTTAGTGCAAATTTACTTTCCGTCCAGTGTTAGCAGACCCGTAATATTTGAGTGTGTAATCAATACAATAACGAAATTTGAGTTTGAATACAACCCACGAACTCTTGTGCGTAATAAAAGTTATAAAAGCTTAAATTCAATATCTTTGAATAAAGCGGTAGGTAGTGCTTTTCACTGTTTTAATTATTGTACAGGGTGCCCTGTATACTATATGTTGCTGATTACTAAAAAAAACAGTTGCAACAATACACAACAATATGTATGTAAGTAAATCAGTAGGTATTTAAAAAATATTAAAATGTCAATGAAATTCGCAGCAGTCAATATTTAAAGTAATCTAAACGAATAACTACTTTTAGGGTTCCGTACCCAACATGTTGCTATAAAATATTAATAGGTACTTATATTGTTTAATAAAAAGAAAAACAGTTAAGCTGTTTTTCTTGGTGACGAATGCTAAGTAGGAAAAAAAGTTCTTATCACAGCTACTGAACTAGTTTTTAGGGTCCCATTTATTTGTTCTTTATTAAACAATATATGTAATAATATTTTATAGCAACCTAACCATCATCAAAAAAGATAAAAATAAAATACTTCATGCATAAAAGTCGCCAATTTGTTTGAAAATTACATCAACGGGAACAGTTTTAAATCATAACCTTCATAGCCATCATACCTAACATAATTCCTAATGAAGTGTCGAGAACGGGAAAAACAAATTAATCGTTCATAAAAGTATGGTATTTTATTGGTTCACAGTCCCTCACTGCTTATTTCCTAAAACTTCCCAATTCAACCAACAAACAGGGCAATGGAGGATCATCCACAGATAATCTCAATGAACAGATCTTAGCGTGGTGCGGCCGCTGCTATCGTCCGCCACTTGTCTCTCGTGTCGTGCGTGACATATTTCTTATTTGCACATGCTAGCCAGGCAGGTCGTCTCTCAGGTCACGGTTCAGTACGTGGCCCAAATACTTGAATGTGGCCACGAAAGATAGCATATTTCCGTTCAAGTACAAGGGAAGGCAAGAACTGTCTTTATGGTACGTACCAAATATCATTGCCACCGACTTATCAACGTTATACACTAAACCTGGCAGGTGTGAAAAATAATCATTTGCATATTTTTCAAACCTGGCCAATAATAATCGCATCGCACCAATCGATATAACATATTGTTGTTTTAAGTTACGCAAAAATTTTAGTGTGACTTACGTATAAGGACTTTTTAACAACATATTCATGTCAGCCATTTTTTTGGGGGGGAAATGCCTTCACACTCCTTCACACTCACTCTCACACACGCCTTCGCACTCACCCCAACGGTAGGCCCGAACCCAACCGGGCCTCCACACTGTGAAGGGGGCAATCTTGCTCACCAATGTCACCCCCTAGACGTGTGGGGCCATGCAAGCTGGTGGAGAATTCCCCGACACTCCACCAGTGCCTCCCCATACAGAGGCATTCTCCGGATCACTCCGGAGTATAAGCGACGACAAGTGGCATTCGGGCCACCCACGTTGGGCAGCAGCCTCCCCAAGGCGGCCACGTCTTCTACGACTTTTGGCGCCAACTTGGTGAAGTGGACCCCAAAAACCACCTTACATCAATGATGAGACCCAGATATTTGATCTGGGTCCCAACCGGAACCATGACCCCTCCAGCGATACCTGCGTTCCTGGAGGAGGTCCCCCTCGAGGCCCATGAAACAATAGGGCCTCAGTCTTGGAGAGGGTGACCCTCAGCCCAAGGGCACGTATGCGGCTGACCACAAGGGTAGTGCCCACCGTAGCCAACCGCACTGCCTCCCTGAGGTTCCTCCCCTTAACTACGACTAGGGATCATCCGCTTAGCATGCGATCCGCATACTTGCGGGAAGCGTGCCACGGAGCACCCAGTCGTAGCCCACATTCCACAGGAGTGGGCCCAGCACTGACCCCTGTGGAACCCCGCAGGCAACGCGACGGCACCTCAGTCCGTCGCGTCCTTCCACCAGAACCTCGCGGTCCTGGAGTATCGCTAAATAAAACACGTAGAACTAAATGATACTATTATGAAACTACGTCGAAGTTATACCAATAGATAGAGCTTGTTATTTATTAGTAACGTCTGAAGTCACATTTTCAAATTTAGCTGTAGTTTTTTTACAAGAAAAAATTAACTACAAATCTAACAATTAAAGCTCTCGCGCACTTCATTCAGTGCCCGCTTAGGCGCCATCGAGGTAGGACGCGTGCCGTTCTCTCCAATAAAATTCTCCGCGGTCGATTACGAGCTAGAAATATTTATAAACAAAATTATTATCAGCAGAATGGTGACACTGCAACATTTATGTTCATCCGCTGGCGTGAATCTTCCATCAGGCGAGTGTCTTGTACGTCATTTCAATCCATGCCAAAAAAAAAAATACTTTCTCGATACCTTTGTTTTCACGCGCCACAGTATAAAAAGTACAGTACAGCTACAGCTGTAAATAGTGTAGCCGAGCCCGTGGGGTGCCGGGCTATGTCACCCCCCAATTACTAACTGTGAGTGTCGTAAGAGACAACAAAGGGAAAATACCAGAAGTTGAGCAGCAGTACCCTCTAAGGAACTGATATCGTAAACTGCGAGCCCCAAGAAGCCTGCCAAGCGTGGGGATTATGGGAAACCCTTTTAATGTGAAGCACAGCCTCCTCTCCAGTTACCTAATCGTAGAGTAGGTCAAACCGTATTTAAAAATCGTTTTGAGGTATTTAGAAGCTAGTTGGCAGTATGTTACATTTATTCTAAATAGGTATAGATATTATAAGTCACAATGTTTGGTGAGCTAAGTTGATTGTTTCGTAAATTTTCAAGCAAACCTTGAATCCCTTTACTTTTAAATGTTTTTTATTAAATTTTTTTTTACTAAGGCCTTGCTTGTACGCAACTTTTATGATTCTGGTTCAAC